>CM076582.1:1642569591-1642872600 GCA_034641835.2 Pinus albicaulis
ACACAAATCATGAGGAAGAGGAAAATGATGAGGAAGAGGAGAATGATGATGAAGAGTAAGAGAATGAATATGAGGAAGAAATAGTGATGAAGAAGAAACCATGATGACTGATATCCCTAATAATTATGACAATAGTGACACTATGAACCAAAAAGCAATCAAGAGGTTGATGACAGTGTTGAAGATCACAACAGTAATGTTAGCATGGAGGAAAATCAAAATGAGTCTCAAGAGGGCAGTCAAGAACACAGTGAAGAAGACATAAATGTAGAGATCATTGATGAAAAGAAAGACAGTCTTGAGATCAGACATGATGAAGGCATTCTAGTAGACAAATTTGAGTTTTTCCCTATCACATATCAAAAAGGGCCAAGGCTTGTGTTTTCTACCTCCAAAAGGCAAGGGACCATGTAATACACCTCAGCTCAGCCACTAGACAAAGGGAAACAAAAGGTAAAGGAAGAAGAAGAAGATCATGAGGTTGAAAGGGAGTTTGAGATCATTCAAGTGGACAGTGATGAGGAGAATGAAGCAAGGATCACAAACTTTCTCCTCCAGAATAGAAATGCATAAATTGAAGACCTCCAAGCACATTTTTATAGGGACAAGAGTGTGAATGATGCCCTTGAATTGGAGAATAGGCAGCTAAGAGCGCAAATTACTATTTATGAGGCTAGAGCCATCAAGGCCCGAAAAGAAACCCAAAAGGCACAGATAAAACTAGAAGAGTTCATGGGAAATTATGAAGAGAGTGAGGATGAGGAAGGACAATCTAGGAGGAGACCTAGAACCATGGGGTTGAAGAAGGCATTAGAAAATCAAAGGGAACAAGAATCAGCCCTAGCATAACAACTCCCTCTAGATGATATTTTGGCCATGGAGATAGCACATGATCAGGAGCCTTGGTTGGAAAGAGCCAACATACATTTGGAAGCTAAATTGAAGAAAGCAAATCATAATCTTGATCTCCAAAGAAGGATGACTAAACATTATGCCCGGAGAAACCAAATTGCAAGGGCTAAACTCAAGAAGGCTCAAACCAAGATCCAAGCACTAAAAGAAGAAAAAGGCCAATATAACCTTGGAATCTTGGCAGAATATTCTCTACAGATCTCTCAAAACCCATGAGGCACACTTCCACTAAATTTGGGAGAATTTTGACAAATTTTGGTTTTTTGCTAATTTGGAGGGCCAATGGGGGTGGTACCCATGGTGCTACGCTTTTTCTCAGAGCATCCTCAGGAGTAAAGGCTTACATTTTTGGAATCCTCAGCCTAATTATAGCACGCTCACAAATCTTCAGGTCAATTGGAGTTGTTTTGTCCTCCAAAAGGGTAAAAAAAAACCCTAATTTTCACCTTTCTGCCTAGTTTTCAGGACAGCTGTCGCGCCTTTACCAGCCTTGGAATTTTTTTATTTTTGAACATGTTTCAAAGGTAAAATCATAGAAATAAGGGTAATTCTAGAAATTAGACTCAACAGGATTTACGGCGAGCCATCACGGAGCCTTTTTTGACATCAGGAAGGCCTTCAAAACATTGCTGCAAGTTGGCCCAGTTTTCCTGCTCCAGTGCTACGCCCTTGGCATGGAAATTCATCCTAAAACTTAATTTTGCACCCTTAACAAAGGAAAAGTCAACAATGTATGCTTGGAAATTTTTAGGAGACTTGGCATAGCCCAAATTTCAATTTCTTTGCTAAAAATTCCTGAAAAGATATTTTGTTTTAGATATTTTGTGCTTTGTGCCTTGCAAGGCCTCAAGGAAAATAGCGAGATTTCTGATTAGCCAATAGGCTTCTAGAGAATCTATTAGGTTTTTCTCCTTCTTTCTTGTTAAATATATCATTGAGGATTCATTATGAATGGTTGTTGTTATGACTCTTGTGAGTAATACATAGTCTTTGGAGCTTAAAGAGAAATTGGTGTTGTGGAGCTTGTGAATGGCTTGTTTTGCTTATTGATGGAGAAGGCTTGCTTGCAGGATCCCTGAGCTTGGTTAATGATGATGTGCTTCTATTTAGTTATTTTTTTCTTGTGTATCATTTTTTTTCATCCTTCTATATTGCATTAGGACAAAATATTTAGACTAATAAATGTTGTTCAGAGGCACCTTAGCTCTGTTTATCCTTCACTGCTTCTATGTTTTCCTCTGCTAGGTCAGTTTAGAGAATTATTAGTTGCTCTCTAAACCCACCCAAGCTTGTTTATCTCATGAATGTTTTAATACAGTAGATATCATAGATTTTTTATGGTAAGCCCTGCTTGTTTGATATCACTAAAACATTGTTTTGAGGTCTCTCTTTGAAGTACCATTGTTTAGGTTTGCCAAAGAGGCTATGTTTCGATCATACCCTTGGTCCATGGTTGAAAAATTCTTTCAAAGATCTTTATAGCTCTGATCAATGATGTCTAGGAGTTCCCTCTTCCTTGATTAAAGTTATGTGTTAATCTTAAATGTTTTCTCACTTTGAATGTGAAACCACTAGAAGTTAAATGAGTTTCTTGCCTTCTATATTTCATTGGATTGTTTGTCTGAAATGCTTACTTGCTTAAGTTGAATCAAAGAGTTATTGGTATGCCCTATCTATTGATTACTTCTTTATGCTAAATAGTGTTGAAGTCCCTTCTTTTTTTAAGTATTTGACAAAGGATTCTTGATTTCCCTTTGCTCTACTTTGTTCAAAAACTTGATGTTCATTTCATTTCACCAAACCTTGAGAGTCTATTTGACCATTCTATATTTTCCTTGTGATTCTCCTCTATCCATTGTTGAACCTTCCATGAATTTTTGTAGACTCCATAGCCCAATGACTTGAAAATATCTCATTCCATATATTCTAATTGATCATTTACCCAACCCAAACAAACAAACAAACCCTAAACTTAACAACTAGCCTAAAATCAAACCCTAAAAGAAAACAATTTCACATCCTTTGCACAAAATAGAGAGAGCCCTCTCTGAGTCCAATAAGGCTAGGTCCTAGGACTCCAAAGACTGGTCTGATGTTACCCTGTGCATTTGGTCCACCAATCTGCTAAATCACGGGACACTAACACTCCACACATGTGACTCTGTGTCTAAGGTCTCAAAAACTTTCGGCTGCTCAATGTACACTTCCTCCTCATATAACTCCATTGAGAAAGGTTATATTTACATCTATCTGATGTATCTCCCATCCCACCTGTGCTAAGAGTGCAAGGATATGAGTACCTTGCGATTGGTGAAAAAGTCTCATCATAGTCAATCCCCTCCACCTAAGAGAACCCTTTGGCCAAAAATATATCCTTGTGCTTCTCCACACTCCCATCTACTACCTGCTTCACCTTGTAGACCCACCTAGATCCTACACTAACTTCCCCACTAGTCTTGGGACAACTTCCCATGCATTTTTTTCTGATGATGGATTCATACTCCTCAACCATGGCATCAACCCACACTAGTTGTTGCACTTCTTCCTCAAAAGAGGATGGTTCCATCTCAATACCTTCACTCATAAGAGCCATGTATCTAGCGTACCGATCTGGGGACCTTCTCTTCCTATGCTGTGATGTGGGATTCTCTCTTCCATCCATCAATAATCTATCAGCCTCTCTGGTGTGCTTCCTTCCATCTCTGGTGGATGGCTCTGCATTAGTGGTTTTTAACACTCTTTGTTCCTTTACTTGTGGCTGCTCCACATCTTGAGGTTCATACTTTGGAGCCAAGAGCTCCTCAACTTCATGCAACTCGAGCTCCCTCTTAAGGGAAAATCGCATGGATTTATCTTCATAAAATTTCACATCTCTTCTGACCATTCTCATCCTCTGTGTTGGAAAGTACACCCGATAACTTCTTCATGGCATCTTTAGTCACAGTGCAATAAACAGATGAACCAAAAATTTTAAAATACGACACATCTAGTCTCTTAACTAAAAAATAATCCTCTAGTGTACTCATCCCAAGCATCCGATGAGGACTTATTTTCTACACAAATACTGTTGTATTGCATGATTCTGCCCATAGATGCAATGGTAGGCCCTGATCATGCAACATAGATCGTGTTTCTCCCACAATAGTTTTGTTCTTCACTTCTACAACCCCATTTTGTTGTGGGCTATGAGGTGTAATAAATTCTCTTTGAATTCTTTCTAAGGCACATAAGTTCTTGAATTTGTTAGAGATGTATTCCCCACCATTGTCACTCCTTAGAGCCTTCACCTTCTTCCCTGTATCTTTCTCGACGAGTGCCTTGAACTCACAAAACCTTGAGAATGTTTGATCTTTCTTTTGCATGAAGAAAATCCAACACTTTCTTAAAATTCATCAACAAAAATCACATAAAATATGTGTTTTTTTGTGGAAGTTGTCAAGAATGGTCCACACATGTTTGAGTGAACTATCTCAAGGATCGACTTCGCTCAAATTTCCTTATCTTGAAAGCTGGATTTGGTATACTTCCCCAATGCACACCCTTTTCATGTGTCCCTCTGTGAAAGTGCACCCTTTAGAAGTCTTGTATAAATCTGTTACATGATCTTCATGTAGAAAATATAACCATGGGGATTCAATCTGATCTTATGATATACTAAAACAAGATACTAAATCCCTTCTACAATTTGCGGAAATAAGCACGATCGCACAATCACATAAATAAGAGAAATAAACAATTAATCGCACAACACAAGATGTTTCTGGGGAAAGCATGCTGCCTAAAACCCTGCTATCTATATATTGTATAAAGTTAAGTATCATGAACAATACAATTCTTTCTAACACAAGGGAAATTTTGCACTTTGTCAATTGTCTCACACTGATCTAGGAAAAATCAGACAAATACTTAGCCAATTGTCTGCCTATGCTCAGCGTGCCTTGTTCATGCATTCCTTAAGGAATTAATTCCCTATTAAATAGGAAAATCCCTTGCCTTGATTGCACAATCCATCCAAGGTCTCCAATTGAATTTATAACTAACCTGTACAATTTTCTAATTATATAACTGATAGTTATCTTCCCTTTAACCTTTGTCTCAACTAGGTATTCCTCATAACTAACATGAAACAACTATTTATAGTGAATATTTAGTTAACTGATTGATCACTCGTTGTGAATTAAATCAAATTTAATTCACTAGACCTCTCACTAGCTCATCACTCAGTCAACTAGTTAAACTGATTTTAACTCAATTAATTCAGTTAAATAATTACAACTCAAGCATAACTACAACTGGACCCCCTTAAATCATGGAATCACTCTACATGCAAGCTCTATGATCCTCAATTTTAATTTCCTAAGGTAACTCAGTCATTCTAGCTTAGTTAAATAATACAAGTTGTTATGAGATGAAATTACAATTTATCTTCCAATTTAATTAAGGGAAAATTAAATTAGAAGCCCTGCTTTGGGGTGAAATTTCTTGGTGCCATTTCAAAAATCCCTCTCAATAAGAAATGGATTATCTACTACCCTGATCCTGTCTCTTTGGAATTCAATTTTTATTCTTTTCAACGCCTTCGTCAAGATGTTTTCATCCTACTCCTCTGTGGGAATGTACTCTGACGACATAATCCTCCTCTTAACACAATCTCTGAGATGGTGATAACAGATATCAATATGCTTGGACCTGTCATGGAATATTGGATTAACTGAGAGTTTGATGCAACTTTGGTTATCGCACCATATCACCGTCATATCCATCTGTTGACCAAAGAAACCAAGAAGTATCTTCCTCATCTGGATGGCCTCGCATGCAGCCTGACTGACCACCATGTACTCTGCCTCTGCTGAACTCAGTGCAACCAGTATCTGTTTCATGTTTTACCAAGAAACTACTATTGATCCTATGTTGAAGATGCCTCTTGATGTTATCTTCTGGTCAGATGGACTCCCTGACCAATATGCATCAGTGAAGCCTTGAAGCTTCACTCCCTCTAGCCGTCTATACCATAATCCATACTCTGTAATACCCCTGATATATCTCAACACATGATTACCTACCTTCCAAAAGATCTTGGTCGGATTAACCATAGCTTGGCTCAGCTAGTTAACTGCATAGCATATGTCAGGTCATGTGTTCACCAAATACATGAGTGAACCCACCATCTTCCTGTAAATAGTAGCATCCACTACTTCACTGGAAGTAGCATCCTTCTTCATCTAGTTTCCTGCAAGAGGAGTCTCCATGGGTTTGTTTCCCTCCATGTGGAACTTCCTTAGAATCTCCTTGGCATACTTTCCCTGAGATACAAATAGCTCCCCATCTCTTTTCCATATTTCCAATTCAAGGAAATAGTGCAAGAGCCCCATGTCCTTCATCTTAAATTCTCTTGCAAGATTATCTTTGCAATATTTATGAGTCACTCATCACATTTTAGTATCATATCATCAACAGAAAGTACAATAATCAAAATCTTACCATCAATCACAATATGATATAGGTTCACATCTTCTTCACTCTTAGTGAAGCCCAACCTAGTGAAATAGCTGTCAATCTTGGTGTACCAAGCACGACGTGCTTGCTTCAGCCCATTCAGTGCTATCTTGAGTCTGCAAACATGTGACTCCCTATCAAAGGTCTCAAAACATTTCGGTTGCTCAATATACACTTCTTCCTCAATAACTCCATTAATAAAGGTTGTCTTTACATCCATCTGATGTATCTTCCATCCCATCTGGATAGAGAGTGCAAGGATGGATCTAATGGATGATTACCTTGCAACTTGTGCAAAAGTCTCATCATATTCAATCCCGTCCACCTGAGAGAACCCTCTAGCCAAAAATTTACCCTTGTGTTTCTCCACACTCCCATTTGCTACCTTTTTCACCTTGTAGACCCATCTGGATCCTATTGCTGACTTCCCCACTAGTCTTGGGACCACTTCCCATATATTGTTCCTGATAATGGAGTCATACTCCTCAACCATGGCATCAACCCACACTGGATGTTGCACTTCTTCCTCAAAAGAGAATGGGTATATATCAATACCTTCGCTCATAAGAGCCATGTATCCAATGTACCACTATAGGGACCTTCTTTTCCTACACTGTGATGTTGGTGCTCCCACATTATCTCTCGCATCCAACAATAATCTATCAGCCTCTCTGCTGCACTTCCTTCCATCACTGGTGGATGGCTCTGCATGAGTCGTTTCTACCACTCTTTGTTCCTTTGCTTTTGGTCACTCCACATCTTGAGGTTCATCCTTTGGAGCTAAGAGCTCCTCGACTAAATGCGACTCAAGCTCCCTCTCAAGAGACAATCACATGGATTTGTCTTCATCAAACTTCACATCTATTCTAACCACTATGATTCGATGTGTTGGAAAGTACACTTGATAGTTACGAGGTGTATCAGTGTAACCCACAAATATCTCCAACTTTGTTGTTGGCTCAAGCTTCTTCCTAGCATCTTTGGTGACATGGCAATAGACAGATGAGCCAAAATAATTAAAATATGAAACATTCGGTTTCTTACCTGAAAAGGCCTCCTCTGGTGTACTCATCCCAAATATCCGATGAGGACTTCTATTATATACAAATATTGTTGTATTGCATGCCTTTGCCCACAGATGCAACAATAGGCCCTGATCATGCCACATAGCTCGTGTTGCTCCCACAACAGTTTTGTTCTTTCTCTCTGCAACACAATTCTTCTATGGGTTATGAGGTGCAATATGTTAGTCATTGGTGATTTTGGCTATTTTGTAGATGACTAAATGCTGGTTTTAGATTTCGAAAAAACAAAATTCATGAATGTTGTAAGTTTTAGAAATCTCACTGCCTTCATTATCCTTAGGATAAATTTTTCACGTTTTCATTATCCTATCATGTCATGTTCAGCTTACCACTCCAAGAAGACCCATCATGGGCTCATGCCTCTCATTTTCACTATGTTTTTCCACCTCTCACCTTAGCACTCCGTTTTGACTAGCCTAACCCCTCCACTTGCCACCTAGGATCACCAACCAACCTACTCGTTCTTGTGTATTCCGGGATACATCAAGCATTAATGTCTCAAAACTATCTATGTAGGCTCTTTATATAAATCAAGTACATTGGATTTCGGATCTTCAATACATCAAAATATCAAAAACTCTATTTCTCATACTTAAGGACCCTAAGCCAAGTTTTCAGTCAAGGAACAAATTCTAAAAAGAGCCTCCCACTAAGTCACTAGGGTTTAATAGGTTATAGGTCTGTCTTTGATGTTCTAAAACACTGTTTTTCTTATGCCAAGAAAATGAAACCAAATTTGAAAGAAGTTCAAGTAAATTTTTGTCCAAGTTAGATCAGAAAGACCTTCAAGAAGGATTACTTTGCCAAAGACAACATTCTTCCAGAGGATAACTGTGCATCTTAAACATTTCTGCAGGAATGATTGAGATGGCTATCATGTAGAAATTGTGGTAAGGTAAGAGGATAGCTCCTCACTAAAGGACATTCACAGCAAATAAAGGGAAGCATTCCTATGTTCAAGGAGAATCAGGGTTTTGGGGACTAATTGGCTAAATAGTGTTTCCAAACAAGAAGCCAATGCAAAAGACCACAAGGACACAGGCACATCAACACAACCAACGACAAATTGAAGATTTTTAGAAGTTATAAATGAAGAAGGGAAAAAGGTGAGGTGAACTGAACATAAATGAATGAACTTAAAATGACTATAGAGAACTTAGAAGACAACACTAATTATTTTTCTCTAACAGCCCTAAAACCTAAAGTTTTAGGAAGATAGGAAAAGTAGGTGAAATGAAGACTATTGGCCTCCATCATGACAGTAGAAGGTTGAAAAATCTATTGAATGTGATTCCTAGGGTTGGCCAAGGTAATAGTGCTTCACTACATAAAAGGAAGAAAATGAAAAGAGTATCAGTGTGAGGGAGATGAAGCCTCCATTTTCAGCCATAGCTCTCAAAATGGTCAAAGGAAGGAAAGCCTAGGGTTAAGCTTCAAAATGGAAGACCAAACTAATCATGAGTTTATTGTTGAGTAACTAAGGTTGTCAAACTCCAAAGAATGACAAAGGAGACCAAAAAAACTATGTCATGGCACCTGCAACAAATCAAAAGTGGCCAAGAGGAGACATAGCAGACATGATTTTTAGCCTTTGTCAAATTAGGTATATCATTGTCAAACAATCAGTAAGAAGGTAAAGAAACATGTTTTTTAGGTTCACTAACACTCAGAGATGCCAAAAGGGATAAAAAATTGTTTTTCAATGTATCATGTGCAAACAAAGGAGGTTTGGGATTCCAAGACCCTCAAAGGTTAAAAGGGACCTCTTCATCTCTCCAGCAAGCCACCACCAAAGGAAGAAGAATTTCCTTGAAAATTTTTCAAATCACCTGCAAAAAGGTCAAAAAGGATATCAGTCAAATGACAAAGTGACAAAAAACTTATCAAAAGTGGGTTTTTCTGATTTTAATTTATTTTTCAAAAGGTATAAAAGCATCCCAATTATCATTGTTTAGCTCACTTGTCATTTGCAACGAGAAAGAAGAGCTTCCAGGATAAAATTCTGAGCTTTTGAGAAAATCCGGGCCAAGTCAATGGCGCTACACACAGCCACTGGCGTTGCGCTCACAAACCTTGGCGCTACGCGAAAGGAGGTCTCTGCATTGTAAACTTTACTCTACGTTGTGCATATATTGGGAAGCACTGCATAAATAAACTGGTGCTATGCATAGGCAGAACTGACACGCCAAGGCCTAGCCCTGTGCCCATAGGCCAAACCGACACCCATTTTTTGCGCCCAGTGCTGCGCTCAGGCAGAGGCCCGACCCCCTCGGCGCTGCGCCCAGAGGCTGGCAAGCCTGCACGCGAGTGGCGCTGCGCACATCAAGGCACGACTCACCTGGTGCTATGCATAGAGGGTGACCCGACAATGTGGGCAGGGTGCTACGCTTATGCCAAAACTCTTCTGTCTGCAAAATTTGTCAAGAAGTCACAAAGACACCTTCAAATTTCCTTAAAAATCCTGTAAGGAATTTAAAGAAACTGGTAAGTGGACATTTCTCCTCATCCTCCAAGTGTTTTTGGTTTTTCATGATTAAGGGAAAGTTATCAAACCCTAGTGCCAAAATAAACCCTAAGTCTTCATAATTACCCCTCTCCTTTGACCTCCCAGCTAAGATCATCAATTAAGGGGAGAAAATTGGGGTAGTTACACTTTATGTTCAAATTAAGCCCCATTAAGCTCAAGGCAACTCATTCATAAACCTAACCTCCATATCCCTCATTTGCAAGAGCTTCCCACCATTATTTTCATTTTACTCCTCTTGCCCAAGTTCGTCCACAAGCAGCCCTAATCTCCATGTCAGGAGCAGAAGATAGTAGTAGTAGTGAGAGAGGCCAAGGGCCTATGAGGCCAAACCAAAAAGGAGGGAAAGTGAACAAATTTGAACCCTAGAGCACAATGCATATCACCTCATCTCCCATGATCCTCTCATGTTTCTAGAATGTGGGATGTTTTCAATTTTGTGAGAAGGTCAAACAAGTACACCACCACCCAGAGCTTACAAGGTTTTTTGTCCTCAACCTTCACAACAAACAGGTGAATCTTACAGGGGTGGATTTTGAACTATCAGTAGATGCCATCTCTAATGCTACAGGCATACCTTCTATTGGTAATAAATGGTTCAAGAAGGCAAGGTTGGATATGAACCATTATGATCCATTTGTCAAAACTAGGTACAGAGTAGGCTGCAAGGCTATCTTCCCTTTCTCACACCTAAAACAAAGGTTTGCACCATTGATGAGGGTTTTCATGAAGTACTTCACCTATGAAGGGATATACTCCAAACTTTATTCCTATCATGTTAGACTCCTCATGCATTTCACACGGGTTAAAATGCTTAACTTGCCTTACTACTTATATAGGAGCATTGAAAAAATGTCTTCTGTGGCCCGAAGGAGAAGTTATGCCCAAAAAATGCAATGATTGCTCCACCACTCCTTGATCAAGATGGTGGTTCTACATCAGTTGGTATAGAAGGGCATACCTTGGGAAGTATTCATAGCCCATGAAGTCTTCACAAGCCCATAGCTTCCTCATCAACCAAACTTGCCTTCATCATCCACACAAGTGTGCTAACCTCAAGAAAACCTCCCTTATTCCCCTTCTCTTGATGCATCAAAGGAAGAAGAGGAAGATGATGAAGAAGAGGAAAATGATGAGGAAGAGGAAGAAAATGATGATGAGGTAGAGACAGAAATTGATGAAGAGGAAGAAGAAGGAAATTATAAAGATGAAAATAGTGAAAACATGGAGATAGATCATGACGATGAGTTAAGTCAACAAGAGGACAAGGGAGACAGCTTGAGCAGTGATGGTGATTTGAACCAGCAAGAGGTAGACGACATGGAAACAGAGAAGGAGGGTCATAGTGAATAAAATGAAAGATATGACAGTGAAAATAAATTCAACAATGATGAAGAGGGCAACCACGATAAAGATCAAAATAGTGAGCAAAACAATGACAATATGGAAGAGGATGATGAAGAAGATGAGGAGGTTGAAAATAAGAATGAATTGAGCATTGATGAGAAGGAGGTCAATAGTAAAACATAGGACACAAAGGCAGAGAATGAAGAGGAAAATGATAAGGCTACGATAGAAAATGTTGATGAAGTATAGACAGATAATGAAGACCTGGAAGAAGATGAAAATGATAAAGATAATGACAGTGGGGACAATGCAGAAAATGAGGGAAGCAGTGACAAAAATGAAGAAAGCCTCAGTGATGAAAATGACAGCAAAGAAGAATATAGTCATGACAGTCATGATAGCTGTCATGACAGTCATGACAACAGTCAGCCCCTCGGTGATAATGAAAATGATGACAGTGCAAAAGATAAGGAGGAAAGCAGTCCTGGTGATGAACAAAATGAAAGTGAGGAAAGTGCAGAGGGTGATAGTCCTAATGAGGATCATAGCCATGAAAAAGACACCAACAAGATCACCATCACACCTTTTTCATTCACATATCAGAGAGGGCCAAGGCTTGTGTTTGTTGCCTCCAAAAGGTAAGGGACCATGCCATCTACCTCAGCTCAGCCATTGGACAAAGGCAAACAAAAGGTAAAAGAAGAATAAGAAGATCATGAGATGGAAAGGGAGATTGAGATCATTCAGGTAGATAGTGATGAGGAGGAGGAGGCAAGGATCTCAAACTTGCTCACCCAAAACAAAAATTTACTCATTGAAGACCTCCAAGCCAATCTAAATAGAGCCAAAAGTGTGAATGTTTCCCTCGAATTGGAAAACAGGAAGCTAGGAGCACGAATTGCTATCTATGAAGCTAGAGCCATTAAGGCCTAGAAAGAAGCCAAAAGGGCACAGGTGAAACTAGAAGAGTTCATGGGCACTTATGAAGAGAGTGAGTATGAGGAAGGTAAATCTAGGAGGAGGCCTAGAACCATGCAGTTGAAGAAGGCATTGGAAAAACAAAAAGAACAAGAGGCAGCCCTAACAAAATAGCTCCCCCTAGATGAGCTTTTGGCCATGGAGATATCACATGATCAGGAGCCTTGGCTGGAAAGAGCCAACATACACTTGGAGGCTAAATTGGAGAAGGCTAACAAGAATCTTGACCTCCAAAGAAGGATGACTAAGCATTATTCCCGGAGAAACCAAGTTGCAAGGGCCAAACTGAAGAAGGCCCAAGCCAAGATCCAGACACTAAAAGAAGCAAAATACCAAGCTAGACTTTGAATTTTTGCACAAGCTTCTCTACAGGTCTCTCAAACCCCTTGAAGGAGACATCCACCAATTTTGAAGAAATTTGGAGAAGGTTTTGTTTTTTGTGAATTTGGAGGCCTATTAGCGCAATGCCACTGGCGCTACGATTTTCCCTCGGGAATCCTAAGAGGGAAAAATTTACATTTTTGGATTTCTCATGCCTAGTACACTTTTCTCACCAAATTTCAGAGCATTTGGAGCATTTTTGACCCCTGAAGAGGTCAAAAAACACCTCATTTTTCACCATTCTGCCTCATTTTCAGGCCTGGCGCTGTGCTCGGAGAAGTGTTCGGAATTTGACTTTTTGGATAGGTTATAGAGGCTAAATCAGAACACCAAAGGTATATCTAGAAGCAATACTCAGCAAGATTTCCAACAGGCCATCACAGAGAAAAATCTAACATCGGGAAGGTCTCCAAAACTTGGCTGCAACAAGACATATTTTGGCATTGCGCTTATAGACATCACTGTGTGTTTTTGGCCAAAAGTCAAGAAAACATACTCATTTATTGCAAAATCATATTTTACTAATTTTTGAGGCAAATCACTATACAATTAGGTGCTAGAAGTTATTTTGGCATTTATTTCATGGGATATTTTGTGCCTTGGGCCTTGCATGGTCTCTTGGGCATTTATGAGTGATTTTGACATTTTCCAACCCTATCTAGGGTATTTTCCCTCCCTTACTAAGATAAATATAGCATGAGGGTTTCATTTTAAATGTTGGCATTTGATTAGTTTTGAGAGCAATACATGGTTTTCTTGAGTTTGAAGAAGAAATTGATCTTCTGGAATTTCTTAATAGCTTGCTTTGATTGATGATGAAGGAGGATAGCTTGCAAGATCCCTAAGCATGGTTAATGGTGATGTGCCTCTATTAGTTCTTGTTTTCATGTATCATTTTGTTACATACTTCTATGTTGTAGTAGAATAGAAGAGTATAGGCTAAGAAATGTTGTTTGAGGCACCTTAGTCCTTCCTGTTTTCTATTGTATTTATGTTTTCCTCTGCTGCGTTAGTTTAAGGAATTCTTAGTTGCTTCTTAGACCTACCTATGCTTGTTCATTCCATGAATAGTTCAATACTATAGTTTTCAAATATTTTTTATGGTTATCCCTGCTTATTTGATGCTATTTAAACTCTGTTTTGGAATCTCTCTTTAAAGTACCACTTTTTATGTTTTACCCAAAGAGGCCATGCTCTGATCATGCCCTTTTTCCATGCTTGAGAAGTTGCCTTGAATTTCTTTGTAGCTTGATCATAGATGTTTAGGAGTTCCCTCTTCTTTGATTAAAGTTATATGTTATCTTGTATGTTTTCTAAACCTTGAAGGTGAAATCACTAAAAGTTAGATCAGTTTCTTGGTTTATATGGTTCACTGAATTGTTCATCTTGAATGATTATTTGCTTAAGTATAATCAAAAAGCTATTTTTTTGCCATGTCTTATGATTATGTCCTTATGTTGATCAGTATTTGAGACCATATTGTTTAAAAAGTACTTGTTCAAGTATTCTTCACTGCCCTTACACACCTACTATGCTCACATACTTTATGTTCATTTCACTTCACACATGCCTTTTAAGATCCATTTGACCATGCTAGATTTACCATGTTAGGCATCCTGTTTCATTGTTGAGATATCCATGACTTTCATAGACTCCATAGCTCAATGATTTTAAGACCTCTCACTCCACCTATTCTACTTGATCATCTTAACCAACCAAAACAATAAAAAAACCTTGCACTTAACAACTAGCCTAAAATCAAAACCCTAGAAGCAAACAAGTTCACAACCTTTGCATACAATAGAGAGAGCCCTCTCTGAGTCCAAGAAGGCTAGGTCTTAGGACTCCAAAGACTGGTCTGATGTTACCTTGTGCATTTGGTCTACCAATCTGCTAAATCACGGGACCCTAACATCATGGCGATCATGCTGGGACCTTCTGAGTCAGTGACAATATAAGTACTGCTTAGAACTTCAGAAACGCTTATCAAATCATAGAAAACTCAAATTTTTAGCCAAAGAGTAGAATATGGTTGTTTCCCCATCCTAGCAAAATGATGACTCAACTGTAGGACACTCATAGAAACCTTAGGGCTACACAAAGGAACTCAGAAAATCCCAAACCATTATTAGATTGGTTTTTTGTCAGTTATTGGTGGTGGACCATAAACATACATCTCTTCAAAACAGTCAAAAACATCCACCTGGCAACTCCACTAGCCCCAATACACATATTAACTCTACTAGTGTTCTTAGATTTCCATAGTATTGTGTCAAATCAACCTTGAGAATTTTATAAGCCTAGTCACACACTATGTGAGTTTAGCAAACGTTAAGAGAGATAATTTTTTCGAAAACAGTTGTAAAATTTCAACCTCTCTATACCTTGGGTTTTAAATCTGGCTTCACAAAGGATTAGCACCAAATCTCACCCGGACCCAAATCCTCACACCATAGTTGATGACCCAGAAAATATTTTGTGGCAAACTTCTAAAATTGGAAACTCAACTACTGTCAGGACCATTCATAGAGAAAATTCTGCCCCTGAACACCTTACAGCTTTGCAAGATCCCTAGTTTTATTTGCACCATACAAAGAACCTTTTCAGAACCAAGTCACAAAGTGGGATTGACCAGACCAACTTTGAACCCATAGATTTGTAGCAAAGTTCCAGTAGAGAAGCCTCTCCTTCCACTCCTCCTAACTTTCAACTTCTCCATCACTTTAGCTCTTTTCATCCCAAATATGCTCAGAATCAGTTTACTGGTCCAAGTAATTCACCCACACCCATCCATACCACCACTATGTAAACCACTCCACTTCATCCTAAGCCTCCTCTCACAAATCCTCCCCTTGTAAATCCTCCTTGGATTCCACTAGCCCCCATCATGGCTGCTTAGTATGCCCCCCTGGCTTTACCTCAACCTCTAGTACCTTTGCCAAATGACTACCAGTCCAAGATCCCTCATTTCACAGGAGCTGACTCTACCACTACCCAACAACATGTAGACAGAATGAATGATGCCTTTGACTATATGGAGTTGGAAGAAGAGACTATAAAAATGAGGATATTTGCACAAAGTCTAGGAGGGGCAGCTAAAAAATGGTTTAGAAACTTAACTCCCAACAACATCCATGATCTCCCTTCCCTCTACCAAAATTTCATAAACAAGTGTTAAATCAAGAAAAAACCCTCCAAATCCTTTCATAATATAATAATATTAAGAGGAATGCGGGGGAAAGTGTACAAGATTATTGTACCAGGTTTAACAGTGTCTACAATGCCCTCCCACCTCACATGAAACCCCCGCAAGGTCTAGCACTGGTAAATTTTCTAGAAGGCTTTGATCTGGACATGACCTACCAATTGAGGGAGAGATAACCCACAACTTTAGAAGAAATGCAAAGAGGGGTTGTGAGTGTAGAGGCCAACTTGATTGAAAAGAGAGCTAGGATGAGGTCGGAAAAAAGAGTCACTTACAAAGATGAAACCATAGCTTCAACCTCCTCATCTGATGCCAAAATAAACAGCCTAGTTAGAACCATGGATAGAATGATAGAGAGGATAAGCCTAAATGAAATAATACCTCCTAGGGAAAACCAAGCAAATCCCCAAAACAGAAATAGGAATCCAAAATTCAAAAGAGACCCTCCTCAAAACAGACTAAGAGACAATGACTAACAAATTAGGCCTCCTTTCCAAGATAGTTATGTAGATGAAGAGGGAAGAGAGAATGAAGAACCTGAAGAAAGCCATGTAAACTTAATAGGTTCTGATAATGAGGGTGATGTTTTTCTCACTGGAGAAGAACAAGGTTTCTTTTCCTCAGACCAAACTGAAACAAATTATGAAGATTCTAAAGACTACCAATTGGGATTTGAAAATTCCATAATGGAATTCCATAGGCAATATGACCTTAGGAGTAAAAGAAACCAAGAAACTTCCAAGAAAAACCAAATAGACATTGTTGTTAGGAAAGATCCTTAAAACAATCCTAAGAAGATAGCAGACAATGTCAACACTATGGCTAAGAAAACTGATCCAAACAAAGAAAAAAATCAGCCAGCAAAATAGTGACCCAAGCTGCCCTAGTACATCTACTAGTGGCCCTGAAAAAATTCTATTGTCTAAAGCCCCAAATCAGAATCAGAAAATTAAAATTTGTTTCAAATCGGAATCAGAATCAAAATCATCAAGGATCTTTGTGTCAATCTGGCACAAATACCTACTAAGAACCTAGTCATGGACATAGTTGTTGCTGACGTTCCTCCGAATTATGGAATGTTTTTGTCTAGATCATGGGGAGCTAAACTTCAAGGAAGCCTTCAAATGAACATGTCATATGCTAATATCCCTGTCTTCAATCAAACCAGGAGGTTATACTGGGAGTCACACTGAAGTATATGGTTAGCAGTCAAGGGAGGGAAAACAACACGCCTCTTTATTCCATTCATTCAGATATTGATTATTTCATCTTGTGTAATGAAGATGACATTAATGAGATGGTAAGTGAAGTTGAGACAGATATAGACACACTACAACAGTCAAACCAGTCTCTACATGAGGAATTCAACAGCCAAAACTCTAGCAGCTGCCAACAACGACATGATGGCAAAGTTGAACTTACTTTCCTACAAATTGAAAGTAAAACTTCAAAACCAAAACAAAGCTTAAAATCTGAACAAGTTTTCTCAAGTGAAACACAAACATCAAAAATAGAACTATTTACTTATGTCCACATTAAAATGCTGGGAAACTTTCATCTAGCAATACCTTCTAAGAAACTAGATCAAAATAAATTTAAATTCTTTCCATGCAAAGACAATTCATCACTAAAATTTTTTGCCACTTTGGAAGAGTTGGTGGATCCCAACGATGGTGTTAAGGAGCCTAAAGTAGTACCTACTAAGACTGACATAGAGGAATACAACGTAGGAAACCTAGAAAGACCCAAAATAGTTAAAGTATCTAAGACTTTACCACTTCACATAAAATAGAAATATATAAGACTATGCAAAAAGTTTCAGGATGCTTTTGTATATGGTGATGAAATCTTAAAGCCTTGTGACACACACATTATTCTAAGAAAGTCTCCTTTCAAGAAAGACAATGAAACCCTTGGGAAAATTGTGTCACTAACAAAGAAAACGAAAGGATGCAAATTGTATATGGACTTTAGGTACCTAGAAAAAACCTCCATGAAGGACAAATACCCTTTTCCCAAGAGAAATCATACTCTACAAAGGGTAGAGGTTTCTAACAAGATGTCATTGCATGGTAGTGTTTCAGGTTACCATCAGATGATAGCACTCCCAATTAATCAGCGTAAAGCCATTTTTAAAGTACCTTGGGGCACCTACATGTTTGATCAAATGCCTCCTGGGCTAAGGAGTGCGGAAGCTACTTTTCAAAGAGTCATGGCCCCTATTTTCAACTACTTCACTATGATATGCATTGATGACATCATCATCTATTTTGAAGCTGAAGAAGAATACCTTTTTCACCTAAGAAAGATCTTTCATAGAAACAAGGTGTTAGCTCCCTATAATTTGCAAGATTGGCAAAGTCAAACTACAGAGAGAACACTATTTCAACCACTTTGGGATTCTAGGATCTAGCCCTCCTGAATCCAGAGAGGGATCTCTCCAATAAAGTGTAAAGATTGATATATCTTTAAAGGTATTGGGTGAAGATATTAGGCTAGTTATGAATATCATGGGTTTTTTTTTATTTTGGATGGTTGAGCATGATTATTAGTTGAGTGGAAAGTCCTCAATGGAAAGAGTTTCAAAGGTGTGAAGTTGCAAGAAATTAGAACAAGCTTTGGCTAAAAATATAGATATAACACTGGTTTTTAGTCCATTGGGCTATGGAGTCATAAGAGGGTTTAATTGAGCAACAACTTCAAGATTGATCCAAGGGGCAAGTCATCTATATCACAAGATCATTGAGATTAAAAAGATGGAATGGAAACAATAAAGTGTTGGAGGGGTGGAAACAGATAATAATTTCAGCTAGGATTTATAGTCTATCCAAACAAGAAAATCCTCTTAAGTAACTGTTTAAAACCAACCAAGAACAGGGCTCACCATAAATTTCTTCGGCAAGTTTGTATTAAAGCAACTCAATAGACAAACAATCCAGTAATCCACACAATTACCTTCAGAAAGTATGAAAACACATAAGAGAAAGGAAGTGCAACTTAAGATCAGATAAGATACTTTTAAATCTAATCTTCTTTCAGCCAACATTAAGGGAAACTTTTAGAGTCTACCTTTGGAGAAAGAAGCTAGAAAATAGGGCACACCATCACTTTTCTAGTCTATTTTTAATAAGCGAATAATGAAAATAACATCCAAGAACAATTTTTAAAGCAAATAGTAGGACGAGGGAACGCAAGCATTCCTAACTGCTTAAACTGTATTGAATCATTCTTAAATAAACAAATTGGAGGAAAACATTGAGATAAATCTTATCAGTTAGAGAAGGGTACTGTAAACAGTAAATTCTAACTCTATGCTTGTTGTTCTTTATCAGAGAATTAATGGACAAAATGGCATACACAAAAGGAAAACAATTACACAGAAAGGAGCACTTCACAAGTGATATAGACCAGGATCCCAAGAAACAGCTTGTTATTGATGTCAAACCAGTTACAATCTTCAGGTCCAATGTTTTAGTTCAGCAATCATCTTCACTTCTCAGCCTAACTATTCTATCACAAATAGAGCTTCAAGAGCCTTTGAACACTATTTACACATAGAAAATTCGAGCACAAGTTAATTTCAAGGTTCTGCAACCAACATTGTCTCATCTTCTACAGAAGTATTTTTAGAAGAAATGAGGAGGTGGGATCTGATAAAAGATCTTCAAGGTTCAATTAATACATATTTAATACTTCTCGGCCTTTGAGGGGCTCGATGGATAAGTTTACAGATATGTAATCTCTATTAATTGTTTTTACATTAAGAATTAAGCTCGGTGGGAGCTTTGGTTGACTTTGAGGCTCTGTGTCATGTTGTAATAACTCTGCTGATATTTTTGCATTAAGTTCCTATGGCTGAATTAACTATTCGGATACGTTGAGGCAAACATCTTCTTTTCTGATCATAACTCGGGCTCTGTTGAATGCTTTGAGGCTACAAGTGGCAATTTGGTAGCTGAGAGGAATCAATTAGCCTCTGATGTGGCGGTGGAGGCATCCTCTGTCTGATAGATATTATTGATTCGTCTTTAAACTGTGTTTAATTTAGTGGATTAGGATTTTGATTTTTGATCTTAGTCGTAATCCACCAAAACTGTGATTCTTCCTTTAATTCTTCATTTCTGGCTTGTTTTAGTCTTCAACACTGATACTCTTCGTTTATTTCAATTCTCTGTTTCTTGTTGATGTGCAGGTGCTGCAAAGGGTTCTTATGACAACAGTGCTCATGATGCATTGATGGAACGTGATATGGAACCCTTCAGATGGATTTTTTTTTATTAATAAAGGTCCAAGGGATCATCATCCTCGGCCTTCACCATTCTTTCAAAATAATTGAAAACTTCGAAACCTGCATAAAACCAAGAAATAATTAAGAAATCCTGCATATTTGATAAAAACTACTTTGGAGGCTTTGTTTTGGAGCATGACCGTTGGATGAATGCATCCAATGGCGGAGATTTGATGCAGAGTTGAGAAGGAGGTGATTTGGAAGAAACGATGGTGAAAGTTAAGTTAGAGTCGTTGATATTGCAAAGATCAACGGTTGGGAGAAATAGTAATATTATAAAGCAAAAGGGTCACTTTACAATAGGATAAGTGGAAAATGCGAGGAAAATAGGTTAAAAATCTGTTGTAGAGGAAAAAGCATTGGAATAGAAATTGGGGTTTCCAAATGATCATGAGCCGTCGGATCTCATTGGAGCCTGAGATCAACGGTGGAGATTGATCTGAGAAATCCCTTGCAGAAGGCGGAGGGCGATAATGTAAAGATCTGATTGGATCTGAGCTGTTGATATATAGAGACCAACGGCTGGGAACGAACGCGATAAATCATAATGTAAATGGGGAAAGCGGTTTCGGGAGCGAAAACCGACAGTATCGCGTGGAAAAAGGGGAAGAAGGTGGTTTCACCTTTTCGAATGTGATATGCATTATAAACTGACACATGGCACTTTGAAACCACCCATTTCGTGTAGCCCTCTGAGAATTAAATTTCGGGCTAAAATCTGCATGAAAATGTGCGCTGGCCGTTAGATCTGGGGTCTCAGATCTGGTGGTGGAGAGTGAGCGCGATATTGGATAGATGCACGGGCGGAAGGAGGTGGAGCGGTTTCAATCTGAGCCTTTGGATCAAGGATTGGACAGCTGAGATTAAATCTAAGGAAGGCAGGACCCAGAGGAGGCGGGCCTGTCAAGATTATTATGAACCGTTAGATGTACAGGATCAATGGTCAGGATTTGATTTGGGGTATAAAGAAATAAAACATGAGGAGGAGGAAGGGTTAATATGGGCCGTTGATCTGCAGAGATCAACGGCTGGGATTTGCTAAAAAAAAATTATAAAGTGGGGTTGTATGTTTTTAACCAAGGTCGGGAGGAAAGATCTAGACCGTCAAATGTTGACACATGGACGGCCCAGATGAAATCGGGGCTTTACAATCGGTGGGGGGGAAAACTGAATGGCACTGATGCAATTGGCTTTGGACCATCAATCTGCAGATCAGATGGAGGATGAATCGGAGGAGTGGCCAATCGGAGGGGGATCAATAAAATATTATAATGCGGCAATGGAAAACTCTGATGCGATACAGCGCTGGCCATTGATTGGTCTGGTGATCAACGGCAGAGAAAGGCTCCGACCAATGAATGGGTGGGACCCTTCATAACACATGAAAATCAAAAATTAATGAAATACAAAGGTTTTATGGTGTCGGGGTGGGTTATATAATGAGGCTTAGCGCCTGGTTGCGGGGCCTGTGGATATATGGAAAAAACAAAGGGATCGGGGTTTATATATATATAAGGGCCAATCGGCATTGGAAGCAAGGTGCGAGATTTTCAATCTACCCATTAGAAATTCTTCGATGCAATATCGTGAGGATCATTGATCGGGTTTTAATATCGACGGTGTTTATTAAAAAAAATTGCACCGAGGCGTTTAGTTAAAAACTTAGGAAAAAGGGGTTTTATGTATTTACAAAGGGAAAAAGTGATCGAGAATGGTTTTTATAATGTGCTAAGTGCCCGATTGCAGGCCCAACGGTTATATGAAGCGGCAAAAAAGGCTGAGGCTTATAAACAGAGGCTGATCGGATCAGAAGCTTTGATATGACAAAAAGACTTGCGCGCACCAAATGTTTCCAATCCGATAAGCGCCAAATGGGTCTAGCACTTGGTTCTAGTGCCAGGGCATATGTGGGGAAGTGGTTCAGGTCTTAGCCCAAAGGGGCTTAAGCCTTAATACAAAAAGTGTATTTTTATGATTTTTTCAGGGTTTTCTGATGGATTTGGGGGTTTCGGCAAAGTTTTAAAATGAGTTTTAAACCTTGTAAAAGGATTTTCATGAAGGGGAAATGGGAATAAATGAAAAATAGAGGAATTTTGTGAGGAAAAGAGAAAAAATGAGGGTTAATGATAAAGGGAAAAAAAAAGGAGTGAAATGAGGGAAAAATGGGGATTTTGCAGCAGTCTTTTCTTCATGGAAAACAACAGAATTTCTGAGTTTTTAAAGGGAAACAACAGTGAAGATTAAAAAAAGGGCATGATGTCTTCAAGAGTCTTCAAGATATAACAATTTTTTGCAATAAAAATTGTTTCTTGAAGGCTCCAAAAATGTTTTAGCCACCTTTTTTATATAACAAATTTTATAGGTGGCTAACAGTGGCTCCACTTGGGGATGGTGCCTTCTTGAAGGCATCAAGAACTTCAGACCTGCATTCTCTGGGAGGCTGATCAATGCCTCATCCATTGGGCTGCAAATTTCTTATTTGGATGATCTTATTTGTTTTGAAAAATGTTAGCAGCCATAAAAAACAATGGATTTTCATCAACACAAGCTTTCTACCTACCCAATCCTACTGATCTAACATTTTTTCTTCTTTAGAGTGCACTTGGATTGGAAAACTCTCTTACAAAATTTAATTCTTTTGAAAGAAAAAAATATAATCTATTTCTACTTCTTATTTCTCCATGAACTTAGATTAAACAGTTGAGCTCATATGCTTCTCTACCTAATCTACGAATCTGTTAGGATTAAACAGTCTAACAAATTTTCATTCTCTAATTTCTAAAACAAAAATTTAAAAGCATACAAGTCAGGATTGAACAATCTAACTTGTAGCTGATCTTTGGCATAAAAAACAAGTTTCGCATAGACATTATTTTGCAGAAAATTAAATCAAAATGGAAGGCATAAGATCTGAAAGTTTAAGCACTTCCTTCATCTCTTTTCAGCTTTGTTTTTTACTTCTGTTTGAGTTATTTCTTCCTTGTTCTTTGGTTCAGATTTTGAGCTGATTAGAACCACTTTTACCTCTGTTTTGACTCAAAAATTTAAACATATAGGAGTCACTCTTCTTTTGGATACTTAGGTTCATATTTTGAGCTTATTTAAACCTTTAATTTCTATCCTAATCTACCTATTGATAAGCCAAGATTAATATTTTTGGCAAATCGAATTCACTAACCTATCAGTAGTCAATTTAAAACTAATTAGTCATGATTAGGCTATATGAATAATTAGAAGTGTGTTTTTCAGGAGTGGCATTTAAGCTTGCACACTTTCAGACTTTGTTTTTCTCTTTTTTGGTATGGGGCTATACCTTTATTGTTTTTACAATCTGCCCTCTTTTCTTTCTTTCACTGTTTTTGTGTTTTTTATTTTTCTAACTTTGAATGAAATGATGGGTGAAATATTTATAATGAGAAAAAGATAAAAAGGCTTCAGAACATGACATGGCTCAAGAGAAGTAATGTTTAAGCATCTTGCCATTGACAGGACCCCCAAACAGTTATACTCCATTCAACTCCTGCAAGAAAAAGGCATCGTTACCAGCAGCAGAATGAATGAGATAAGGGCCAAGCCATAAGTTGTCAAATTTCCCATGCTTGCCCTTGTCTTCTCTCCTTCAGTCCCACTTTAAAACTTTCTCCCCAACATTGAAATTCCTGACCTTTGTTCTTCTGTCAAAAATCTTTTTGATGCTGTCCTGCTTTTGCAATGCTTTGTTATAAACCTCCTCTCTAGTTTGCTGAAGGTGAATAGTCTGATTTATCCTTCTGATCATGCCATTGTCTTCAGACTGAACCTCTTGAATCAACTTCATAACTGGTACACCAAGGCTGGTAGGAAAAATTTCATCTATACTATACACAAGCTAGTAGGGTGACATACCAATAGATTTCTTCAATGTCAATCTGTCAGCCCAAAGTGCATGCACAATATTTGTGTGCCAAGACTTCTTGTTGTCCTCCAACAACTTCTTGATTATGTTCACCAAAATATTGTTTGAAGATTCTTCTAGCCCATTACCTTGAGGGTAATAAGCAGTAGAATGCCCCAATGTTGTCTGATATTTGTGACAGAATTCAACCATATTCTTGGATCCAAATGTTGTTGCATTATAAGTGATGATCTTGGTGGGACAGCCAAATCTAGAGAGAATGTTAGTCTCCATGAATTTTATAATGACAGAATCATTGGCTTGCCTACAGGGGATGGCTTCTATCCATTTATTGAAGCAGTATGTGGCAGTGAGGATCCATCCATGTTGAGTAGAGGATGGTGGATGGATTTCTCCTATGAAGTCAAGTCCCCACTGTTGAAAAGGAGCTTCAACAGTGATTGGATGCAGAGGTAAGGGTAGTAGCTTCCTTTTGCCTTCAAAAATTTGGCATTTATGGCAGGCAATGATCATCTTGTGTACATCAAGAAAGAGAGTAGGCCAATAGTAACCAGCTCTCAAGATTTTGTTAACTGTTGTCTTCCAATATAGGTGGCCTCCACATTCTCCTTCATGGAACTCGTGCTTAACCTTCTCTGCATCATACTCAGACAAACATTTAAGCAATATTCCACTTGCATTTTTCCAATAAAGACATTTATCTATAATGCAATAGTTTACAGCTTTTAACTTTAGAAACCGTGCCTTTGTTTTTATCAAACCGGGAGGTGTGTTCAAATTAAGCAAAACATAAAGAATATCATCATACCAAGAGGAATTCATAAAATGGTCTTCAACAATGGGAGTTGAGATTTCCTCTTGTTCATCCAAAGCATTTATCATATTAATATAAAGAACTTCAAAATTTGATTCAGCCATTAATCTAGCTAGACCTTGGCCTTTGATGAGTTTAGTGGGCTTTATCTCTAAATCGTATTCAAGTATAACAGCTATCAACTTACCTCTCTTACCATCCGGGTCCTGTGTTAGAATATCTTTCACAACTGAATTTGGGACAAAGGCAATTATGTGGGAGTGCAAGATATATACTCTAAAGTCTTTTAAAGCCTTAACCAAAGCAAAGGCTTGCTTTTCCATAATGTTATACTTTAGGGGTGCATCCCTCAAAGCCTTGCTAAATAATGCAATAGGCTGCTCTTGTCCTTGTGGATTTTTCTGTAAAAGGACAACAACTATTGTATGTTTTGATGCGAATGAGAAAATATAAAAATCTTTTGAAAAATCAGGACTTATTAGAACCAATGTTTTGGTTAACGCTTGTTTCACCAGTTCAAAGGAATTCTTTGCTTCCAAGGTCCATTTTACCCCTTGCTCCTTCTTCAGCATGTTTGTAATGTTCCTAAGGAGCTCAGCCAAGTTGGGTATGAACCTTCTCAAAATTTTAATCTTTCCAATGAAAGATTGTAACTCCTTAATGTTTCGAGGATGAGAGATTTGCAATATGGCCTCAATCCTCTTTGGGTCAATCTTAATACCCTCTTCTAAAATAATGTGCCCATGAAGTTTACCTTCTTGGAGACAGAATAGTGTTTTCTTTGGGTTTAAAGATATCCCAAACTTTCTACATCTCTCGAAGACTGTTCTTAAATGTTCTAAGTCCTGTTCATCTGTCTTTGAAAAAACAGTGACATCATCCAGGTATATAATGATGAAGTAGCCCAGTTCTTCCGAGAATGCTATGTCCATGGCTCTTTGGAAAGTTGCACCAACATTCATTAGACCAAAGGGAATTTTCACATACATGAAAGTGCCCCAAGGTGTAGTAAAAGCTTTCTTTAATTGATCATCAGGATGAACTAAAATCTGATTGTATCCTGAGTAGCCATCAAGCAAAGAAATTCTTTTAGACCCTACCATCCTTTGTAAAATATGATCCATATTAGGTAAAGGGTAGTTGTCTTTCAATGAAGCTTTGTTTAAGTCACTAAATTCTATACAAAGCTTGATCTCTCTTGTTTTCTTCCTAATTGACAGCAGATTAGACACCCACTCAGAATATCTAATAGGGACAATTATAGCAGCTTCATACATTTTCTTGATTTCCTTCTCAACCAAAAGTAATTGAACAGGGTTTATTCTGCGCAGCTTCTGTTTTAATGGCTTTTTGTTTTCTTTGAGAGGGATTTTGTGCTGAATTATTTCAGTGTCATAGGATTTAAGATCTTCGTAACTCCATGCAAAAACATCAGAAAAATCTTTAAACATCTCTATGTATTAGAGTTTAATGTGAGCTGGTAAAGTCTTAGACAGTTTAATCATCATTGGTTTTTGTTCACTGCCTATATTAAACTCTTCAACTTCAGTTTCTACAGGCTCCATTTTTGGCTTCTTGGCCACATCGTTGAAATCAAACAACTCTTCTAAAAGGGCCAAACCTTTGGGCAAACTCTGTTCTTTAGACTACAGGGTTTCTAACTCCTCTGTTTCTAACTCTGCAACCATTTTTGTTGTGCTTTCAGGTTTTCTAGATAGTAGATTAATATTAGCAAGCTAAGGAGACTTTTCTTCTTCATCAAGAAAATTTTCTTCGCTTGGGCAATCTGTTTCATAATCTGAATCCAAACTATGTAGTTCGAATTCATTTCTGAATTGCATGAAGTCTTCTATTTGTTTGTCTCTGTCAAACACTTGCCAATATTTTTCGTTTTCAGGAATGATTCATCTGAATTTAATCTGAGTTGTGCATTCTTTAGTTTCATATGGCGTTAAGCACGTTCTAGCAGCAAAAGCTAAGCTGTGGGCCGCGATATTTCTTTTTCTTGGGACAAAAATTAACTGGGACTCCTCAAAATTTTTCAATAGGTCGACGACATCATTGCGATAGGCCCTAAGTCTGGGGTGATTAGAGTTGTATTCCCCGTTAACTTGCCTAATTATTAACTCTGAATCCCCATGTACTTTAATTCTTTTAGCTCCTAACTTTTTCAACAAATGTAAGCCTAAAAGCAAGGATTCATATTCCGCTATGTTATTTGAACACTGAAAGTTTAATCTATAGGAAAGGCTTTCTGTGTGGTTATTCTTAGTGTTGCATATCCATACACCTGTACCAGCATTGCTTCTAGTGCACGACCCGTCAAAGTTCATACTTCACAGAGGACTAGTTTCAGGTTCATCTTGGTTACTGTCCTCTTCAACCGTAGTGCTTTCGGATGGTTCTTGAATATCAGCACTTAGTTGAATTTATTGTAACTCCTCGGGTTTTTCACTGCGTTGAGGGTTACTTTCCTGACTATCAAGACTTAAAGGCAAAGGATGCATGACTTGTAGCTCAAGACCTGATTTTAGTTTACTGTAGTTTAAAGGTTCAGCAAACTGTTTAGACAATTCTGTGGTGTTTACCTCCTCCTCTCTATCGGCTAATAATTCAGTAAAAGTGACTTGTTCACTGAATGATTCATCGTTAAACAAGATAAAAGAGTCAAGGCCTGTGTTTACAGAATAAAGGGGGGAATTTTGAGGTCTGTCTTAGCTAGTAACCATGTACTACATATGAGACTCCCTGTAAAGTCTTCTTGTCTGATTGAAAACAGGGATGGTCGCATATGTCATGTCCATCTACATAGTTCCTTATAACTTAGCTCCCCAAGACCTAGATAATAGCATACCATACTTTGGGGGCACATCAGCCACAACAATATCCATGACTAAACATTTGGCTAGGATTTGTGCTAAGTTAACGCAGAGGTCTTTGATTAAACCTAAACATTTTACTCTGCTTGAGTCAAAGGAGTAAAGGTCTTTGTAAGGTTGGGTGATTTCAAGGCCTAGGTTCTCCATAACAGCTTTGGGCATTAAATTGTGAGAGGCCCCGGAATCATGCATAGTGTTGTGCAAAATCTTGTCATGAACGTTTAAACTTACATAAAAGGGAGGAACAGGTCCCTCTTGATACCTACCTTCAATCTTGGGACCAAAAATAAGCTCTGGTTGGTCATCGTTAAGATTGACAGTGTCATTATTCTCTTCTATGTTAAAATCCTTCAAAATTTTAGATCTATATACATTCTGGGCAGCTAACTCAGTAACAGGAACAGGGATTTTAATTTTGGAAATTTCTTGCTCCAAACTAAAAAAAAATTTATTCTTTGAAGTGTTGGTTTCAGCCTTATTAACTACCACTCTATCAGCAAAATCTGTTTGCTGATGTGTTCTATTTACATTTGACAAAATTGTTTTAGCAGGAGTATTAGTTGAAGTGCTAACACTACTAAGGTCTGCACTCTGTTTTGTACTATTTTGAGTGCCTTTGTATTTACCTTTATCAGAATTTCCAGCCACTGTTTTGTCCTTCTGTTTTACAATTTTAGGTTTATTTCCAGTGCTGTTTTGTGAAGATTTTTCAGAGGTTTTGGTCTTGGGATTTTCTTGACTACTTTTACTTCTAGGGTCATATTATTTTTGAGACTCTATGATAACATTTTCCATGTCTTGATAATAACTTTCATCATCATCTCTTTTGTCATCATAAGGTGTGTATAGACCTTGTTTCCTATCATAATGAACTTCAAAGTCATCATTATCTACTCCCAGCATGTTGATATCATCTTCCTCTATTGGTTCATCTATTTCTTCAACCTCGCTTGCATATTTTTGATGGAAGGGAGGAGTGATCTGTTGATCATCTTCCCTAGGTCTGTTTGGAGGTTGGTTTCTTCTGAAATTCTGATTCTGGTTTTGATTTCTATTTTGAGGAGCAGTTTGGTTTTGACTTGCTTGTGCTCTCTCAAGGTTGCTCATTTTCTTCATCATCTCCTCCATCATTCTTTCCATATTTGAGCTGGAAGTAGAAGGTGTGGATTCCTCTCTGAAGGACACTCTCTTCTCATTCTTCATTCTTGCTCTCTTCTTCATTAAGTTAACTTCCACAGCAAGAGCCCCTTTTTTCATATCTTCAAGGGTTAAAGGATCTCTCTCTCTCAGCTAATAGGCCATTTCAAGGTCAAACCCTTCAAGAAACTTGTTTAACGCTGAGCCTTGTGGAGATTTTAGATCTGGGGGAAGTGCATTATACACACTGTTAAATCTAGTGCAATACGCTTGTACACTTTCCCCAGTGTTTCTATGGAGGTTCTTGTAATCAGAAAGTATTTGGAGAGGATTCTTCTTCACTTCCCATTTGTTTAAGAATTTCTGATGGAAGGCTTGGAGATCATTGATACTGTGGGGGGCTAAGCCTTTAAACCATTTTCTTACTTCTCCCCCTAAACTCTGAGCAAATAATATAAGCTTGATAGATTCATCATCAATTTAATTTCTATCAAAGTATTCATTCATTTTATCCACATGTTGTGATGTAGTGGTAGCATTATTGGCGTCATATAATGGTATTTTGGACTGATAGTCCTGTGGAAGATTGACTAATGGTACATGAAGGACTAAGGGAGCATACCATGCTGCGATGGTAGGAGGTGGAGGTGGATTTACAAGAGGTGGATTAACAAAAGGGAAGGTGGGCTAAAGTGGAGTGTTTTGGACAATGGATGTAGGATGAACAGATGTGGATGGACCAGGAATAGATTGCTGAGCTGATCTTGGATGAGAGACACCTAAATTGTGAAGGAAATGTAAATCAGGTGGTGTTGTTTCTCTACTACCAGGATGTACACTTGTTTCAGGAGATGAAATTGAATACTGTGAATCTAGCTGATCTAAATCATCAAGCGACCTAGTTCTAAATGGATTTCTTAAGTCAACTTGTGATTGTTGTAGAGCTGCAAGATTTTCAGGAACTGAATTAGCTCTCAAGGGTGATCTGAAAACAGTTGAAGATTTAATCTTAGGAGACTTCCTAAGGATACTTTCAGGGTTATCTACTATCTCAGGTGGGTCTGGGTCAGGATAGGCTCTAGTATGAATCTTTCTAGGAGCCACTATGTTATGTTTTTTAGACTGAAGTAAACAAGAAAAGTTCAACCAGATATGACAATATTTAAGAGGTTAACTGATCTATTTTACACAAATTTTAATCCTACAGTCCTCTAACTAAGTTTGAATGATGTTACAAAGATTATGGGTCTTCTCAGTGGAGTCTTAAGGTCTGTTTAGGATTTTGGAGTCGCCAAGTGGAATTTTTTAGCTCTTTTGGAGGTAAAAGGTTTTATAGTCCACCACCATATTTATTGAATACCAATTTGAAATATTTTTGGGTTTTTTGAGTTATTTTTCAGTCCTGTGGGTTCTAAGAGTGTCCTAAATCTGTTTCAAAACTTAGCTACCATTATGAGACAAAGACAATTTACTCTTATGGCTAAGCTAGCTGATCCTTCAAGGTTAGATAAGCTCTCATGAGAATCCTAGGGTTTGCCTAGTTTGTCACTGATTCAAACAAGTTTTACCATGATCACCATTGTTTGGTAGTGCTTGAAGAGGGCTGCTTGTACTCACTAAATGATGTTCTTGAATCTAGGAATAATTTGAGGCCTTAGAAGTATCAAGGATGAAAAACACTCAATTCCCCAGCAGAGTCGCCAGAAACGTTAGTGTTTTCCTGGGGTCCTTAGATTTATTTAGACTGTTTATTAACTCAAGTCCCTAGTGAAGTCGCCAGAAATGTTAGATCCCTCTAATTTGCAAGATTGGCAAAGTCAAACTGCAGAGAGAACACTATTTCAACCACTTTGGGATTCTAGGATCTAGCCCTCCTGAATCCGGAGAGGGATCTCTCCAATAAAGTGTAAAGATGGATTTATCTTTAAAGGTTTTAGGTGAAGATATTAGGCTAGTTATGAAGACTGTGGGTTTTTGTTTGTTTTGGATGGTTGAGCATGATTATTATCTGAGTGGAAAGTCCTAAATGGAAAGAGTTTCAAAGGTGTGAAGTTGCAAGCAATCAGAACAAGCTTTGGCTAAAAAGATAGATATAATGCTGGTTTTTAGTCCATTGGGCTATGGAGTCATAAGAGGGTTTAATTGAGCAACAAATTCAAGAGTGATCCAAGGGGAAAGTCATCTATATCACAAGATCATTGAGATTAAAAAGATGGAATGGAAACAATAAAGTGTTGGAGGGGTGGAAACAGATAATAATTTCAACTAGGATTTATAGTCTATCCAAACAAGAAAATCCTCTTAAGTAACTGTTTAAAACTAACCAAGAACAAGGCTCACCATAAATTTCTTGGGAAAGTTCGTATTAAAGCAACTTAATAGACAAAAAATCCAGTAATCCGCATAACTACCTTCAGAAAGTATGAAAACACATAAGAGAAAGGAAGTGCAGCTTAAGATCAGATAAGATACTTTTAAATCTAGTCTGCTTTCAGCCAACACTAAGGGAAACTTTCAGATTCTACCTTTGGAGAAAGAAGCTAGAAAATAGGGCACACCATCACTTTTCTAGTCTATCTTTAATAAGCGAATAATGAAAATAACATCCAAGAAAAATGTTTAAAGCAAACAGTAGGACGAGGGAACGCAAGCATTCCTAACTACTTAAACTATATTGAATCATTCTTAAATAAACAAATTGGAGGAAAACATTGAGATAAAGCGTATCAGTTAGAGAAGGGTATTGTAAACATTAAATCCTAACTCTATGCTTGCTGTTCTTTATCAGATAATTAATAGACAAAATGGCATACACAAAAGGAAAACAATTATACAGAAAGGAGCACTTCACTAGTGATATAGACCAGGATCCCAAGAAACAGCTTGTTATTGATGTCAAACCAGTTACAATCTTCAAGTCCAATGCTTTAGTTCAGCAATCATCTTCACTTCTCAGCCTAAATATTCTATCACAAACAGAGCTTCAAGAGCCTTTGAACACTATTTACACATAGAAAATTCGAACACAAGTATATTTCAAAGTTCTGCAACCAACATTGTCTCATCTTCTACAGAAGTATTTATAGAAGAAATGAAGTGGTGGGATCTGATAAAAGATCTTCAAGGTTCAATTAACACAGATTAAATACTTCTCGGCCTTTGAGGGGCTGGATGGAGAAGTTTACAGATATGTACTATGTATTAATTGTTTTTACATTAAGAATTAAGCTCGGTGGGAGCTTTTGTTGACTTTGAGGCTCTGTGTCATGTTGTAATAACTCTGCTGGTATTTTTTGCATTAATTTCCTATGGCTGAATTAACTATTCGGCTACATTGAGGCAAATATCTTCTTTTCTGATCATAAATCGGGCTCTGTTGAATTCTTTGAGGCTACAAGTGGCAATCTGGTAACTGAGAGGAATCAATTAGCCTTTGATGTGGCGATGGAGGCATCCTCTATCTGATAGATATTATTGATTTGTCTTTAAACTGTGTTTAATTTAGTGGATTAGGCTTTTTATTTTCGATCTTAGCCGTAATCCACCAAAACTGTGATTCTTCCTTTAATTCTTCATTTCTAGCTTGTTTTAGTCTTCAACATTGATACTCTTCATTTATTTCAATTCTCTGTGTCTTGTTGATGTGCAGGTGCCACAAAGGGTTCTTATGACAACAGTGCTCATGATTCATTGATGGAACGTGATATGGAACCCTTCAGATGGATTTTATTTTATTAATAAAGGTCTGAGGGATCGTCATCCCCGGACTTCACCTTTCTTTCAAAATAATTGAAAACTTCGAAACCTGCATAAAACCAAGAAATAATTAATAATTCTTGTGTATTTGGTAAAAACTGCTTTGGAGGCTTTGGTTTGCAGCGTGACCATTGGATGAATGCATCCAAAGGAAGAGATTTGATGCAAAGGTGAAAAGGAGGCGATTTGGAAGAAACGGTGGGGAAAATTAAGTCAGAGCCGTTGATCTTGCAAAGATCAACGGTCGGGAGCAATAGTAATATTATAAAGTGAAAGGGTCACTTTACAATGGGATAAGCAGAAAATGCGAGGAAAATAGGTTAAAAATCCGTTGTGGAGGAAAAAGCATTGGAATAGAAATTTGGGTTTCCAAATGATCGTGAGCCGTCGGATCTCATTGGAGCCCGATATCAATGGTGGAGATTGATCTGAGAAATCCCTTGCAGAAGGCGGAGGGCGATACTGTAAATATTTGATTGGATCTGAGCCGTTGATCTACAGATATCAACAGCTGGGAGCGAACGCGATAAATCATAATGTAAATGGGGAAAGCGGTTTCGGGAGGGAAAACCGACAGTATTGCGCTGGAAAAGGGGAGGAAGGTGGTTTTACCTTTTCAAACACGATATGCGTTATCAGCTGACACGTGGCACTTTAAAACCACCCATTTCGCGTAGCCCTCTGAGAATTAATGTTCGAGCTAAAATCTGCTTGAAAAATACGAGCTGGCCATTAGATCTAGGTTCTCAGATCTGACGGTGGAGAGTGAGCGCGATATTGGATAGATGCGCGAGTGGAAGGAGGTGGAATGGTTTCAATCTGAGCCGTTGGATCAAGGATTGGACGGCTGAGATTAAATCTGAGGAAGGCAGGACCCACAAGAGGCGGGCCTGTCGAGATTATTATGAACCATTAGATGTACAGGATCAACGGTCAAGATTTGATTTGGGGTATAAAGAAATAAAACATGAGGCGGAGGAAGGGTTAATATGGGTTGTTGATCTGTAGAGATGAACGGCTGGGATTTGCTCAAAAAACATTATAAAGTGAGGATGTATGTTTTTAACCAAGGTCGGGAGGAAAGATCTGGACCGTCGGATGTTGACACGTGGACGGCCCAGATGCAATCGGGGCTTTGCAATCGACGGGGGGCAAAACTGAATGGCGTCGATGCGATTAGCTTTGGACCGTCGATCTACAGATCAGATCGACTTTGGAGGATGAATCGGAGGAGTGGCCAATCGGAGGGGGATCAATAAAATATTACAATGTGCCAATGGAAACCTTCGATGCGATACAGCGCTGGTCGTTGATTGGTCTGGTGATCAACGGCGGAGAAAGGCTCTGACCAATGAATGGGCGGGACCCTTCATAACACATGAAAATCAAAAATTAATGAAATACAAAGGTTTTATGGTGTATGGGTGGGTTATATAATGAGGCTTAGCGCCCGGTTGCGAGGACTGTGGATATATGGAAAAAACAAAGGGACCGAGGTTTATATATATATAAGGGCCAATCAGCATTGGAAGCAAGGTGCGGACTTTTCAATCTACCCATTAGAAATTCTCCGATGTGATATCGTGAGGATCGTTGATCAGGTTTTAAGATCGATGGTGTTTATTAAAAAAAATTGCACCGGCGCGTTTAGTTAAAAACTTAGGAAAATGGGTTTTTATGTATTTACAAAGTGAAAAAGTGATCGAGAATGGTTTGTATAATGTTCTAAGCACCCGATTGTGGGCCCAAGGGTTATATGAAGTGGAAAAAAGGGCTGAGGCTTATAAAAAGAAGCCAATCGGATCGGAAGCTTTGATATCAAAAAGACTTGTGTGCACCAAATGTTTTTGATCCGATAAGTGCCAAACAGGTATAGCACTTGGTTCTAGTGCCAGGGAATATGTGGGGAAGTGGTTCAGGTCTTAGCCCAAAGGGGCTTAAGCCTTAATACAAAAGTGTATTTTTATGATCTTTTCAGGGTTTTCTGATGGATTTGGGGGTTTTGGAAAAGTTTAAAAATGAGTTTTAAACCTTGTAAAAGGATTTTCATGAAGGGGAAAGGGGAATAAATGAAAAATAGAGGAATTTTGTGAGGAAAAGAGAACAAATGAGGGTTAATGATGAAGGGAAAAAAAAAGGAGTGAAATGAGGGAAAAATGGGGATTTTGCAGCAAACTTTTCTTCATGGAAAATAGTAGAATTTCTGAGTTTTTAAAGGGAAACAGTAGTGAATATTAAACAAAGGGCATGATGTCTTAAAGAGTCTTCAAGAGATAAAAAAAATTTGCAATAAAACTTGTTTCTTGAAGGCTCCAAAAATGTTTTAGCCACCTTTTTGATATAACAAATTTTATAGGTGTCCAACACAATGTTTGGAAGCAAGACTTAAAGAGGAAATACAAAGGAGAGCATGGCCTGTTTGAAATTTTTTGGAAAAATCCCTACATCATGCCCTCAAATGGAGGTAACCATGTTTTCTTCTTACAAGAGTGGAATGAAAAAGGGTTGTTTGGAGATCTTGTTGATAACAGGCTGCTCAAGTACCATGTTTGTCAAAATTCCTAGTTTGAAATTCTCGTTCATTTTACACAACATTGTTTGATGAAGAACATGAAAGAAAAAAAATCAAAAACAAAGAAAGAAGGAAAAGAGGGCAGATTTGAAAAAGAGGTATAGCCCCATACCTAAAAAATGGTACTACTGAAAGTGTGCAAGCCTAAATGCCACTACTTGTTCAAAAGGGAGATCTTATTCAGTCATCTAGCCTAATCATGGTTGAATATGTTTTTAATTTTTTGATTTTTGTTTTCAAAAAAGAAAAATGTCAAGGGTTTGCCACTTCAAATGCACCCAAGGAAGAAAAAAAAATGTTAGGCAAGTAGGTTGGGTAGGTAGAGATGATTTTGATGTTAATCATTTTTTTCAGATTACTGAGATCACAGCTTCAAGCAAGCATCAGCAAGTGAAAGAGGTAAAAATCTGCCCAATGGATGAGGCACTAGTCTTTGTAAACCAAGAGATCTGAAAGTTATGGACACCTCCTGAAAAGGAGCTGCCCTCCCCAAGTGGAGCCACTGTTAGTCATCCATAATTTTCACTATCTGAAGATGACTAAGTATCGGTTCTAGATTTATAGAAACAAATTTCATGAACATTGTGAGTTCTAGAAATCATGTCAGCAAGAATAAGTCTATCCCAGCTCATAAACATCATGCCTCCATCATTTTCCAAGAATTCATTCCAAGAGACAAGCCATGTGTTACACCTAGGGCTAGTTTTGCTTCAAATTGTGTTTCTGACCAAACAGAGACAAATTTGGCAAAAATGAGAGATTTTTTTGTCCATCATAGGGCCAAGAAGAAAAACCTCATTCATTTTTTACACAGGTATCATGGTTTGAGATCAATGTCAAAAATACAGGTGTCATGAGAGAAATTTTTCACTTCTGGAGTGACCTTGGGAAAATCAGTTTTTCTCATAGCTGAAGTGTCCAAATGACTTTATTAATGAGTCAAATGAGAAATATACTTCAATATATTTCCAATGAGCTAGCATGAGCTCAATTTGGAATTGAGGAAGTCATCCAAAAGTGGTATGCACTAGCACTCTACATTTCTGCACCATCATTCAGTAATTTTTGACCAGTTTTGGGAGAATCAATTTTTGGCTAAGAAAATAAACACCAAATAGGAAAAATATTATATATTTAGAAATTAGACTCCACAATATTTCCAACAAGCTATCATGGAGCGCATTCTGACACCGGGAAGGCCTCCAAATTCCTTCTTCAAAATGGCGCTGCGCACAGACAGACTGGCACTGCGTGTTGGCGTTGCGTGCTGGCACTGCGCCCCTGGTAACACTTCAAAAATTTTTCCAAAGACTTTAAAAATCAGGTTTTTCAGCCTCTACAAAGCTTCTGCAAGTTAATACAAGATAACATTAGTGAAAGCAGCCACAAGGATGAAAGCAGTGAAGAAGAAGGCAGTGAAGAAGGAGAACAACTAGATGAGGAAGGTAGCTATCTCAGTACCCAAGACAGTCCAAGAAAGAGTCATGACTGTCTTGACAAAAAATAGTTCATAGAATACAAAGAAGAGAGTGGTTTTCATGTTGAGCAAGAGTGTAGTGAAGAAAAAGAGGAACAAAGTGACAATGAAAAATCAGTAAGGAGGCATTGAATTTCGAGCACTCAAAGAAGGTAAAGACCAATAAAAACTCAGAGACATGGCTCAATATTTTTCATAGGCTTATCCAAACCCTTGAAGGACCTCTCCACCAAGTTTGAGGCAAATCTAGAAACTTTTTGTTTTTTCCAAATTTTGGCCCCTAGGAGCATAGCACTCTAGGCGCTACGCTCTTTTTTGGGGTATCCTCAGCTAATAAAGTTTACATTTTTTGGTTTTTTATGTCTCCAACAATCTCCCCAAAACATTTCAGATCATTTGGAACATTTTTCCCCTCAAAAGGTCAAAAAACACCTAAAAAATGACCTTTCTGCCTCCTTTTCAGGCCTGGGGTTGCGCGTTGCGAAGTCATGAGAGATTCGATTTTTTAGAAATTAAATGGCATCCATTCAGCACAAATCAAGTATTTCTGGAAATTAGACTCTTCAAGCTTTCCAACAAGCCATCAAGAGCCAAAATCCGATGCCGGGAAGGGGTCCAAAACTCAGCTGCAACAGACCCCAATTTCTGTTGATATGGCGCTGCGCCCCTAGACCGTCTTTTGCCAAAAAGTCAAAAAAAGACACTGATTAATGACAAATTGGTTTTTTAATATTTTCTTGGATAAAACACTCCTGATTCTATTGGGGAGTTATTTTTTGGTGTGTTTCATTTATTTCCTTATCTCTTATGTGTCTTAGGCCTTGAATGGTCATTAAGCACATTTATGACATTTATGGCTAAATTAGGGTTTTTGGAAGCCTCTTAGGGTTTCCACCTCCTCATTTGCTCCATAAATAGAGCATGAGGCTCTTGTATATTTTTTTGGATGTTGATGACTTATGCTGAAGTAATACATAGTCCCTTGAAGCCTTTGATGAGAAATTGATGTCTTGGAGCTTATGCATGATCTGATTCACTTGTTGATGGAGAAGGACTGTTTGCAGGATCCATAGGCCTGGTTGATGGTGAATTTTTCTCTTGTTAATTTTTTCTAAGTTTCTCATATGTTTTCCATCCATCTATGCTGCAGTAGGACAAAAAATTTAGACTAAGATATGCTTGTTGATGGCACCTTAGATCTGTTTTTTTCCTTCACTGCCTAAATGTTTTCCTCTACTTAAGATATGTTAGAGAATTCATCTTTTGCTCTCAAATAAGTTTTTGGCTTGTCTATTTTCTTGAATGATTTATATCAGTTAGTATCAATTATGATTTATGGCTAGCCCTACATATTTTTACCTCTGAAGTACTCAGTTCCTGAAATCATCTTTTGAAGCAGCTTTGCCTATAGCTTGTCAAAGAAGTTTGTCTTAACCATGCTCTTTGCCTTAATTAGGTAAAATTGTCTCAAGGAAATCTCATATCTGTCACTGTGGATGCTAGGGTTTTTCTCTTCTTCTATGATTATAGTTACTTGTGCAACTTAAATGTTTTTCCTGCTCTTGATGATAAAACCCATGAAAGATTCAATAAGTTTTGCCTTTCTATGTTTTGTCTTAATGTTGTCTTGGTTGATTAGCTTCTTTCAGTCTGAAATCAAATGGATCATTTCTTCTTAAGCCTTTTATTCTCTTGCCATGCTTATAAATCTTCTAACTCCCTCAGTTTACAAGTATATAAAGGATTCTTTTTCTGCCCTTTATTAGCTTGTTATTCTCAAGTTTAATGTCTGTCTCATGATCCTTCACAACCTTAAAGATCCACCAACCGAGTTAAATTTCCCTGCAAATGCTCTTGAAACCATTGATGAACTCATTCATGACCTTGTTTGACTCCATTTCCCAATGAATTAACAATATTAATTATTTTCTATCTAAACCCATCTGAGCATCATACCTAACCAAAAACAATCAAAATACCCTGCGCTTAACATCTAGCCTAAAATCAACCCCAATCAGCAGACAAGTTCACATCTTTGCACCTACTAGAGAGATCCCTCTCCGAATCCAAGAAGTCTATATCCTAGGATTACAAAGATTCGTTTGATGTTACCCTATACTTTTCTATCTCAATCAATCTATCAAATTACGGGGAGCTAACAACTATGTTATTTCTGCTCAAGTATAATATAGTGTTGCTAGGGCATTGTAGTGGAGGGTTCCACAACACATCTCTTTGGCTTATCTTTCAGAGGAGGGAGTTTCTCTTGCTCCCATAGGTTAGTGAAAGGGATTTCAAAGCTATTTTTCACATCTTGGCACCAAGGCCAACATCTCCCATCATAGACAGTGCATTCCATCCTCAAGACTGCGTTATTTCAGTGCACACTTGTAGTGAGAGGTTGCACCAGCTTCTTGGAGGGCAAGATCGTTAGTGTCGGGATCAGCCTTGCATTGAGAGATCCATTGGAGGAGGTTTGTTTTAGTTTGAGCATCATCTTCAGCCATCTCCATGTATTTATATTATTGAGTTGCAACTGCTGCCCAACAACTAGGGCATTTCTGCGGATTTTCCAATTTCATGTATATTGTAGCCAATCCTTCCAAGGATTGTGTATTTTGCTATATTAGTGTTTTTAGGGGTTGAGAACTTGATCCCCCTAATTTCTTTGAGCTGATATTTTCATATCATTCTATGATCATTTTTTGTTATGCAGTAACTCCTATAAACTGCGTTACTTTAGCCAAGGCTCTCTTTCATGTAAAGCAGTGTTCTTGTATTTTCTTGTATATGCTCCATTGAGGCTTTCATTGCCTAGCTTGAGTGATTGAATCCTCAAAGAATTGTACACATTTGCTGCTATATCATATATTTTTTGGCTATCTACTTCTTCATGTGTGCAGACTTCATAAAATAATGTTGTTGCTCCATATCTTGTTCTTGCATATATTGCAGTCCCTTCATTGAGCATTTTCTAAGAGATCTAGTTTGGGGAGATCTGAATAACCCATCTAGAGACATTTATTTTGGCTCAACTTCTGGAAGAGAAGTGTTTAATGAGTTAACAAGGGGATCCAATTCCCCCTTCAGCTTTTTTTTATGTTGTCTTGCTTAAACAGTGTCCTCTTGGACCATTTTGCAGAGAATCCTAAAAAAGGGATATTACAGTGGTATCACTAGAAAATTTGGCGGAAATTTCGACGGCCAATTCGTCGCTATTCTGACACATAGTCGTCGCAAGAGCGACATTTCGAGGGCGGAAAAACCATGGTTTGTCATTCCGTCGCAGTTCCGACGCACGTAAAAAGTGTCGCACTATCGACACTTCTTCCGTCGCTTACGAACAAGCTTCACTCTTCCGACGTCTCACAAACCATCGCGCCTCCGACGTTTGTAAACTGTCGCACTTTCGATGAAATGTGGTTCGACGTTTGGAATGCCGCTGTTCCGACACTTGTAAAAGGTCGCAATTCCGACCCAACGTGGTCCGACATTTTGGACGTCGCTCTTCCGACGTCTGTAAGATGTCGCAATGCCGACGATATGTTGTCCGACGTTTGGAACGTCGCTCTTCCAACGTTTGTAAGCTGTCGCAATTCCGACGAAATGTGGTCCGATGTTTTTATACTATCTCTCTTCCAATGTTTCTAGGTTGTCGCAGTTCCGACGTCTACAAGGCGTCGGTAGACCGACGAAGGGTTCAATTCAAAAAAAAAAATTGAAACTTTAAAAGACGAGAAACGTTGTTTTGAATATATTATATGAAGAAAAACCGTCCATGAATTCATTACATTTTCACATCTGAAGATTGGAACCCAAATATCCATCCAGAAAAGTGGAAGTCCCACCCTAGACAATGATAGAAAAATACCCCATGTCACATACAGGGACATGATATAAAACCCAGTAACGGTCCACATGGAGATTATCGACAATCTGAAAAAGCATCCAAATATGCCTGAGGCATCTATAAGAAAGTGAAATAGCAGTATGTAGAATATTAAAGCAATAGATAGAGTACCGACGTCCATTGTTCCAAATACAAATTAAAGTACCCAAAATCCTTGAACAGAGAAAATCGCTAATCATGTGAGTGTGATATGTCCAAAATATAAAAATACCATCATACCATATCAATAAACCAGCAACATAGACCAGCATCGCTATTTTTGAAGGCAGAGTGATAAACATTAATCATTTTTTTTTCACAAGAGAAAAAATGATGTTTTGAATATATTATATGGAGTAAAAAATTTACTCCATGAAGTCATTAAATTTTCACATCTCAAGATCGGAACCCAAATATCCATCTAGAAAAGTGGAAGTTCCACCTTTATAGTGATAGAATAATACCCCATGTCACATACAAATGAAATTGATATAAAACCTGTAAGAACGGCCCACATGGAGATTATCTCCGATCTCGAGAAAGCATCCAAATATGCCCAAGGCATCTATAAGAAAGTGAAATAGCAAAAGATGTAGAATAGTAAAACAATGCATAGAGTACCGACGTCCATTGTTCCAAATACAAATTAAAGTACCCAAAATCCTTGAACAGAGAAAACGCTTAATCATGTGAGTGTGATGTCCAAAATATAAAAAGACCATCGATCATATCAATAAAACTGCCAACATAGACCAAAGATCGCTAGTTTTGAAGGCGCAGTGATAAACATTAATCATTTTTTTTTCACAAGAGAAAAAACGTTGTTTTGAATATATTATATGAAGTAAAACAGTCCATGAAGTCATTACATTTTCACATCTGAAGATTGGAACACAAATATCCATCCAGAAAAGTGGAAGTCCCACCCCAGACAGTGATAGAAAAATACCCCATGTCACATACAGGGACTTGATATAAAACCCAGTAATGGTCCACATGGAGATTATCGACAATCTGAGAAAGCATCCAAATATGCCCGAGGCATATATAAGAAAGTGAAATAGCAGTATGTAGAATAGTAAAGCAACAGATAGAGTACCGACGTTCATTGTTCCAAATACAAATTAAAGTACCCAAAATCCTGCAACAGAGAAAAACGTTAATCATGTGAGGAGTGTGATATGTCCAGAATATAAAAAGACCATCAGACCATATCAATAAACCAGCAACATAGACCAGCATCGCTAGTTTTGAAGGCAGAGTGATAAACATTAATCATTTTTTTTTCACAAGAGAAAAAACGATGTTTTGAATATATTATATGAAGTAAAACGGTCCATGAAATCATTACATTTTCACATCTGAAGATTGGAACCCAAATATACATCCAGAAAAGTGGAAGTCCCACCCCAGACAGTGATAGAAAAATACCCCATGTCATATACAGGGACTTGATATAAAACCCAGTAACGGTCCACATGGAGATTATCGACAATCTGAGAAAGCATCCAAATATGCCCGAGGCATCTATAAGAAAGTGAAATAGCAGTATGTAGAATAGTAAAGCAAGAGATAGAGTATCGACGTCCATTGTTCCAAATACAAATTAAAGTACCCAAAATCCTTGAACAGAGAAAAACGCTAATCATGTGAGGAGTGTGATATGTCCAAAATATAAAAATACCATCATACCATATCAATAAACCGACAACATAGACCAGCATCGCTAGTTTTGAAGGCAGAGTGATAAAAATTAATCATTTTTTTTTCACAAGAGAAAAAATGTTGTTTTGAATATATTATATGAAGTAAAGCCGTCCATGAAATCATTACATTTTCACATCTGAATATTGGAACCCAAATATCCATCTAGAAAAGTGGAAGTCCCACCCCAGACAGTGATAGAAAAATATCCCATGTCACATACAGGGACTTGATATAAAACCCAGTAACGGTCCACATGGAGATTATCGACAATCTGAGAAAGCATCCAAATATGCCCGAGGCATCTATAAGAAAGTGAAATAGCAGTATGTAGAATAGTAAAGCAATAGATAGAGTACGTACCGATGTCCATTGTTCCAAATACAAATTAAAGTACCCAAAATCCTTGAACAGAGAAAAATGCTAATCATGTGAGGAGTGTGATATGTCCAAAATATAAAAATACCATCGGACCATATCAATAAACCAGCAACATAGACCAGCATCGCTAGTTTTGAAGGCAGAATGATAAACATTAATCATTTTTTTTTTCAGAAGAGAAAAAATGCTATTTTTAATATATTATATGAAGTAAAACAGTCCATGAAGTCATTACATTTTCACATCTGAAGATTGGAACCCAAATATCCATCCAAAAAAGTGGAAGTCCCACCCCAGATAATGATAGAAAAATACCCCATGTCACATACAGGGACATGATATAAAATCCAGTAACGGTCCACATGGAGATTATCGACAATCTGAGAAAGCATTCAAATATTCCCGAGGCATCTATAAGAAAGTGAAATAGTAGTATGTAGAACGGTAAAGCAACAGATAGAGTACCGACGTCCATTGTTCCAAATACAAATTAAAGTACCCAAAATCCTTGAACAGATCAAGAAAAACGCTAATCATGTGAGAATTCTAAGTAAATTTAATCTATTAACATTGCGAATAAAATTACACGGAAGTCAAAAACATTTCCTGGCCATACTCATGGCAAATTTGTCATCAAAAAATCAAAAAATTAAGAAGACTGCCCTCATATGGGGAAACCAGTCTTGAACGTTTAATTTACAGAATTCAAAAATATTACAAAGGTCCAGCACAGTAAAATAAACTAAAAGCAACCCAATTAAGTGGGCCTGCTAAGAAAGAAAAACAAATTAACCAAACTACTCCTCCGATGGTTCCTCCACGATTCGGCACCATCCTTTGGAAGGTCCAGGATCGCTAGGTGCTACCTCCACATGCATGCCACGGCTCCCCTCCTGAAGGCCCGAATGCTGGCCGGCTTTTTCTGAGGTCAGACCCACCGGACGGGTGCATTCTTCCTCCGTTTGGGCCTCCTCATGGAAGACCACAGTGAATAAAGCCGTGATTCGCGGGCGGTTGAGAGAGAAATTAAAGGAAAATTGCGCAGTGCGCGTCGTGGGAGAAGGTGAACTAGCGGTGGGGAAGCCAAGAGCAGGGGAATCCATACGGTGGCCAGATCCTACAAGCCTACGCCGCCCACTCCTAGTATTTGGATATCGACCTAAGTAATAATCACTGGACTGGCCGAAAGTCGACTCTGTTGAGGGGCTGGAGGGAGCGCGCCGGGGTTGACCTCTAGTGCTCCCCCTGCGGTAACGCATCCTATGACGCACGCGAGGCATGGGTGCAATCTCAGGCGCAGTGGGCACAAGAGGAGACGAAGAAGCAGAATTCCAATTAACAGAGGAAGACAGACAGAGACAGAACCGAGAGAAATGCAAATATGCAGCAAGGTCTAGGCAGCAGTTCAACTGGCCACTTCTCCTTATCGTCATAGTTAGTAGGCAGTGTAATCCAGTAACCGGCTTGTCTGAAAAACCATGGCTAAACGCCATTTTGTCGACCCGTCTGTAATACAATCATAGGACGCCCATCATAATTAATCTCTGATCATTAATAATGAGAGCCGAAGGCCGGATCAAATTGGAGCGTGCGGAATCGCTAAGAGGAGTGGAGGTCCGATCTTGAACAGTGTTAAAAATTAATTAATGCGGATTTGATGTGAAAACTTAATTGAACAGCGTTAAATGTTAATGCGATTGATATGAAATCTCCATATCCATGTCCCATCGCCTTAAACGCCATCGAATGCACCCGCAGCCGGGAGCAGGGCAAGTTTTTATTGAGGACACGTGGCTGAAATTGATTGGAGCGGATCTTTGTTTGGGCCGCTCGCGCAGTGGAAATCCGGACCCGAAAAATATTAGGGCGAATTTGATAAGAAATTCGCGTCACAAAATTGGCTGACGTCAGCAGGCTATTTTGGAACGCGAATTTGGTTTGAATTATGGTTTATTGCCGTTTGAAGTTCGACGGGCTCGACTTAAGAACAATTTTGTTTGATCCCATCTTATAAAATTTGTGTTGGTTTTCTTTGATAATACACATATTTATAATAAATCATGGCAATACTACACTAAACATGTGGAAAAGTTATATAAATAATTATTGAGAACAATCATTTTTATGTAAAAATATCCAAGGCAAGGTCTGTGTAGAGAACCAGGGTCGTGAAAACTATTCAAATATAAAAATCCCGCTTAATAAAGAGACAAAATTGTTGTGCTTTCGGAACCTGACCTGAGGATTGGACATGAGTTAACAAACAAAAGCATAGCGGAACCAGACTTGCACCCGTGGTCAAGCCCTCTACCAAAACCACGAGCGGAATCACAAAAGCGGGTTGCCCATATCGCACCGCTTTTGCGGAGTAGGCGGTATTTTCTATTCGCGAGTGATTCCATAGGGAATGCGACACATGGCGAAGTGACCCCCGGAGAACCACCATTTAACCCGCACCATCGCACGTTAAAGCCCGATGTTGGAAGCCGAGCGAAATTGCCAAGAGTCGTTGATTTGGAGAAGGGCCATCGAATGGTGGTCGCACGTTGAACTTGCCCGGAGGTTAACTAAGGTGTGTGGAGGATAGCCAGGTACGATATGAGTGTTTGATTGGTTATTGATATATATAGGTGGGGCCGGAGTATAATGAAATTTTTTAACTAAACGATTGGAAAATAATTAGCATAAGTCTGGAGCGTGATTGTTGTAAGGCTGGGTGGTGAAATATAGAGCCGAAAGTTCATTACAAGCTATTTATTTAAAAAGAAACGTGGAGTATAAATACAAAGTGTTGAAAGTTAAACATTGGTTATAAGGATTGGAGATAATATAAAGTCGAGAATATAAATTAAAGTCCAACCATTGTGGATAGTATTTATTTATCAAATTCTACGAATTTGATAAATAAACCTGAAGAAAGAAGAAGTCAATTAAGACTCAGGCTGGAGGAAAAGAATGGGGTAAACCAAGGGAAAATGCTGACAGAGCGATTGTAGACACACCAGCTCTCCTTGGGGGTCCAATTTCAGTTTTGTTGCGTCACACGATGATCTCTCTTCTCTGGCATTTTCTTGTATTGAAGATCACTATTCTAGGAATAAGGAGTTATTTTCTCCAAAAATAACCCTAGCCAAACATTGACAATGCATCAAGGATATCTTTATATGCTTCATAAGCACATTTGTTCTACTTCTAAATCATGTCTTGGAAGTGGTTGTTGTGCTGCAAATTATTCACCAGTTGGTTTCATACCAAAGTATTTTTCACATTTTCAGCATCCAATACATGAAAAAGATAATGGTTTAAAACAACATAAATATTTGAAATTTTGCAAGAATTGTCTACCACACTTTGAATATGAATTTTGAAGTCAAGTGCATGATGCTGTATAGGATCAAGTGTCATTTTGAATACCAAATGTTTCACAAGAAACTTCTCAACATGCTACTCTGCAGTAAGGATTAAATGACAATATTGCATCAACTATTTCCATAATAAAAGTGCACCTCGGCCATAAGACTAAACAACTACAAATGTTGTAGATCTAACAAGACCACACGATCAAATGTATTCCACAAGGCCAATACTGTATGAAAAATGAAAAGGAGTTTGCAACCAAAAATACCTTAGGCAACTAATTCAATTAGATACACCAAACCATCGGCAAAAAGGAAAACCAGCCTACTCAAAAGGCAAGCGTTTACCTCCTTTGACAAAATTTTGAGTTCCGAAACAAGGGCCTTTATTGTCTTGTCAATGCCCTAGTAATTTGAATGGGGTTTGCACCTGCTGCAACAACCTAAACAAAAAGGTTTCATTTCAAATTATTTTCCACAAATTTAAGATACAACCATTGTCAGTTTTGTATTTCCTAACAAGCTCATAAATTTTGACAAAAGAACCAAAATTTTTTAATACCTGATAGCAATTTTTCACTCAAAAACTATCTTAGACTCAATAAGCCCAACCCAAAACTAAAAAACCAAACACCATAAGACCCTACAAAAATGAATAGATGATCTTAATCCGGTACTATCGACAAAAAGTTACCTTTACACCCTCACTTATTAAACCCTGTGCTGTTGAATTTTAACTTCAACTGCTGCAGCAGAAGGACGGATGCAGCAGCAACATTTTTTTTTGGAGGTTGCTTGCATGCCATCAAGAAATTTAATTCAGCATTTAAAATTCCTGCAAGTTTTTTTTGTAGACGGCCACAGCCATATTTCTGTACAGGATTGTATTTAAACACAACAGCCAACATTAACGCAATTCACCAACCAGAAATTAAACAAACATAAATTTACCCGACAGTTTTGTAAATTCAAAAGGAGGACACGTGGAGCATTAATATTGGATCGCATGAAATTGAAGGGAATATGAAAACTTGAAAACCGGACCCGAATTTTTTATAGGGCACATTGGATTGAGAATTCGAGTTAAAATTAGGCAGACGTCAGCATCCCATTTTGGAACGCGAATTTGGTTTGAAATTCAATCTATTCGGACTTTTGAAGTCCGACGGAAAGGGTTCTTTAATGTTTTTATAGTTTAATATATACATATGTTTTAAACATATGTTATATATATATCATATGCGAAATGAAAGGTGGGCCATAGAATTTAGTTTTAATTTTTTTTTTTTTTAAAGAGGGTTTATTATAATATGTTTTATATGTTACGGCATATAAAAATAAAAAGGTCGAAAAAGCTTGGTAGTTTTTTTTATAGACAGTACGTAAATTTTTTATTACACAGCAGTGTGTAAAAAGTGAAATACCGAGTGTAACTTTTTAAGTGTGTATGCACAGCAGTGCGAAAGGGAAAAACACAGCAGAGTGTTTTAGAGACAGAGTATGTTTGTTTTGAACAGACAGTGAGTTGGTTTTATGCACTGCGTTTTGTAGTAGTCATAATTTTGTAATCCCTCTTAGTGAGGAAGTAGTGTAACAGTTTTTTTTTGAGTTATTGAAGGGAATAGAAGTTTGTTTTCAAAGTATTTAAACTCTGTCTCCTGTCAAAGAAATTTTTATTTTCTCTGTGTTAGAGGAAAGGATATTTATTCTCCATTCATTGTTCTAGAATTTTTCAATATTCCAACATGTGAAAGAACAACAGATGTTGTGGTTCCATCCCCAGCTAAATCATTTGTCTTTGCCGTAGCTTGCCTTACCAACTTGGCCCCAATATTTTCAACTGGGTCCTCTAATTCAACCATTAAAAAGGCCAAAACCATAGCATTGAGATACATTTCATTACACTGTCAATAACAATAAAATTTGACCCAGCCATAACCCTTTCCTTTTATTGTTGTGAAAAGCTTTATGCATTACTCTAATGTGGCTAGTCCATAGGCCAAGTAGACCACTGGGTAACAAATATGTTTCCTTTCACCTTTGAGTTTTTAAATTATGCCTACCAAATCTAAGACATTTAAGAGGGGGAACTAATACAACGTTAAAAAGAAAACCAGAGCACACATCTACAAATTACCTCCTTAGCTACTGTCACACCATCATTAACTATTTTCGGAGAACCATGCTTACTCTCCAAGACAACATTTTACCCTTCGCCCCAAGGGTGACTCCAACAAGATCAGCAAGTTTGTTCACACCGCCTGCAAGACAAATTGACAATGCTTTCAGTAAGTGTGCAATTGAATGCCAAACCAAATACCAAAAAAACCCTCCATGAAAAATTAAAATAACACATTAAAATTGAATATAAGTGGACAAGGAAAGATCCACCGCAGTGAAGTTTCACGTGCAGGTGACCTTCCTTTAAACATAATTTTTTCTCTGACCTGCAATTTTTTTTTCACTGAGCCATCCTTGTTGAAGTACAACTCCTTTTCCATAGCTCTTGTATTAACTACCTTCTCTCTGTCGCGTAATCTCAGAGTCCCTCTTCTGCTTAAGCGATTAAAGGAAATGGGTGAAAAAACTGAAAGAGAAGACAATTGTCTGCCATAATTATCAAACATTGCACCCAACTTCTTCCCCTTTCCATTGTTACCCAATGAGGTAGATGTGGAAATTGTTTTCATACTGCCCAAAGCAGAGGCCATCTTCTCTTATCTTGAATATAGAATTACAAGATCTTCATATTAGTATGAACCTTAAAAAACATGACTCCCATTGCTAAAAACCACTTTTAAGTTGTAACAGGCAAACTAAACAACTATCGCAACTTTTGGCAACTTCTGGAGCATTAAGAGAGAAACAACCAAAGAGAAATACAACCAAAATCCTCATTTTAATGAGACCGGACTATATATTTACATTAAGATAATAGAAATAAATCACGACTATATTAAGGCCAGCACAAAAAAATCTTTAACTAGTGTCTCTCGCGGCCTTCAGGTTGCCATGCTAGAGGTTGCATATTTTTAATTTAAATTCTTGACCTCTCGTGCCCATATATGAATGCATCCAATGGGATATCTACATCAAATGCTCCTTTATATCCCCAAAAAAAAATTCCCTACTACAAGAGCACCAGTATTGATGGATCACCCCACACCATCCCACCCACTAGAAACGGTGAAAAGGAAACCCGAGAAAACTTCTGAAATATCTCAAGATGACTATATGGGTCGTTCTTATGAATCAACCAACCATTCAGAACATGCTCATCAATCCAAACCATGAGTATTATGTGACAATATTCAAGCAGGCACTGAATCGGATTTCTGAAACTATGTTAGAGAAACCCTAAACTCTCACTGAAAATAGGTGAAATGTGGCACCACTCAGAGATTGACATGTGCCAATTGGTACAAGTGGTAGAAAATTGGCATGCTCAAACAACGAGGTGATGCAGGAATGACATGAGGGAGAAAATATCAGAAAAGCCCCAAATTTGGAGAACTAAAGCTCATCACCAACCTGAGATTGACAACTTTACATGATGTAACCTATGAAATCGTAAATGGAGAAATCATAGTAACAATAAAGTAACCTATGTAACAATAAAGTCGGATTCATCCTGGGAGTGGTAATGGGAGAAATCATAGTGAACCACAGGAAACATGCAGAGTTGCTTACAATCAAATAGATGAAAAAACACATACAAAAAACCTAGATAATAATCATGAACACGCTTAATATTGAATTATGAACTATAAAGGAACTTACAAAATGTAACATTACGAACCTGGTCAAGTGCACAAGCAAAAATATCTTGGACATGACCCTGGTTGAAAATTTGTATTACTCATGATGCAAGAGGATTTGTACCTGCACTGCCAAGTCAATCAAAATCCATCATTATCTATACAATAAATACAAGTAATTGATGTAGTATTTTTAACTCTAAGATGAATTCTTATGATAATGTTAGAACATATGTTGAAAATGTCAAAACATACCTGAATAAGCTCCTCTTCATTTCAAGAAAAATTGATTGGAGTCGCATGAACTTGGAACAAGCCTCCCACGATCTGAAAGAGTAGCAACTAAGTCAAAAGTGACTTTTTTGTTGCTACGCTGGATCAAGGGAGGTTTGCTCCAAGATTAAATCACTCCAATAAATTATTCTCTACTAAACAGGGCCAACCACATGAAGGTGGAAACTCTTATGGCCCCTCCCTCCCCCCACCCCCCCCCACATCACGTCAATTCCCCAATACCCAATCTAGATTTCATTTTTTACTTTCATGAGCATAAAAAAAAATATTCAATAACTAATAAAAAAAAAATTCAACAAAAAGTACGCAAGGAAACATTGCAATTAATGCTTGACATAAAAATAGTATGATAAATGAGTTTTTTATATAACGCAAAAAAACGTTCCAAGTATGGTAACGTTTGTCTTATAATAATACAATATTTTACATTGTCAAATTTTCTTTTTCTTCTTCCTATTTTAAAAGCTCCTAATTACATCATCAATATCATCGTGCTCTGCTCCTGTTTCGTGCCTTTCAACCCGCACTGCTGACCTAGTTGCGTATTCACGATGTCTGGGCTCATCCAGTGACGGGGCATCGCCTACAAAAATAGATAATATTAAATTTTAATTGTCGGTTTTTAAATATCATTGAACTAGTTCGGTAATATTAATAAAAAAAATTGCAATGAGATTATTTACCTGGTGCACCAGTTGTCGCCGCTGACCTAGTTGCGTTGTCACGATGTCTGGTCTCATCCAGTGACGGGGCATCGCCTACAAAAACAGATAATATTAAATTTTAATTATCGGTTTTTAAATATCATTGAACTAGTTCGGTAATATTAATAAAAAAAATTGCAATGAGATTATTTACCTGGTGCACCAGTTGTCGCCGTTGGGACTGTTGCCCTGTCTTCCTCTCTGGTGGTAAGATCCTCAAGGGAAACATTCTCTATCATTTAAACAAAAAACTTTATAAGGACAACCATCGAGGTATAATTAGAAAAAATTATAAGTGGAAATTAATTACTGTCACGACCCTCACTGATAGTAGCATTGTCGGCCTGGTCCCCACTACAATGATCAGGTTGCACGTGAGGATCATCTACATCTGGCTCTAAAACTGGGTTATTTGCCTCGTCGGTAGTGCTACTCCCCTGATTTAAACAAAGTTGTTAGAAATTAAATTTATGGACGAAAACAAACATATTGAAAGGTTAATGTTTTACCTTATCAGGCATTCTAGATCTTGGGACCTGCACCAAGCTTATGCGACGTTCAACTACGGCTTGATAACCGAAATGGAAAGCGATATTTTTATCTTCCTCTGTAGTTTCTGTTCCGAAGTCATCACCCTACATTACATATGATTGTGTATTTTTAATCATATTTGATAGGATTACAAAAACGTTGGAAGGCGATACAATTAATTATAAGATGTTTAGCTACTTAATTACAATTCTTACGGCTAATTTCAAGTAGCCGCCCTGGCCTAGCTTGTGATGGCCCTTTTTTTCAATCCTAGCTTTGGTTGCCTTTGAGGTGTCAGGCAACCTAGCATCAAAATATTGAAGTCAGATATGACGTAGCACACTTTTATTTTAGACATAAAGAAAATTAAAGCTATTGAATTAAAGTTGTAATTTACCTTGCGGGTCCGGTTGGCATTTTTCCTTCTTTCTTTGCCCTTTTCTCTTTTCCGTCATGGATGAGTGCTCTCCACTCACTCTCTGAAACTGCGAGAGGACGCTCATATCTAGGGTTAAATTTAAATTGCGTCCTATAGGTGTCCCTGGTATATTTCAAATATTTGCCGGCTACCTGAGCCACCGCTGTTCTGTCAAATGTGCCGACCCCAAAAAGGGCTTCTAGATAATCTAGAAGTTCTTTTTTCAGGTTGGAATTCTGGGAATTCCACCCTGTACGTATGGTTGGGCCAAAAATTACCAACGCATGGCTCTCCAAAATCCTGTAGAACTCATTGTTTCCTACACAGAATAAAACCAAAAAAGAAGAAGATAGTATCATTAATTTAAAAATAAAAATCATGATAAATATGTTTTAGATAAAGTACATGAAATAGTTAAAATATTAAAATTTACCTGGGAGTTGTACATTATTTATAGGGACACCCTCATCGTTCACCAACAACGTGCCATTAATGGTCCCTGTGGAGCTGACACGTGTAGCTCCAGGAAACGCAATAATGTAGTTGGCCATATCAGCCTCATCATTGCCAACACATTCAGCGGTTGGCTGGGTGTCTGCTTGGGCAGGGTGTGTTTCTTGGCTAGCACCTAAAGTAGTAGAAGGTGTACGAGAGGGTTGTTGGGAAATCTCTTGCCCTTGTGTCCCACTACCACCAACACCGGGTTCAGCAAATGCCAGAAAACGCTACATACAAAAGAACTTTTTGTTAGTTTAGTCGATGTAAAAATTAAAAATCAAACTATCACAATTCATCTCATGCAGAACAAAAAAAATATCCTTTTGAATTTTTATTATTACCTGATATCTTTCTAGCTGGCTCATAAGTTGTTTTATCTTCTCTTCTGTTTTAGGTGTTTGAGGCGCGTCTATCAAAGTATTAAATTCCGACCTTGCATCTCGTGCCTTTTTTTGCAACAAGAACACTGGAGATAGGGATGAAGAAAGCTCTTCCTCGAAGAGGGAATCATCAGGCGTACCATGGCTAGGTGTCTGCATATTTGAACAAAATTAATATTATTTCAATTATGTAAATAACTAAAATACCTAAAGATAGAGCAATGCTGGCACTTTACATGTTCTTCTGCTGGCCTCTTTCCGCGATCATCCTGTCTCGGGGTTGTTCCTACACTGCTCTGATCATTCTGCCACATTGCAATAAAATTATAAATGTAAAAAATTGAAAACAATATCTAACTTGAAAACACAAAATGAAAATTGAAATAATTTCTAATAAGACACCAGAAGACAGAGTTAGAGTTTCAAATATGCCTTGCATTGAATTCAGTCCTGGAAACATGTCATTGCACATTAAGGCACCCAAACATTCAATCCATGAATGATATATTTAAGTAGGCTTCTCCTATTCTGGGAAAACACCATACCTATAATGCATTCACTTACATGTATAAAGGGAAAGGAAAACATGTTTTCATACAACGATGACAAAGGCATCTTGGGGAAAGGTATCCTCACTTTTTATTTATGTTGTTCACCCACACCACTCTCGTGTTTTCACTAATCCTGTTTTGTCATTTTTGGATTCAAATTAAGTTAAGGCCTTAAGTATTTTTTGACCTTTCGGTGTAGTTTTCATAAGTGGCATGTATGGATTTTCCATTAATTATGCACTTTTTCTCTTCATGCGCATGTTTCCCTGGAAATCAAATGCATGATTTAGTCCCATACATTTAACAAGTTGTTGGATCAACTCCATAGGAAATATCATGTATCCTATTCAATCAAAATTTATCTCAGTTAGGGTAGGTAGGAAGGTTTTCCCTTTGTATTAATAGGGCACTTCTAGCTTGCATTTTTATTATATCTTTCAAATTTAGTGTCGTTTCAATTAGGGCATGAATTTTTGCAACTTTCAAGGTGAGAATGAACAAAGAATTTTTTTTGTGATGGATGACTGTATATGACTCCATGGCCAGAGGAAAAGGCACTAATATACTTCTTCAAATATCTATAGTTCTCATTCACCTCATACGAAGATGGTCCCTGATTTTGAGCCAAATGTTGCAGCAAAAAGTTCCCGCCCTCCATAATTTGATAGTCAATGGAAATTTCTTAAATTGATGATGGGGCAAGATTATGGAACATTGGCACATACATATGTAATGGATTCCAAGATCATGATATATGTTTTCATATGTTTATGGCAATGTTCCACCAAGTCCCCTGGAGGTGGGAGCGAGGGGACGAGGGAGCGCGGGAGCGGCCTATGCAAAAGCTCCCTACCAATTTTCAAGAAACGTGGGGGGACGTCGGGGTCATAAAAATTATAAAATTTAATATTTAAAATGTAACTATATTTTTGCAAGGAATGTATATATAGTCATCATACACTTGCATCATGAAAGATAAATCATAAATGATAAAATTACAAATTGATGAATGATGAATCATATAATTGAAACAAATTTAAAAGTTAAAATTTAAAACATACATCATACAATCATGCATGTAAGTTTGTAAGTTTGTAACTATATAATCATTAATGTAACTACTAACAATGTACAATGAAAATAAAGTTTAAGATATCATATGACATATTATATCAAGATTCAAAATAAAGTTTAAACTGAAGTTTACAACTCAAGTCTGAAACATAAAACTTAAACGCAAATAAGTTATGTCTGAAACATAAAACATAAAACATAACATATGAATATCAAATGATATCATCATACTGATAAATGAGCATAAATGCTCAATTTAATGCCCCACTAGTCTCTGCATCCAACTTCTACACGAATATATCAAGATCAACCATGTCACCATCTGAATCAGAATCACTTGGATTCTCAAATATGCTAAGTGGCACATCAACTTTTAACACGAAACCATAAACTAAAAGGGGTGGTGAGGGGACGTGAGGGGGCGTGAAGGGGGGTGTGAGGGGGCGTGAGGGGGCGTGAAAGGGGGTGTGCGGGGGCATGAGGGGGCGTGAGGGAAACATCCCCTAGAAGTCCCCAAGACCCCGGAGCGCGAGGGGGCGAGGAATCTAGACCCCTAGGTGGGGGGGCGAGACCCCGTGTAACACTGGTTTATGGAGGTGGTGGAGCAAAAAGAGCTCAAATAGAGCTGAAATTTTTCACATAAAAAGGACTGTGGGCTTGACTAATGGTTCCATTTAAAAAATGATATCTAGACAGAGAATAAGTGTAGCATGCAAACATGCATTGAAAATCCATCTAAGTTTGCATTGTATTACTTATGATGGACTCAAATTTGGGTTTCAAAATGCCAGGTTATGGCATGATTTTGTCGAGAAACCCTTAGTTGGATTCTCATGTTGGTTTAATTTATATTTTAAGTTTGTTTTGCAATCTTTGGGTGATAGTAACTCATGAACTAGGTTACCAATGTGTAACAATAATATTTCAAGAATAAAGTTGTGAATTTTTTATATTATTATTATTATCTATTAGCTACGAGTATTGACACCTAATGCCTGGAATTTTGACATCTTGATAGCATGGATAATTTCGAAAATGTTTCTAGTAATGTTAACATAATAACTATCATTACGTGTCTTCACTTTTGTCACCATAATAGACCTTTGATATGGACTCATCACACAACTTCATATGCTATGTCCCAACAAGTTCAAACTGGTTGAACCTACCTCATAGTGTGGTTATTAAGGACAAGTTGATTGATATATAACTCGATAGCATAGATCGCGTTGCAGTTCTAAAAAGAATCCTCAAGTGTAAAAAAAAATGCACAATATGTTCTACTATAAAGCCTCTTGGGATACCTGAAATAATATATGTATCGTTGATGAATTTTAAAGTATGACAAGATCCAGAGGGAAAGGAAATCAATGGAAGAGTGATCCACTAAAGAGAACCTAGAATTTAGCATCAGATGAGTTAGAGTCTAGGAAATTGAAACCCTATAATTTTAATTAGTGATGAAGGACATCACATAGGTAATTATATTTTCATGTAGAATAATCTGTTAATTCAAATTTAAACTACATAATATGAAAGGCATACCATAAATTTTTTCACGTAAGTCCAAACAACCTATAAAAAGGGAAAACCTTCTTTTTCCATGGGAAATAATTTACCTTTCCTTTTTCAAGACAATCTAAATCACAAAAAATATGAACTATATTGCACACATTCTTGGATAATGTGAAAGTGGAAAAGGAATACCCTACACAAGTGATGCACACATGTACATTTGAACACTAATAGATTTTTGTAGTTGAAATGCAATGCTTGTTTTCATTTAAATGTAGGGTTTTTAAAGCACGGAGAAATAATGGCTGCCAAATAAATAAGCGTTTCTTTGGGAAAATTTTACATCTTGTATTGGGTGATGAAGATAATAGAGGGTATTGAATCTTGATTCTTGACATCTAGAGAGAACCATACAGCCTAACACAATCCAATGGAATTGACCAAAAAAACCCAAATAGAGTCAACCCTACTATAGGAGGAAGGGCCTGCAGTAAGAACTTACCATTTTTGCAAGAGCTGAGGGCGAATGCTGTTCTGCAATAGATGAGGGCGAACACTGAGGGCGAATGTTGAGGGCAAACATTTTTCTGCAAGAGCTAAGGGCGAATGCAGGGTGAATGCTGTTCTGAAAGAGCTGAGGGCGAATCCAGGGCGAATGCTGAGGGCTAATGCTGTTCTGCAAGAGCTCAGGGCGAATGTTGAGGGCGAATGATGTTCTGCAAGAGCTGAGGGCGAATGCTGAGGGCGAATGCTATTCTACAAGAACGGAGGGCGAATTCGCGCGTGATATCAGACGTTAATGTAGCACACATGTACATTTGAACACTAATAGATTTTTGTAGTTGAAATGCAATGCTTGTTTTCATTTAAATGTAGGGTTTTTAAAGCAGGGAGAAATAATGGCCGCCAAATTAATAAGCGTTTCTTTGGGAAAATTTAAATCTTGTATTGGGTGATGAAGATAATAGAGGGTATTGAATCTTGATTCTTGACATCTATAGAGAACCCTACATCCTAACACAATCCAATTGAATTGACCAAAAAAACCCAAATAGAGTGAACCCTACTATAGGAGGAAGGGCCTGCAGTAAGAACTTACCATTTTGCAAGAGCTGAGGGAGAATGCTGTTCTGCAAGAGCTGAGGGCGAACGCTGAGGGCAAATGCTGAGGGAAAATGCTGTTCTGCAAGAGCTGAGTGTGAATGCTGAGGGAAAATGCTGTTCTGCAAGAGCTAAGGGTGAATGCTGTTCTGCAAGAGCGAAGGGCGAATGCGCGCGTCATATCAGACGTTAATGTAGCTATTTCGACGCATACGAAACAATAAAATCATTTTTATGTAGCGCGCATATAAGTTTCAAATTTTTATGTAGCGCGCATATAAGTTTCGTATTTTTATGTGGTGCGCATATAAGTGTCATTATACCGACGGCGGAAAAAGCGTCGCTATTGCGACGGGTACCTAAATGTCGCAATGGCGACACCTAGACATTGTGTCGCACTTGCGATGATTGGAGTCGTCTCAATAGCGACGCTTTGGGCCATAGTGTCGCAATTGCGACGTCTTCCTCCAAACGTCGCAATTGTGACACTTTTCTAAGTGTTGGTATTGCGACACTTTTCTATAAACGTCGGTATAGCGACGGGTTCGGGCGGGATGGAAAAAATTTGGGGAAATTTGACATTTAAATTAAAATTAACGGAACAAATTAATGGGAGAATTTCCGCCAAATGTAGTAGTGCCACGAATAAGAGGGCTCAGGGATACCAGCTGTAGGAGAAGGGCCAGAAGGAGGAGGTCCGGCTGGCGGAGATGAAGGGCTAGGAGCGGGTTGCGGTGGGCGAGGTTGAGGCTGAGGTTGCTGACTAGTCGAGGCGGGTCGCTTAAGGGTAGCCCGAGACGATTACATCATGCAAACATTCGATAAGATGGGATCAGAGATAGGAGGAGGAGGGAGACTAGGAAAAGTTTCAAGCAAAGAGGAGTCTTTATAGACGCCGGGAGAGACACTGGTCAAGGAATCAACAGTTTGCTTATTGGCTACAGAAGAGATGGTCGTCTCAGGGGAGGTCTGAGACTTTGGCTCATGATAAGTCAACTGGTCGATGGTGACTATCTTTCCATTGTGAGGAAAAGACATCTTGCGAAAAACCGCGGATGGGACAGCAGACATGGCATAGGTGTAGCTTCACCCCAAGAGAATGTTGTAATCGAGAGGGGCATCGATGACTTCGACATCAACGCAAACAATCTTGCCTGCAAGAGTGATAGGAAAATTACGGAAGAGGCCAATGAGCTGGGAGGCGTGGCCATCCCACGCTCGAAGGGTGATTGTGGAAGGGGCAAACTCAGGGGATCCGATTTGCTTCCAAACCGAAGCGAACATCACACAGGTGGATGCCCCCTCATCAATTATACACCGAGAAACGTTAGCGTTCCAGATTTTGACTGGGATTTGGAAGGCTACGGAAGCAGGAAGGGAAGGATGTTCCGATTGATGGGCATCGAAAACAATAATTTGGTCATCAACAGGATCCATAGCGTCCATGGCAGATAGTAGAGCCTTCTTTTGGGAAGGGCACGATTGGAGGAGTTCCAATGTGGAAATGGCGGCAGGAGACTGTGCCAAATCATCTACTATGCAATGCGAATGAGCAGCTCGACCAGGAGCAGCAGTTCAGCGTAATGGTTCTTTAGTAATCTTGGTATGAACCTCAAATTTGGGTTGAGAGATATGTAAGGGACCATTGGATGTCGAAAGAGGCTCGGTAGAACCTGAAGAAGGGGACTCGGAGGCAGACTGAGCGGGAGGCTTGGGGTACTGGCGAGACCGAGTTTGAAGGTTAAGGTCGATGGTTGGGGATGGATCAGAGTTCATCATGAGGATCTGGTAATCGGAGGAACCAGAAGGGGAAGGTTGAGTGGCGACCTGTCCGTCAGGTGGTTGGGTAGCCACGAATCCTTGCTGGGGGAAAGGATCGGTAAACACAGCCGGTTGAGTAGTGGCCACATTAGGGGGAGCATGAGGGGAGGCATGTTGTCCTCACAATGTGGCTTGAGACTCCCACATCTGCCGCATCTGTGGTAGAAGGGGACAATCGTGAGTGTAATGACCGTAAACACCGCAACACGAACAAGGCTTATTTGTGCGAATAGGCCTGTTTGGCTTGGGCTGAGTGCCCTGTTGCTGGTTAGCAGTGTTAGGGTCAGTACCTTGAGGATTGGGTCCACGAGTACCAGGGGCAGATTGATTTTGATTGCCTCTCCGCCTTCTTTGAGAGGAAGGGGGATTAGTCGCGCCCTGCTGTGCAAATACTTGCCCTGGAGGGGGCTGTAGGTGCTGTTGCTGGGGTTGAGAAGGCAAGGGAGGTGGAAGTGCAAATGCTGGAGAAGCTGGAGCACCAGGCTGTGGATAAGGATAGTGGTTAGGTTGGGCAACATTGAGGTAAGTAGGAGGTTGGGCAAAAGGATGAGGCATGCCGTATCCTGGATACATGCTACCTGGAGGGGGAAAAGTGCTAGAGGTGTTGGCCCCTCCCGGAGGGAGACCATAGCCCATAGGAGGTTGAGCATATGGATGAGAAAGGGCTCCAACGATACCGTCGGCGGAATGAGATGCCCCCGGGGCGTTAGCGCCACCGGGCCTGGGGAGGTCAGGAAGGACGGTATAAACATAACCAGACTGAGCATAGATCAGGTCATATTTCAAGGCGATTTGGAGGGCGGCTTCTTCGGTTTGAGGGAAATGAGAGGCGACATCTTTGCCAATGGGAGGTAAGAGAGTGTGAAGGAACCAGTCCATATAAACCCGATCCTCGAAGGTGGGAGCTCGACATAAGCTCCTTCTTCTCCGCCATTCCTGGACATGAGTGGAAAGGCGGGTTGAAGAGGTTTGATGGAAAGAAGTCAAAAGCTCTGTACCAGTGTCGTATCGGAGAGGGAGCTGGAAATAAGATAAAAAGGCTTGGGCAATGGTCGCAAAGGTGGTATGGGAAGAGGTGGCTTGGTCAACATACCATTTAGAAGCTTCGCCGGTAAGCATGCGTTGGAACAAACGAAGACGGATGGAGTCATCGGTAATGGAATTGGAGGAACACCACATGTGGAAAGATTGGACATGATTGGTTGGATCTTCTCCAGCAAGGCCTTCGAACTTAGGGATGTCGGAGGGGAGCTTGGTTGGCATAGCAGGCCAACCAACATCATGGCGGATAGGGTCATTGATCAACTGATTGAAATCGGGGAGGCTGAGGCCTGCGATGTACGGTAGCAAGGGTGCGGCCGAGGTAGTTCCTGTGGCGGTTCCGCTAGTAGTAGTTCCGGCATTAGGGCCGGGATTACCGCTAGCATTAGGCCCTGGACCAGACATAGTGAAGGTGACAGGGGGAGAACCAGAAGTAAAAGGAGAACCCAATGAATCAGAAGAGGAGTCGGAGTGCGGACTCGGAGGAGGACTAACTCGACGACGGCGGGAAGGAGTAGGTCGACCGACCGGAAACTGAGGGTGAAGGCCAAGAAGTCTCCGGGATGTGCACCTTGGGGGCGCAATGGTGACAACACAAACACGGCACAAGGGGAAGAAGAACGACCAACAAAGGCAGGGAGGTGCAGAAACAAGTGATTACACTGTTGAAACAAGGGCAGAAAGGTGCAGTGTCAATTGATTTTACAATGTTTTAAAGTCTTTGCCTGGCGGTGGTGACGAAGCTCTTCTTTGCTTAGGGTGAGTGTGTGGCGTGTGTTAATTTTAATGTTTAAACCTTGAAGTTTTGAGAGAAAAAGAAAAAGTGTGTTGTGTAACTGAAAATAAATCTGCAAAGAATAGTATATAATGCTGAAATAACAGAAAATTAACAGCTAACAATGCATCGATCTAACCCAAAAAGGCGGGTCTCTCAAAACTAGTCTAATAGAGGGAAAAAATCTAGTCAAAAGACACTAAAAAGAGGCCAATAGATCTAGGGTCGAGAGGGACAGGGATCTAAAGGAGAAATTTGCTGAAAAGAGGTGCAGAACACAGCCAAGGGGCAGAGGCAAGGTGGCTGGAAAAAAGGAGGAAATCAGTAAAAAGCAGAAGGGACAATGAGGAGGCCCTAAAGGTAGATCCAAACAAAACTTCAGGAGGTGATTTGAAAGGGAGACGAGCTAATTAAAAGGGATCTGAAAAGGAGGTATCAGATCTGAAAAAGGGGTGGCTGAAACTATGAAAAAACAGACACCTGAAACAGTTAAAACTCTTCCACCAAAAGTAGAGGGTACTGAAGACCTAGGGGGCTATGTTCCCACTTAGATGAGAAAAATAGATTAGAAACAGGTCTAAACAGGCTGAGACAGAGGCTAGAAAACCCTGACAGAAGCTTCAGAAAAACCCAGAAAAATTGCAGAAAAATAGCAGAAAAACTGGCAGGTCGCAGATAATGCGTTGAAAAGTGTGACCTGGAGTCTAGGTCGCAGTTTCTGGGCTGAAAAGTGCGACCTGAAGCTCTGAGTGTCCCGGCGGTAGATTTCCGAAAAAGTTGTCGTCTCAGTTGCAGCTGATGTCTGTCACCTGCGCAATAGGGCCAAAAAACACGCGAAAGTTAGAAATTTTAATGTTTTAGGGTTTTATAGGTGAAAAACAACATAAAAATAGGAAAAACAAAAAGCTGAAAAGAAACCCTAGGGTCTGAAGTAGCTGGATATGCAGGAATATGAAAAACGACAGCGGTCGTAATTGAAAACCCGTGTGGAGTCGCCAGTTGTTAGTATGAATCTTTTGTCAAAGTGTACGAAAAAAGACCACTTTAGCTACGCATAACTTATAGCCCTAACATCAAATATGGCTGCCAATATCTTCAGATCTGCGGTTAGTTGATCAAGACAAATGCTGCAAAAATCCAGATCTATGCATAAAGAGACATTAAGCAGTAAAAATAAGGTTTTGCTCCATACATCCAATAGACAAGACAAGAACAATATTTTTGAAAGAATTTTTGTATTAAGGGCACCTGGGAGGAAAACAAGAAGGTGTTTCCAATTCTCGTCAATGGGATGGGTTCTTGGAAGTCCTCAGCACTTCAGATCTAGCATTTCTCTCTCCTGTTGGTGTAGAAAACCCAGACAAAGATAGAACTCAAAGGGAGCTCACACATCAAAAAATGGAAAATATGACAATGATAATGGCTCAAAGTCAGACCAAGAGTATAGATCCAGAGTGATCTAATAGGAAACAAAAGGTGAAGAATGGTAGGAGAAAACCTTCCTATTTATAACAAAATATTGGGTCATTCTAGATCTTGGTGCATGATTAAAATAACATTAACCAAATCTAGATCCACCTTTTATGGAATATTTTATTATATTTGTTGGAGGAAAAAGTATTTGACTTGGGTCAAATCCCTTTATTTGTGAATAATAAATAAATAAATGATTTATTTATCATTTTAAGGAAGTGGTTGAAAGATAATCAAATAAATAATGATTTATTTAATTATTTATGGGTGATTTAGTCATATTTAACAAGGAATATTATTTAAATAAGATTTAAATAATTATTCCTAGAAAATGATAAGATAAATAAAGATTTATCTAATTAATTTCTTTGTTTTGGGTTAAACATGACCAGGAAAATCAAACAAATATAGGTTTGTTTAATATTTCCTTTTGGGGTTTCCTGTTTAGACCATAAACAACCTAATAAATGTGTTTTATTAAGTTATTTTACATAGTGAAAGCAATTTTACTTAGGGTAAAATTGGTCTTACGTGGTGTACTTAGGTCCATGCATCTAATGATGTAGTAGGTTAGATGACCAAAAAATGGTGTAACACCTGGCAGAACAAAGCAGCGGAAAGAATTATCTTTCTATTTTAATGATAAATAATTAAATGCTTTGCCGATCTCTAAAAATTGGGTGAAAAGTAGGCAGTTAAGAAAATAAAGTGTGCCCAGATAGATCAAATGGTGGAGAATTCCTTCAAATTATTATTTCAGCAATACTGTGACGAAAATGGAATAAAAAGACAATTTTCAACAACACGAACACCTCAACAAAATGGAGTTGCTGAAATAAAGAACATAACCGTACAAGAAATGGGTAGAACAATGTTGAAGGAATCAAAATTGGATGAAAATTTATGGGTTCAAGAAATTGATACGACAGTCTTGATTATCAACCAAAGTATTCAAAGAAATAATTACAACAAGAACCCATATGACTTATGGAAAGGAAAACCGACTAATGTAAAATATTTAGAATCTTTTAGGAAAGGAAATTTACTCATAAAGAAAAGAGAAGATCAAATTACCATTAAAATTTGAATCATGTTTAGATGAAGAATATCTTTTTTTTTAATGATTTACTCACTTAAAGAAAAGACTACTATAAATGCCCTAATCTAAGACGAAAACAGATAGTGGAGAGCATAAATGTTACATTTGATGAAGATGGTGTTCTAGCAAGTAATGATGAGGATCTAGAATCTTTGAAACTTGAGACAGAGGCTGAAAAAGACACAGATAAAATTGTAGAACAAGAATCAACTATCAATGAGGAAGAAGTAAAAAATGATCATCAAGATATACCAGAACAACAACAAGAAGCTCCTCCAGGGAGAAAAAAAGAGTGGATTCAAAAGAACCATCCATCAAATCAAATCATTGGTGACATAAATGAAGGTCGATAGCTTCGTTCATCATAACAAGCTGACATTGCTTTTCTAGCAACCTTTGAGCCTAGTAGTTTTGAGGAAGCCAGCCAGAATGAACATTGGGTAGCAGTTATGAATGAAGAATTGGATCAAATTGAGAAGAATAACACTTGGGAATTAGTTTCATGACCAAAAGATAAAAATGTCATTGGGAATAAATGGGTGTTCAGGAACAAATTGAATGAAGATGGGCAGGTTACTAGAAACAAAGCAAGATTGGTTTGCAAAGGCTATTCACAAGTGGAAGGAATTGATTTTTACAAAACATTTGCACCAGTTTCCAGAATGGAAGCCATCCGAATGTTTCTAGCCTATGCATGTTCAAGAAAAAGAAAAGACTACCAAATGGATGTTAAGTCATCATTTTTGAATGGAGAATTAGAAGAAGAAGTTTACATCGAACAACGTGAAGGTTTTCTACTATCAGAAAAAGAAGACTATGTCTGCATGTTAAAGAAGGCTCTATATGGTCTCAAGTAGGCTCCCAGAGCATGGTATGCTTGTCTTGATGGATATGTATGTCAACAAGGGTTCAAGAAAGGTATTGTTGATAGCAAGCTTTATGTACAAATAGATAAAGATAATTTAACAATCGTTGAGGTATATGTGGATGATATAATATTTGGTAGCAATGATGATCGACTAAATAAGAACTTTTCTACAAATATGCAAAGTGAGTTTGAGATGTCTCTACTTGGTCAGCTAACATACTTCTTAAGGCTTCAAATATCTCAGCAAGAGAAATAAATATTTATATGTCAAGCCAAGTACATCAAGGAAATGCTCAAGAAATTCAAAATGGAAGATTGCAAACCCGTCCTTACTCTGATGGTAACAGGTTGCAAATTGAGCATAGATTACTCATCTAAGGATGTGAATAAGAGGTTGTACAGATCTATGATTGATATTCTACTATATGTAATAGCCTCTCGGCCAGATGTTATGCAAGCAGTTGGACAAGTAGCAATATTCCAAGCAGCACCAAAATAATCACATATTATTTCCGTCAAAATAATACTTCGATATCTAAAGGGCACAAAAGAATATGGCTTGTGGTATCCCAAGGGTAAAAATCTCATTATTCAAGACTTTATAGATGTCGATTGGGCAGGAATTGTTGATGATCGTAAGAGTACTAGTGGAGCAGCATTCTATCTAGGTGGTTGTCTCATATCATGGTTGAGCAAAAAGCAAACTTCAATCTCGTTATCTATAGCGGAAGCATAATACATTGAAGCAGCATCATTTTGTACTCAAGTCCTTTGGATGAAACAAACTTTGCAATATCTTCAAGTACAATTCAGTGAGCCTATTCCCATATTCTGTGACAACACTAGTGCCATCAACATCTCCAAGAATCCTGTCATGCATTCAAAAAGAAAACACATTCCGATCATATATCATTTTGTTAGAGAACAAGTCGCTGAAAATAATATCAAACTTGAGTATGTTTGTACAAAAGAACAAATTGCTGATATCTTCACTAAACATTTACCTCATGAAGCATTTGAATATCTTCTTCAAAAGCTTGGGATTCTCCCAAGTTCTCATTAGATTACAGGTCTACCTGACAATTGTGTGTCAGCGGGAGTGGAAGTGTGTACAGGTCCACAGGATGGTTGTGTTTCAGGGGGAGTTACCCTTTTCCATTGATGTCAAAGGGGGAGAGAACGTTGTAGGAAGAGGTGTCATAATCAAAGGGGGAGTACTTTTGTTGCCATCAATGCTAAAGGGGGAGATTTTTGTTCAACGGTTATCATTGATTTCAACCCAAGCAGCACCAGGGGCTAACCCAATATTGCATGGGAATTTTGACCTACCAAATTAATATATTCTGGGTCAATAATTCTTTTGATGTTTTCTACTTGTCGAGATGTTTTCGTTGATATATGGCATGCCATGTAATTCTTCACGGTTTGAGAGATATTCATGTTTGAAGTTTGTACCCCCAGTTAGTGGGCTAAAAACCCATGGGGTTGGGGCATGGGTCATTGAAAAGTCATAATTAATATTTTTTAAGCTCCTAAAATCCCTCCCACGTTTAATTTTTGAAGCCCCTCTCAACCTAAGCATTTATATAAATTGTGATCCTCATTTGCTCCTTATGCAAGGGATTTCGCCATCTGAAACAGGTCATCGTGGCATTCGCGCTCTAATGTTTTTTCTACAAAGGATTAGAACCTAAAAATTTTATGAGGAAAATCTGAAATCCTGAGGAAGCTTCTATAAAAATTTGTATGAAGGTGAGAAATATTTTGGAGATATGATCTGTGGAAGTCAGGGTTTTTGCAGGCTCCTGAAATTCATCTCAAAGAAGTGACCTTGGTAAATTCTTCATAAATCTCTCTCTGAGTATCAGATTGGAATTTTGTAAAAAGTGACGAATAGTGCACAGTATTTAATTTTATCTCTATCAATTTCAGAGCCAAATGAAGAAATAGTGACACGTGGCACATCGTACAAGTGCACTATGTTGAAACAGTGCATAATTAGGGCACTGTGAGAGATTGGGTATAACTGTCCCTTGAAGAATCCAAATTGGGTCAAACCTATGGCATTGGAAAGAGGACTCAGAGGACTACTAAAGGACCAAAAATCAAATATTGAGGATCTGAAATAATAGAGATACACCAGATTCAATATTGAGCTCCTAGAAGGCAAGAAAAAGCTAGATCATGTGTTGTCAAGGGTTGCAAAGGACCAGATTTTCTACGCCAGCAAAGCAAAGCAAGGTGCATCAGAGGGTAGCATGAAAAGAGTAGCAATGAAGGTGCATAACAATAGCAAGAAGTTTATCATATGAAGTCTTCAAGTGGGAAGCACTGCATACAATCATTGTAAAGGTATCATTGTACTTAGTCATTGTAAATACATTATTGTACAAATTGTACTAGTGTCTATCTGCCAAGGGTTGAAGAGGCAGTTTTCGGAGATCTAGGGTCATCATTAGGTGGTTGTGTCAAAGTTGGGGTTATGGTCTAGTATATCTTCTTCTTCTGCAACATTCTATATCATTTTAAAGTGGACCATTTTCCCTGGTACGGGAGTCCATTCTTCTTTTATTCTTCTATAGGGTGGTAGGGTGGTGCTAGGGTGAGTTGTAGCTCATTGGGTGTTGGGGCATCCTTTCAGTTGAATACTGAAGAATCTCAGGAATTTGAGCGTCCATCCAGTGGGAGCTGGAGAAGAATGCTTTTCTAGATTCTAGGAAGTTGGAGCTTTATTTTCAATTGGAGTTTAATATTAAAGAATTATTAGAAAAGCATTAGGTGGTTTTTGTCCCAGATTCGCTTTCCACCTTAAAAAATGTGTGCATTTGTGTTCCTCTTGTTTGCTGCTATCATTGTACAAACACTGATAATAATTGAAGATTAACTAATGCTCTAATTTAAAGGAATACTGATTCACCAACCATCTCAGTATTTCCAACATGAAGCTGCTGCTGGAGAGATTTATACCGTGATGAGGCTTAGGAACTTTGCTGGAAGGTCACTTCAAATCAATCACTAGGTTGTAACCTCTCCTTCTATCATCAATAAAGAGTACTTCTTATTTTTCCCTACATGCATCTGTATTGACTTTGATTTTCCATATTTTAAGATCTTGGTTGATGAATGTAGTTTATGCTTTATTGATTTAGCTAACTAGATTGAATATATATCTATATTAATGCATCTTCTACTGTTTCAATTTTCTTTATTGTAGGAAGCATTCATCTCACAAAATGCTTGAATTTGAAGCTGTAATAGAAGTGACAGAAGGAGCCATTTGGAAGCAATTGAACAAGTAAGCCTCCAATCCTCTCTGCATATCTGTTCTGAGTTAGGAAAAATAGTAGTATAGTCTTTCATCTGTTGTTCTAGACTAGCACCAGTCTAGCTAAGCGTAATTTATCCGTAGATTAGAATTCTGGCCCAAAAAACTGGCGACTCCTTTGGGAAGAATTTATATTAGTTCTAGCTGTTAGAGCCTCTGATTTGCTTTGTTTATCCACCCATTAGCTATTACACATAAATATTAAACCTTTTTAGAGCTTAATTTTCAAAGACAGTGAGTTAAATAGTATCTTTTTCTTTGTTTACTATGCCCAATGCACCCTTAGACTGGACACAATGCTTTGCATAGCACTCTCTACCTTCCAAGCCTGCGTTGTAGAGCACTGTCTCCCCTTGGAGACTACGTTGACTCCTGAAAGTGACCAAATTCCCATGAATTTGACTTTGCAACTTGCTTCAGTTTTGCTGCTATGTTCTGAAAAGTTTGATGCTCAATTGACTAGTGAATCTATATACTTCTTCCTCCTTTGGCTGAAAATTTGTTCAATGTTTGTTTCTTTATCATCGACAAGTTGATTTCAAAGTATTTTTATGGTCTCATTAAGAATATTTACTTTCGAAATAGAAAATTGTCATAAAATCTTGATTTCCTTAATAGGAGAAATTGTTGTTGAAATCCTCGTTTTTCCTTCAAAAGAGAAATTGTTGTTTTTATTCTTCGTTTCTCAAAAGTAAAAAGCATTTAAATTATTGATCTAGTGTGTTAGCTCCCTATAATTAGTAATATTGGCAAAGTCCAACTGCAGGGAGAGCACTATTTCAACCACTTTGGGATTCTAGGATCTAGCCCTCCTGAATCCGGAGAGGGATCTCTCCAATAAGTGCAAAGATGGATTTATCTTTAAAGCTTTTGGGTAATGGTATTAAGCCAGTTATGAATTTCAAGGGTTTTTGTTTGTTTTGGATGGTTGAGTATGATTATTATTTGAGTGGAAAGTCCTAAATGCAAAGAGTTTCAAGGGTGTGAAGTTGAAAGAAATCAGAACAAGCTTTGGCTAAAAATATAGATATAACGCTGGTTTTTAGTCCATTGGGCTATGGAGTCATAATAGGGTTTAATTGAAACAACAAGGTTCAAGAGTGGTCCATGGGGCAAGTCATCTATGTCTAAGGATCTCTTTAAAGTTGATTTTATGGAATGAAGTGATACAACAAGAAAGGGAATTTAAACAAATGAAGAACAAAGAGCAACCTAAGATCAGGTAAGTACTTTGAAACTATCCTACTTTTGGCATACACTTAAGAGAGACATAGAAGTAATCTAAGATCTGGTAAGTACTTTGAAACTAGCCATATTTTGATACACTTTCAATAGAAAAACATTTTAAACACAAAGGGAGACACATATGATAACACAGAATAGTCTAAGATCAGGTAAGGACTTTGAACCTAGCCTGATTTCAACACACTCTTAGGGAAACTTTCAGATAGCTTTTGGGGATAAAACTAGGATAGGGCTCACCATCACTTCCTTAGTTCATCTCTACTTAAACATAAGATGAAAATAATATTTAAGAACAACATTTAGCTTAGACAGTAGGACGAGGGAACACCAGCATTCCTAACTGCTTCAACTAAATTTAATCATTCCTAAACAACACAATTTGGAAGAAAACATATAGATAAATCTTATAAGTCAGAGAAGGGTACTGATATACAGTAAATCCTAACTCTATGCTTGCTATTATTTATCATAGAAGATGGAAAAATTGAAAACAAAAATAAAATAACAATTTACAATAAGAAATAACATCACCGTTGACATAGACCAGGATCCCATAAATCAACTTGTATTGATACTTCAAACCAGTTACAGCTTTAAGTCCAATGTTTTAGTTCAGAAATCATCTTCACTTCTCAGACTAACTTATTTAATCACAATCAGAGCTTCAAGAGCCTGTGAACACTATTTACAAGTAGAATTTTTTAGCACAAGTATATTTCAAAGTTCTGCAACCAACATTTTCTCATCTTCTACAGGAGTATTTATAGAAGATATGAGGAGGTGGGATGGGATAAAAGATCTCCCAGGTTCAATTAATATAGATTAATGATTCTTAGCCTTTGAAGGGCTCAATGGAGATGTTTACAGATGTTTTTTCTGTATTAATTGTTTTACATTTAAAAATTAAGCTCGGTGAGAGCTTTTGTTGACTTTAAGGCTCTGTTTCATGTTGTAATAACTTTGTTGATATCTTTTTCATTAATTTCATTTGGTACAATTAACTATTCGGTTGCGTTGAGGCAAACATCTTCTTTTATGATCATAACTCGGCCTCTGTTGAATTCTTTGAAGCTACAGGTGGCATTGGGTAGCTGAGGGGAATCAATTAGCCTCTGAAGTGGAAGTGGAGGCTCTTTCTGACTGATAAATATTTTGATTCATCTTTAATTGTGTTTTAATTCAGAGGATTAGGCTTTTGACTTTCTATATTAGCCGTAATCCTCCAAAACTGTGAAAATCAGCTTCAATTCTCCATTTGCGGTTTGATTTAATCTTCAACAATAATACTCTTTGATTTGTTTTTAATTCTCCGTGTATTGTTGATGTGCAGGTAATACGGGGTTCATATGGCACCAATACTCATGATGTATTGACAAAACGTGGTACAAAACCCCGCAGAATGATCTTCTTCAAACGAATGAAAGCCTAGAGGATCATCATCCTCAACTTCAATTTTCCTTTTATATAATGGAAGAACCATTAAAACCTGCAAAATATAAAAAATATTATAAAATCCTGCATTATTGGGTAAAAACTGCTTCGGAGGTTTAGCTTTCGAGCGTGGCCGTTGGATGACAGGATCCAACGATGGAGATTCACTTTGCAGGGGTCAAAAGAGGAGGTTTGGGAGAAGCGGTGGTGGGAATTAATTCAGAGCCATTGATCACGTAGAGATCGACGGTCAGGATGAAATAATAATATCATAAAGCGGAAGGGTCAATTTATAGAGAAATGGTGGAAATTTAAATAAATAAGGTTAAAAACCTTTGTCAGAGGAAATATGGTTAAAAATGGAAATTGGTGTTTCGGGATGATCGTGGGCCGTCGGATGAGATCAGGCCACAAGATCAACTACGGAGATCGTACATTGAAAACCCTTTGGAGAAGGCGGAGGGAAATGAAATAGAGAGAAAATGATTTGAGACCGTTGATCTGTAGAGATCAACAGTCAAGGAGGAACGCGATATAATGTAGTGCAGATGGGGAAGGGTGGTATCGAGAGAAAAAACCGACAGTATCACGTGATGAAAAGGCAGGTAGCTGGTTTTGATTTTTCGAATGTGATATGAGTTATCAATTGACACTTGGCGTTTCAATACGCCCATTGCGTGTGATTTTGGAGAATTATCACCTGCGCTTAAATTTAAACGATATGGAACGTCAACTGTTAGATCTGGGGCCTTAGATCTAACAGTGGGGAGTGAGCGTGATATGGATATGATGCGCGGGTCATAGCAGGCGGGGTGATTTTAATCTGGGCTGTTGGATCAAAAATTTGGACAGCAGAGATTAGATCTGGTGGGAGGCAGGACCCACAGGGGGTGGAACTGTCAAGATTAATATGAGCCATTGGATGCGCAAGATCAATGGCGGAGATCGCATCTGGGGATAGATGGAAAAATAAACGAGGCGGAGAAAGGTTTAATCAGGACTGTTGATCTACAGAGATCAATGACTATGATTGGCCGAAAAACATTTATGAAGTAGGACGCATAAAATATAACCAAAGTTGGAAGGATTGATCTAGACCATCCGATCTGAACACGTGGACGGCCCAGATGCAATCGAGGCTTGGTGGTCGGCAGGGGAACAAAACTGAATGTTGCCGATGTGATTGACTGTGGGCCATCGTTCTGCAGATTAGATCGATGGTGGAGGATGGATCAGGGAATGACCAATCGGGGGTGGCATAAAATATAAGCGTGCCCAATGAAATTTGCTGATGCGATACAACGTGATCCGTCAGATCCTTTCAGATCGACGGTGGAGATTATCTCAACTATTTATTCGGCGGAAACCCTTTAAAACATATGAAAACCAAAAATTAATGAAACACAAAGGTTTAATGGCTCGGGGCGGATTATATATATGAAATGCCTTGGCTCTCGATTGCGGGGGCCTATTTTATATGGAAAACAAAAGGTGAGGGGATTATATATAGAAAGGGCCAATAGGGATCGGGACTTCAGAGTGGGATTTTCAATCTAACCATTTGAATTTCTCCGATGCAATTAGCACTTTGGGACTTTAAATATTGGTCCCGGGTGTAGGTTTATATGGAGAAAAGCAGAAGGCAGAGGTTTATACAATGAGGCTCAATCGCATCGGAATAATGATGCGAGACTTTTCAATCTACCCATTTTCATTAAAAAACATTGTTCTGGTGGGTTTAGACCAAAACTTAGGAAAAGTGGGTTTATGAATTTACAAAGGGAAATACGCATCGGAGATGGGTTTATGAAAGGGATCAAAGGACCGGAGTGTTAGATATAAAGGGCCAATCGACATCGGACTTTCAAAATACAAAAAGACTTGCGTTCGATGGAAAATCCCGATTGTGATAAGCACTTTATGGGTCTAGCGCCTATTTCTAGGGCACGGGCACATGTGGGGAAGTGGTTTAGGCTTAGCCAAAAGGGGCTTAAGCCTATAGTCAAAAAACACTTATTTTTTTACGAATTTTTTTCAAATTTTTTGATGGATTTGGGGGTTTCAACAAAGTTCAAAAGTGAGTTTTAAACTTTTTAAAGAGGATTTTATGAAGGGGAAATGGGGAAAAATTGAAAACAGAGGAATTTAATGAGGAAAAGAGAAAGTAAAATGAAGGTTATTTTTGAGGTGGAAGGAAGGGAAAAATGGTGTTTGGCAGCAATCTTTTCTCTATAAAATCAACAGAATTTATGAGTTTACAATGGAAACAAGAGTGAAGATTAAGACAAAGGGCATGATGTCTTCATGAGTCTTTAAGAGATAACAATTTTAGCAATAAAAATTGTTTTTTTAAGTCTCCAAAAATGATTTAGCCACCTTTTGATATAACAAATTTTAGAGGTGGCCAACAGTGGCTCCACTTGGGGATGGTGCCTTCTTGAAGGCATCAAGAACTTCAGACTTGCATTATCTGGAAGGTTGATCTGTGTCTTATCCATTGGGCTGCAACTTCTTTATTTGAATGATCTTCTTTTGCTCTGAAAATATTAGCAGCCATGAAAAATAATGGATCTTCCTCAACAAGCTTTCTACCTACCCAATCCTACTAATCTAACATTTTTTCTTCTTTAGAGTGCACTTGGATTGGAAATCTCTTTTTACAACATTTTATTCTTTTGAAAGAATAAAACTAATCTAATTCTACTCCTTATTTCTCCATGAAATCAGATTAAACAGTTGAGTCCATATGCTTCTCTATCTAATCTACTAATCTGTTAGGATTAAATAGTTTAATAGATTTTTATTCTCTAATTTCTAAAACAGAAATTTAAAAGCATACAAGTCAGGATTGAACAGTCTAACTTGATGCTAATCTATGGCATAAAAAACAAGCTACACAAAGATATTATTTTACAGAAAATTAAATCGAAATGGAAGGCTTAAGATCTGAAAGTTCAAAGCACTTCCTTCATCTTTTTACAGCTCTGTTTTTACTACTGTGTGAGATGTTTTTCTTTATAATCTGGTTCAGACTTTGAGCTGATTAGAACCAGTTATTCATTTGTTTTGACTCAGAAATTAAAACATATTGGAGTCACTCTTGTTTTAAAAACTTAGGTTCAGATTTTGAGAATGTTTGAACCTTTAATTTCTATCCTAATCTACCTAACTGGTAAGCCAAGATTAAATTGTTTGGAAAATCAAATTCACTAACCTATCAGCAGACAATTTAAAAATTAATTAGTCATGATTAGGCTGTATGACTAATTAGAAGTGTGTTTTCAGGAGTGGCATTTAAGCTTTCACACTTTTAGAATTTATTTCTCTTTTTGGTATGGGGCTGTACCTTTATTGTTTTTAGAATCTGCCCTCTTTTCCTTCTTCTATTGTTTTTGTATTTTTTATTTTTCTTTGGAGACAAAAATAAAGAACTATCTAAATGCTCAGAACTAAGCTATATTGACATTCCTATCTAACCTAATCTAACTTGGAATTTTTACATTATCATATGATACAAAAATGCCAATGCAGCCAGCTGAGTAATGTCAAGAAGAAGAAGAAACTCTAGCTGCTTGTCAGAGGTTTCCATAGTACATTTTGAAGATTAATATTCAAAACCAAGACTATCACAAAGGTGGATAGATTCTCATGTATTTGGCTCTTGAAAAGGATCACTGCTTGATAATTTGAGCCAGTTGGGATTTCCACGCACTCGTCCAAAGTATCAACAAAGAAAGGATGAAGATTCTCTTCTTTTTGGTTCTCCATGTCTGGTAGATTGTCTACTTCCAAGACTTCAGCTTTGAGGACTGCGTTGTCAGTATGCGGCTTGGAATTGTCATCATCCTTAACCTGCAAAATTGAAATATCTTCTTTCTCTAAATCTATGCTTGTTTCTGTTATAAATTCAGGCTCTTTGGATGACAGATTGTCATTAGTGAAGGGAGAAGTCTCTTCTTGGAAAGATGGTATATCCTCAGTAGGATAGACTTTTATCTATTTTTCTCCCCCAAAGTTTTGCCAGTATTTTTTATTGTTTGGGACAGCTAGTCTGAATTTTTCCTGAATTGTATATTGTTTTCTCTCCCAATGTTTTAAACATGTACTAGCCACAAGGGCTAATCCACTAGAAATTTTTTTTTGATCTTTAGGAACAAGTATAAGTTGGAAATATTTGAAATATTTTAGTAAATCTATGGTATCATCTTTATAAGATTTAAGTCCGGGATGGTTAACCATGCACTCTTCTTTCACTTTCCTAATTACCAGTTCTGCATTTCCATAAACTGTTATCTTCTGGGATCCTAATTTTTTCAATAAATGTAGCCCTAAGAGGAGTGCCTCATACTCTGCTATGTCAGTTGTGCATTGAAATTTCAATTTATATGAATGGGCTTCATAATAATTTTTTCCTGTATTTTAAATCCATATTCATGCACCTACATTAGTTTTATTATATAACCCATCGAAATTCATATTCCAAAGAGGACTAGTTTCAGTATTATTATTGGTTTCCTTACTATCCTCTTTGTCTTGAGTGCCATTGGATTTTTATATGGAATAGGCACCATGTTCATGACTTTCTGGTTGAGATGATGGTTTCGAGGGTAGCTGCTTGCTTAGTATTTTATCAATTCGTTCTTCTGTCAAAGGTGAGATTTTTATTGGAGTATAAACAGAAGAAGAGCTACCCTGTATTTTATGACCAACAAAAGAACTCTCTGCATCTTTACAACAGAGTTCTCTTCTTGAATGAGCAAGAGTATTTGCTTTGCAATAAGTTTCAGAGACTGACTGTTTATTAATGTTCTGATCTATCTCTTCTTCTATCAACAAGGAAAATATTTCTATGTCCCTTTGAACATAAGTAAAACGGTTCTCTGTCTCTTGTAAAGGCTGATTTTGAGGCTAGATGTTCTCTTGAGCCTCTTCTAGGGGATCTTGACTTGTGCTTGCAGGAAAACTTTGAGGATTTTCTGTTTTTTCCTCAAAGCACTGCTCACTATTAGTATTCGAAATTTTATTGTGAAGATATCCTATCAGCATAGTAGAAGATATAGGAAGGCAATCAAAAATTTCTTGAAAACCTTCTTTATTTCTTTCTTTATAAGTTTGCTCATCATTTTCTATAAGGTGTTGATCATAATTCATAGCTTGGTCACTGTCTTGATCTTGAGGTGATTGGGCTTGTGTTTGATCAATGGAAAGCATAGCTCGCTCTAGATCATCCATTTTCATATTAGCCATCAACCTATCCATTCTTTTCCCAAGAATATGCATCATATTTTCCATCATGATTGGAGATTTTCCTTGATTATTTTCTCTGTAATCATGTTCATCATACATGTCTTGTAGTGGTATAGTTTGCGTTTTCTTAGGGAAAGGAATATGATTTTCTGGATCACCAACGTTTAAATTAGCCATAAACCTATCCACCCTTGTTCCAAGCATGTACATCAACTTTTCCATCATAATCATATGTTTGTCATCTGGATCTACATTTAAATCCATGTTTGTAAATCATAAAAAGAGGTCACTGTGTCTGTTCAATCACTTCAAGGTCTTCTACCAGTGGATTCATTTGGTCTTTTGGGAGTTTCAGAGTGTGGAGTCACCAGGTGGAAATTTTTTAGCTCATAAAGAGGTAAAAATTTTTATGGTTCCACCACCATGTGTTTCTTGTAGAGCTGCAAGGTTTTCAGGAAATGAATTAGCTCTCAAGGGTGATCTGAAAACAGTTGAAATTTTAATATTAGGAGACTTCCTAAGGATACCTTCAGGGTTATCAACTATCTCAGGTGGATTTGGGTCAGAGTGGGCTCTAGTATGAATCTTTTTAGGAGCCACTATGTTGTGTTTTTCAGACCCAACTAAACAAGAACAATTTAACCAAATATGACAATCTTTAAGAGGTTAAGTAATCTTTCAAACAAGAAAATTTTAATCCTAAAATCCTCTAACTGAGTTAAAATGATGTTATGACGATAACAGGTCTGCCCAGTGGAGTCTTAAGGTCTGTTTAGGATTGTGGAGTCGCCAGGTGGAAGTTTTTAGCTCTTATGGAGGTAAAAGGTTTTATGGTCCACCACCATGTTTATTGAAAACCAATCTAAAATATTTCTGGGTTTTTCTGAGTTATTTTTCAGTCCTATTGGTTCTTAAGAGTGTCTTAAATTTGTTTCAAAACTTAGCTACAATTTTGAGACAATGACAATCTTCTCTTATGGCTAAGCTAGCTAATCTTTCAAGGTTAGATAAACTCTTATGAGAATCCTAGGGTTTTGCCTAGTTTGTCACTAATTCAAAAAAGTTTCATCATGATTACTGTTTTCTTGGTAGTGCTTGAAAAGGGTTTCTTGTACTCACAAGGTTTTATGAAGTGTTTTAAGGGAACCTAAGATGAAAATTCGACTCAAGGTTCCCCATCGGAGTCGCCAGAAATGTTAGCTCCCTGTAATTAGAAAGACTGGAAAAGTCAAACTTTGGGAGAAAACTATTTCAACCACTTTGGGATTCTAGGATCTATCCCTCCTGAATCCAGAGAGGGATCTCTCCAATAAGTGCAAAGATGGACTTATCTTTAAAGCTTTTGGGTAATGGTATTAGGCTAGTTATGGAGTTCGAGGGTTTTTGTTTGTTTTGAATGGTTGAGCATGATTATTATTTGAGTGGAAAGTCCTAAATGCAAAGAGTTTCAAGGGTGTGAAGTTGCAAGCAATCAGAACAAGCTTTGGCTAAAAAGATATATATAACACTGGTTTTTAGTCTGTTGGGCTATGGAGTCATAATACGGTTTAATTGAAACAACAAGGTTCAAGAGTGGTCCATGGGGAAATTCATATATGTCTAAGGATCTCATTAAAGTTGATTTTATGGAATGAAGTGATACAACAAGAAGGGGAATTTAGAAAAATGAAGAACAAAGAGCAACCTAAGATCAGGTAATTACTTTGAAACTATCCTGCTTTTGTCATACAGTTAAGAGAGACATAAAAGTAATCTAAGATCTGGTAAGTACTTTGAAACTAGCCAGCTTTTGATACACTTTCAATAGAAAAACATTTTAAACACAAAGGGAGACACATATGATAAAAAAAAATAGTCTAAGATTAGGTAAGGAATTTTAACCTAGTCTGCTTTCAACACACTCTTAGGGAAACTTTCAGATAATTTTTGGGGATAAAACTAGGACAGGGCTCACCATCGCTTCCTTAGTTCATCTCTACTTAAACATAAGTTGAAAATAATATTTAAGAACAACATTTAGTTTAGACAGTAGGGCGAGGGAACGCCAGCATTCCTAACTGCTTGAACTGAATTAAATCATTCTTAAACAACACAATTTGGAAGAAAACATATAGATAAATCTTATCCGTCAGAGAAGGGTACTGATATACAGTAAATCATAACTCTATGATTGTTGTTCTTTATCAGAGAAGATGGACAAAGTGAAAACAGAAATAAAATAACAATTTACAATAAGAAATAACATCACTGTTGACATAGACCAGGATCCCATAAATTAGTTTGTATTGATGCTTCAAACCAGTTTCAGCTTTAAGTCCAATATTTTAGTTTAGCAATCATCTTCACTTCTGAGCCTAACTTATTTAATCACAAGCAGAGCTTCAAGAGCCCGTGAACACTATTTACAAGTAGAAGTTTCGAGCACAAGTATATTTCAAAGTTCTACAACCAACATAGAATATATGAGGAGGTGGGATGGGATAAAGGATCTCCCAGGTTCAATTAATACAGATTAATGCTTCTCGGCATTTGAGGGGCTCAATGGAGAAGTTTACAAATGTTCTATCTATATTAATTGTTTTAGATTTAAGAATTAAGCTCGGTGAGAGCTTTTGTTGACTTTAAGGCTTTGTTTCATGTTGTAATAACTTTGCTGATATTTTTTGCATTAAGTTCCTTTGGCAGAATTAACTATTTGGTTGCGTTGAGGTAAATATCTTCTTTTCTGATCATAACTCGACCTCTGTTGAATGATTTGAAGCTACAGGTGGCATTGGGTAGCTGAGAGGAATCAATTAGCCTCTGATGTGGGAGTGGAAGCTCTTTCTGATTGATAAATATTTTTAGTTGTATTTAATTGTGTTTTAATTCAGAGGATTAGGCTTTTGATTTTTGATCTTAGCCGTAATCCTCCAAAACTGTGAAAATCAGCTTCAATTCTCCATTTGCGGTTTGATTTAATCTTCAACACTAATACTCTTTGATTTGTTTTTAATTCTCTGTTTCTTGTTGATGTGCGGGTAATATGGGGTTCATATGGCACCAATACTCAGGATGTATTGAAAAAATGTGGTACAGAACCTCACAAAACGATCTTCTTCAAACAAATGAAAGCTTAGAGGATTGTCATCCTCGACTTCAATTTTCCTTTTATATAATGGAAGAACCATTAAAACCTGCAAAATACAAAAAATATTATAAAATCCTACGTTATTGGGTAAAAAATGCTTCAGAGGTTTATCTTTGGAGCGTGGCCATTGGATGACAGCATCCAATGGCAGAGATTCACTTTGTGGGGGTCAAAGGAGGAGGTTTGGGAGAAGCGGTGGTGGGAATTAAGTCAGAGTCGTTGATTGCGCAGAGATCGACGGTCGGGATGAAATAATAATATCATAAATCGAAAGGGTCACTTTATAGAGAAATGGTGGAAATGTAAAGAAATAAGGTTAAAAACCTTTGTTGGAGGAAATATGGTTAAAAATGGAAATTGGGGTTTCGGGATGATCGTGGGCCGTTGGATGAGATCAGGTCACAAGATCAACAACGGAGATTGTACGTTGAAAACCCTTTGGAGAAGGCGGAGGGCGATGAAACCGAGAGAAAATGATCTGAGACCGTTGATCTACAAAGATCAACGGTCGATGAGGAACGCGGTATAACATAGTGCAGATGGGGAAGGGTGGTATCGGGAGCGAAAACCAGCAGTATCGCGCGATGAAAAGGCGGGTAGGCGGTTTTGATTTTTTGAATGCAATATGCGTTATCAATTGACATGTGACGTTTTAATACCGCCCATTTCACGTGATTTTGGAGAATTATTACGCGCGCTTAAAGTTACGCAATATGGAGCGTCAGCCGTTAGATTTGGGGCCTCAGATCTAACGGTGGGGAGTGAGCGCGATATGGATATGATGCACAGGTCATAGCAGGCGGGGTGGTTTTAATCTGGGCCATTGGATCAAAGATTTGGACGATGGAGATCAGATCTGGAGGGAGGCAGGACCCACAAGAGGCAGGCCTGTCATGATTAATATGAGCCGTTGGATGCAAAAGATCAACGACGGAGATCACATCTGGGGATAAATGGAAAAATAAACAAGGTGGAGAAAGGTTTAATAAGGACCGTTGATTTGCAGAGATCAACGACTGTGATTGGTTGAAAAACATTTATGAAGCGGGACGCATAAAACATAACCAAAGTCGGAAGGATTGATCTAGACCATCCGATCTGAACACATGGACGACCCAGATGCAATTGGGGCTTGGCGGTTAGTGGGGGAACAAAATGGAATGTTGCCGATGCGATTGACTGTGGGCCATCGATTTGCAGATCAGATCAATGGTGGAGGATGGATCGGGGAATGACCAATTGGGGGTGGCATAAAATATAAGCGCGCAAAATGAAATTTTTCGATGCGATACAGTGTGATCCATCTAATCCTTTCAGATCGACGGTCAAGATTATCTCAACTATTTATTCGGCGAAAACCCTTTAAAACATATGAAAACCAAAAATTAATGAAATACAAAGGTATAATGGCTCGGGGAGGATTACATATATGAAATTCCTTGGCTCCCAATTACGGGGACCTGTTTTATATGGAAAAAAAAAGGCCCGGGGCTTATATATAGAAAGGGCCAATCGGGATCGGGACTTTGGAGTGGGATTTTCAATCTAACCATTTGAATTTCTCTGATGCGATTAGCGCTTCAGGACTTTAAATCTTGGTCCCAGGTGTAGGTTTATGTGGAGAAAAGCGGAAGGCGGGGGGTTTATACAACGGGGCTCAATCGCATCAGAATAATGATGCAGGACTTTTCAATCTACCCATTTTCATTAAAAAACGTTGTTCTGGCAGGTTTAGACCAAAACTTAGGAAAAGTGGGTTTATGAATTTACAAAGGGAAATATGCATCGGAAATGGTTTTATATAAACATTAAGCACCCTATTGTGGGCTCTTGGGTTTATGAAATGGATCAAAGGACCGAAGTGTTATATATAAAGGGCGAATCAGCATCGGACTTTCAAAATACAAAAAGACTTGCGTTCGATGGAAAATCCCGATTGCGATAAGTGCTTTATGGGTCTAGCACCTAGTTCTAGGGTGCGGGCACATGTGGGGAAGTGGTTTAGGCTTAGCCCAAAGGGTCTTAAGCCTATAGTCAAAAAACACTTATTTTTTTTATGAATTTTTTTCAAATTTTTTGATGGATTTGGGGGTTTCGACAAAGTTCAAAAGTGAGTTTTAAAATTTGTAAAGAGGATTTTATGAAGGGGAAATGGGAAAAAATGGAAAACAGAGGAATTTCATGAGGAAAAGAGAAGGTAAAATGAAGGTTATTTTTGAGGTGGAAGGAAGGGAAAAATGGTGTTTTGCAGCAGTCTTTTCTCTATGAAATCAACAGAATTTCTGAGTTTACAATGGAAACAACAGTGAAGATTAAGACAAAGGGCATGATATCTTCATGGGTCTTCAAGAGATAACATTTTTAGCAATAAAACGTGCTTCTTGAAGGCTCCAAAAATGAATTAGCCACCTTTTGATATAAAAATTTTTATAGGTGGCTAACATAGTGCACCTAGTTTGTTTTCTGCATTCATAACATTAAGGAAACTGAAAAGAGAAACTTGCATTTGCATGTAGGATTGTGTGTCTTTTGCAAAAGGAACATTAGGAAATCTGAATTTAGTTTGAGATTCATTTATTTTTTTTGCTCATTGATTTGTTTGCTCTCAAATTATTTGGTCTCTTCCCTTATTAGCTAGGTTCTTCATTGAAAATGATAAAAGTGAAAGTTTGTTTATCATTCTTAGCTACATTCTAGGAATTTCATACACATCATCGTGGTAAACTTGAAAGGAAAATTGTTAAGCAAGATCAACATAAAATAAATCTCAATTTACTTAACAACGCTTTGGAACATTAACGATAAATTTTAGAAGGTCTAGGCTAGAGACGTGTTCCGACATCGTAAAACATAGCAGTTGTCGTTAACTTGTCTACGATACAATCCGAGTGTGATACCTCACTCCACATACGTAAGTATATCATAGATCGTCCACGTACTTTCGTGTATATCAAGCGGTGTTACAATATGATAAGTGTAAAGGGGTGCTCTCACTGTGCGATTTCACATCAAACAACGCTAATATGGGCTTGGGCCTCCACGTACCTTCGGGTATATTTGGGAGGAAAAATTTTAGGTGTTGTCCATCCATAGTGAACCGAGTCAGCCGCGTTGAAATTGTGATACATTGAACACAACATTCAGGGAGATTACCTGCATGTACTTCTTGGTTCGCCATGAGGTATTCTGCAGTTCACAGTTTCTTGGTAAACCCTTTTGCCTAGCATTACCCTCTTTTTTTATTTGTTTTTGGATAAAATAAATCAGTAATTGTGGAATAACATAATCCTATTCCCCTTCGTTTGCGTAGATTAGATTTAAAACCACCTTTACCACCAGAATTTACTTTTGGTAGGCGAAGGTGATCAAGATCTTCCGAATCAAGTACAATTCATACCTCTGGAAAGACATCATCTGTTAACCCAGTGTTAGCTCAAATTGTTTTCACACATCTTGGTTCATTTACTGTTGTCAAAATAGAGTCTTCACAACTACCCGTGGTCACGATCCATTCAATCGTTGAGACCATACCTCCTGGACCCGACGTTGTTCAATCACAAATTGATCCAGATCATGTCTCTTCTTTGCCAGCACATTTGAATCATGAAGTTGAACAACCGAAAGTTGTTCCTACCTTGGTCATCCCACAAAGTTCTGTAGTTATTGAAACTACCATATCACAGAGTCAAACATCTGAAATATATTTTGGGCATGATGGTAAAGTTCTTCCTCCTGGTTTAATTGTGATTGAAGAAATCCCACAACCTGATACACCTTTAAGTCGAACCCATTTTGGGCGAGACCTTTACCTGTACCAGACTTTTCCTTAATCGTTTCCATCTGCTTTTTTTATCCTATTTCCATTCAAACTCCCGTCAATTTTCGAGGTTATAAATTTGGTCAAACAACCATGTCTGAGCCAAAATCTTCGGTTGGGTCTGCTATTCCAAATGCGTCAGCTCCTACCCTCACTACTTCGTCGATGTTCACAACCTCACCAGAGTCATATTTTCACAGTGGCCCTTCGGTCCCAACAGGTTACAAATCATTATCTGGCACTTTCTCTGGTGCACCTTCACGTTCATGGTCTTTGGCAATGTCATCATTTGGTTTTTTAAATGGTATTCCTATAGTTAGTATTGAATGACTTGAATCATTACATCCATCATCAGGGTAATATCAAGTCGGTCCTTACGGGTCAATTCCTTTAAGTACCATGACAACTGGACTCCCAACATTCGGGGAACAATATTTTCTGTCTTATTATTCTCCTTATTCTAGGGGGAAACCTTTGGTCACCCAATATGATAGTACTCAGTCACTTTTTGGTCAAACTAATGTTGACATGAATGTTTTTCAATGGCAACCCACTCTGTCTATCCAAACACAAACGGTTGTACAATCGCATCAACCAGTTCAACTTGTTACACCCACTTCATTACCACTTGTTAATACATCTATACCCCTGTTATAGAATAAAAATCTTGTACATCAACCTTATCAGGTGAGTTCTTCAACTCAATATCATCAAATTTTGGGTCCACAGAATCAAAATCCTTTGGTTAATTTACAACAACATGTATCAGGAATTATTTATTCACAAGCTGGTGTACCATTTTATGGGGTGTCACAAACGAAAACTGGTTATACATATCAACTGAATCCAACTTATACTAATTTGGGTTATAACATTGGTGGACATATCTCTTGGCAGACACAAACACAAATTCCTCAAACTTCATTTCAACAAGTATCATATCCAGGTTTTGGTCAACAGAATTCTCAAGTGTTTTCCATGCAAAAAAACCCCTATCTAGGTTACCAGTAGTAGATTTCATATGCTAGTGCTCAAAGACCTGTTGCCTAAGAAATTCCATCTTACCCTGGCTATGCTCAACCTGACCTTAATAGACAGTTTCCTTTTGTTGCAACCTTGGAATTACCAGATTTAAACCAGTTAACCAATGATCCTATAAATTATGCTCCTTGGTGGCCGGTGATACCTCATAAATTACCCTTCGACATTCCTAAATTCAATGGAAACCGTGGAGAAGATCTATCGACTCATGTTATGACTTATCATTTATGGTTTTCATCAAATTCCTTCAATGATGATTTTGTTTGACTACGTCTTTTCCAGCGTATGCTTACAGGTCCGGCTGCTTAATGGTACAATGAATTACCTAGAGCTTCTTTCGACAATTTCATAGCCTTAGCTACTGCATTTTTGACCCATTTCCAGTTACCAATCAGATACGAAACTGGAATGGAACTCTTGACCAACTTCAAATAGAATAATTCTACTCAGATTTCAGATCATATTCAAGAGTGGCATCACTGTCAACGAATGGTTAAGATATTTGTTCCCGATCAGCTCCTTGATGAATGGTTCATTAAGTCCGTATTACCATCTATAACTAAGGATGTGGTTAAATGTGGCATCGTCATAGAAAAGTAAGTTATCACTCGTGCCCAGTATTTATACTTGATTTACACTCAGTCTGGCATGTTCTATGAAAAAATTCCTAATGCGCCGAGATCTAATTTCAATGTTCCTCCTCAAATAAAGGACTCTCATGCTGGAGACGGCTTAATAGGCACTGCAAACACACACCACCCTACTGCATCTCTTCCTGCTCCTACTTTCGAATTAATGCCATGTCTTTTGACAAAGGAAAAAGTGACAAGTAACCAAGAAGTAAGAAAAAGGGGGAATCAAAGAAAAAGCAAACTTCTAAACCATAGGAAATATCATCTGATCAACCATCAGGACCACAGAAACCTCATTATCCATGTATAATTTGTAATGACAAACACTTTGTTATGGATTTTCCTCACCATGATGAAGTCTCAAAAATCATCAAGACTTCTCATGCATCAGCTTTGTTGACAAACCCATTTCCAAATCTAGACACAAATTTGGTTGCTATGGATCCATCTCATAGTTCCCAAGTGTTAATGTTATCCACCACAAAAACTTCACAAGATATTTTGGTGTCGACAGAGAATAAAGACTATGGTAGTCCGACCACTAATCGACCTACTACCTCGACAAAGAATCCATCTAATGAATCAGTACCACCTATTGTTATTCCTGAATTGACAATTAAGCCACCGAAGGGAGTAATTCATAAATCGACATATAATCCTTGATCAAGAGCTGCACAAAACTATAGTGTAGTTGATTATTTGGCTCAATCCCCTTCAACTATGTGTGCTCTTGAGGTATTACAAAATTGCCCCTCCCAGAAGTAGGCTTTATTGCCAGCCATTGGTAAAATTGATCCGACTGATTCTAATCTTGTCGTCTTTAATCATACAGGCTATGTGCCGTAGCTACCAGTGGAATTGGCATTCTCCATTCAAGTAAATGTTCTTAATAACCTTGTCCATCATACTATTATTGATGAGGGAGAATCTACATGTATTATGTCTCTAAACTGTTGGAAGTCACTTGGCTCGCCACGATTATCACAGTCATCAACGACATTGAATGTTTTTGATGGAAGAACATATAAAACTTGTGGTATTATCAATAACCTGCATGTTGAATTAGGGGGAAAAACAGTGAATATTATTGTTGAGGTTGTTGACGGGCCCCTTGACTATAATATTTTACTTGGAAGACCATGGGTATATGCAATGACTGCCATTGTTTCTACATATTTTAGAATGATTACCTTTCCACATAAAGGTACAATCACATTCATTAATCAATTATCCTTCTTTGACTCTGCCTCACAGGTAACTGGAAGCATTTCGTTTGTTCACTTACTCCAACTAGAAATCCAGAACATTGGTGTAGGAATCTTAAAGGATTTCGCTCTTATGGGAACCTTTGCATTACCACCACCCGCGACGTCGATAGAAATTCCAAGTATAGAGACCTGATACATGATCTCTTCCACTCTATCTGTCTTAAGGGAGAGTACGGGTGTTTCTGATATTTCTACATTTGATGATGTTTTACCACCCATACCTATTGAGCTGGCATAGTAACCAATCTATTTGGCTTCGGTGGAAAATCTGAAATCAGCATCGACGAGTGTTTGGGTTGATCGTTCCTTATATTTTGGTACCCGATCTGATCCATTTTCCTCAAAATTTTTGACATATGAAAATATTTTGGAAGATATGATGTCAGAAGGAGAACCATGGGAATATTATCATCATCTTTCCCATCTTCCAAATTATGAAGAAAATAATCTTAGTGAACTATATCACACATCCATCAAAACTTTCTTTTCAAATTATTTTCCAATTAATGCAATCGATTCTGAGTGAAACTTATCAAATATTGAAGAAACATTTTCTATCGATATTTTGACCAAACCTGGCATTGTAGAAACATTCATGTTGGTGTATCTTGTTCTCCATCAGAACTTGATTCATATCACTCTCTTTTTCGTGAATTCTGTGACATATTCGCTTGGTCTTACGAGAAAATTCTGGGCATAGATACTAGTATAGTTGAACATACTATTAATATGTATCCTGATGTCAAACCAGTGCATCAACGGCTTCGTCCTATTCATCCAAAGAAAGCCACTGCCATTAAAGCAGAAGCTGAAATTTTTTTTCATGTTGGTTTCAATTACCCTGTTCCGCTAACTTAGTGGATTTCCAATATCATTCCTATTATGAAAAACCAAGGAACCATTAGAGTGTGCATCGATTATCAGGATGTTAATCATGTTTTTCCAAAATAAAACTATCTTTCTCCCTTTACCAACTAGATTATTGACGATTGTGCTAGATGCGAAATATTTTCATTTATGGATGGATTTTCTAGCTACAATCAAATCAATACCCCATTTACAAAATGGGGTATTGATTTCATGACCAGTAACCCTCCTTCATCTGGGGGGCATGGTTATATTATTGTTGCAGTCGACTATTTTACCAAATGGGCTGAAGCGATGCCTACATTTAATAACACAGGACAAACAGCTGCATTATTTTTCTTCAACCATGTTATTGCATGGTTTGGGGTCCCACAGGCTATAGTTATGGATCATGGGAAGCATTTTCACAACCATATGATGTCTGAATTAACAACCCAGTTAGGATTTTCGCATGATAATTCTACTCCTTATTATCCACAATCAAATGGAAAAGTTGAGGCTATTAACAAAATTCTTGAACAAATGCTTCAACAAATGATAGGAGTCAGTAAAAGGAACTGGCACTTGATCCTATACTTTTCCTTGTGGGCATATCAAACCTTGGTGAGAAATGAAACCAAATTTACTCCCTTTCAATTGGTGTATGTTCTGGAAGTTGTCTTACCAATCCAATGCAAAATATCATCGTTAAAACTCGCGATAGACTTGTTACTTGACACCTCAGAAGAATAAGCGTGTCTCTTTAACCTCATCCATCTTGATGAAAGGCGTCGTGAAGCCCAATTGGCCAATGAAATGCATAAGAGACGTATAAAGGCATAATACAATAAAAATGTCCAGCCTCGCATCTACTGAGAAGGTGACTTGTTCCTTATTTACGACCAAGAAGCTGATGTAATAGATACAGGGAAATTCGAGCCATTATGGCATGGCCCCTATATTTTCAAAAGAGTTCTTGCTAAGGGTGCCTATGAGTTAGTTGGTTACGATGGGATTCCATTGGCACAACCTAGAAATGGGTTGTATTTGAAACGTTACTATGCTTAATCATGAGCGTAGTAATTTTTTGTATTATATTTTGTTTATACACTATTGATTTTCATTCACTATATTAATTTGTTTTTTAGAGTTTTCTTGACGCTAGTAATCCGCTTTACATATTTATGGAAGATTTCTGAATCTTCAGAACCATTTGTTGGATATGCTGATGGTGCTAGTCGTAGTATGCATAATATATACTCTATAGTGTGAGCCATTTTCGCTCTGAACGACGAGTTAGTAAGTCTTCGAGGGATTTTTATTGGTAGATCGATGAACAATATCACTATGTATAGTGCATTGATCAAACTTCTCTCTGATTCCATTTCATCTGGTATTAACCGCATAATCATAAGGTTAGACTCACAACTCGTGGTACTACAACTTACTAGTGTTTATATTGTTAGAAATCCAACACTTCTTAGATTGTTCCTTAGAGTTCGAATTTTGGAAAGACATTTTGATTTTGTTCAATATCAACACATTTCCATAAATTTTAACACTTCAACTGATTCATTAGCTAATCAAGTTTTAGACAAACGTTTGCGACATAGGTAAAGAAAATATTCACAACATTGAATAGGATTGCACATTAAACATAGGAAAAACTCTGAAAACATATAGATAGATAGTTATAGGTTTTTAAAAAAATTTGTGCCCAAGACACATTGGTCATCTGACCTCAAAATGTATGTATAAAGTCAAAAGTAAACTAGTGGTGCTCATGGTAACATGCTATAGATCTAGCAATCCTACAACACAACCGCATCCAACAGTTATGAACCCCAATTGTGTGTCGTTGCAGTCGCATGGGAATCTCTTTGATCCAACAATCTGGAATCTCGAAGGTTAACCCCTCTATGTGCTGCTGGAGCTTAGCTAGAGTCTCAGCCATATCAAGGTCCTGAAGGACTGCTCTCTCGACAGCCCTCTCTGCTGGCACATCCACTTCGTGCTTGGTTCCTCTACTGGTTGAACGCAACCGATATCTCCATTACATCAAAAATTTAGTTTAGTCTTGGAAAGAAATAAAAACACAAAAATTTTTTATAAACCTTAGAAAAATAAAAAAACATGGTCAAATAATTCTTACCTATTGCACCCCACTGAGCACCTTCTGGTGGTACTAGATTTGGATCTCCTTAGAAGTCGACGCCTGCATATCCATACTCATCAATGGCAAAAATATGTTGCCGGAACCAGGCGAAGAACATAGTATAGAACACAACGGTCGATTGGCCTACATGCCAACCCATGAGTTCTACCCATCTCTACATTCGAGTATCTCTAGGACTAGATATATCCAATGTTACATGTTGTGGCTGCATAAGTGGAATCTGTTCCAAAGTGAAGGAGTTAAGGATCAAACCATAACTGAAATTTTTCTTCCTTCCTCCTTTTGCTTTATTTAGTTGTTCCTTTATCTGAGATAGAACAACTTCAAACCAGTTGAAGACTGTTGGCTCTAAGCACTCTAGCGGATACTGCATATACGATCTGTTCGCTAAATGAAGTGTAATAGTGCCAGCAAGTTTAGCGATCATGAAAAGGATGGTTCTCAAAGGAAAATCCATGACATCTTGGATGTTTATTTTTCCATATTTGCTAGGGTCTACCCCTAGATAGCAATATTGAATAACATAACCCCTCATTGTCTCTCCTCCAATGGTAGACCTTGAGAGAGAAATGGGCAAGCCTCTCTTCGACAAACCTGTGAGAAAATACACATCCTCAACTATTATGGACAACACTTTATTTTTTATTTGAAATTCCTCTATCACTGAATCCCATGCTCGAAGAAGGAAATCTAGGAGTTCTATTTGTTGCCTCATTCCTAACAATTTGAAGTACTTAAGTAGCCCGCAATCTATTAAGAATCTTACAGTACCCGGATCATTGAAGGCAATCATATCTTGTTCCTCATGTTGTCTTTATCTCCATGTAATCATCATTATAATCCGATGGAAACCTGAAAATCAACCATAAGATCCATTAGATACCATTCAATGCAAAAAAATAGGAAAATTTGGAGCACATCATGAAAATAAAAAACTTTAACTGTGCCCAACACACTCCTTGGGTTGAGGCAGTGCATTGCATATGCAGGTACCCTTCACCATACCTACTATGCAATGCAGGTTTCGATGTTCAAGGGTGCGTTGCCCTCAATTTGGGTAGAATTTACCCTAGGGACCTTAAAACCCTAAAAATTTCCAAGGAATGGGAATAAAACGAATATTGAAAGGAAGAGGAGGTTCATGCTACTAACTTGGATGAAACAGCGATGAAATTCGTCCACAGAAACGACCGCAATCAACGATTGAAGTTCGGGGGAAAAATCAGGTTCAGAGCTCCAAAATTCAAATGGTAACTATGGAATGGTAAAAATGAATAGTGAAACTACTTTATATAGTCATTTAATTGTTTGCAAGATAAATTTATTGCTATTAGTATAGTTTTATTATGTTTTTTTATCATGAAATAGGTATTTTTAATCCATTTGATGTTGTTTTGAACAGGAAATACAACTAATGAACATATTAGTTGTGCAAATTTATTTCAAAGAAGGACTTGACCACAAAGCATACTTTTTCTCCTTATTTTTTGGGCTTTGTTAAAAATGAAAAAGGATTTGAAGCACACTTTTATCTCTTTTTCGAGCTTCGATAACAGCGAAAAAGGAACCCCTGGAGTCTTCTTTTAGCTCTTTTCAGACTCCGATAATGTGAAAATATTGTCTAGCACTTGTCATTTTGAGCTCCTTAAAGTAAATGAATTGATATATACTTAGTATAAGTTTAACCCTTTTCCAGACTAAGATGGATTATTTACGAAAAAGGAATACCTTGGTTAAACATGACCAAAGAGGTTCTTTCAGATATTATTTTACACTTTTTCGGATCTGAGAGACAAATTGACGAAAAGTACTTTTGGATTTCTCTTTCATCCTCTTTTTCAAACTCCCTAAATATGAAAAAGGGTTGGGCTATCGCTGTCATTAAGCTCATTAAAACATAAAATAGCGACGGGCTTGTGAATCATGGCAAGAATCAAGTTTCATTCATTGCTAGACTTGTTAAATTATTAAATAGTGATACTTTATTCGACCGAAGGGTTGAATTACAGATCAAGAAAATGTTATCCTACTCAATCTTGTTAAAAAATAAAGAGGTACTAGTCAACAAATGGTTGGGGAAAATTTGGGAAAAGTAAGTAAAGTTTCTTTTTGGTAGAAAGTCTCTCTTGAACATGACACTTCTTTCACTCCATGTCCATGGCTGTTTGGGTTGGGTAATCATCTTGATGGTTCATTCACACCTATGGTTCATCATACCTTCACTTCGTTTTTTAGTTAATGCTGCCAAATCATCACAATGTAGCCGATATATTCAAGAGAAGTCATCCAGTGATTAAAAACTTATCCTTCTGCAATACTCGTAAACCTTCATTTTCATGACTGTCATCCCTAAAAATTGCTATATCAAGTCATACCCTTGTATCCGAAATCAATAACTCCAGTTTTGCAGTAAGGTGACTTCCTATCAACAACAAATAAATATCCAAGAAGTTCACTTAGAAACATCAGATTCCAGTACCATGAGGCTTGTTGCAACATTGACAAGATCCTTGCTTCCAGACTTTTGACCAAAAGATTTTGTTTGCCGTTCGACATCAAATCCTCTATTCGCTCCTTACAAAATTTACTACAGTACCTTGAGGGCCATTGACATTAATGGTGGTTCTCTTGCATTTGTTAACATCTCACATTATTGGCCGGTAATCAAACAATGTCTTTCCATGTTCGACTACAAATCATATATTCGCATGGCTAGACTTATACCCGAATGATCGAGTGATTGAGATAAGAAGACCTCGGATCTAGTTTTAGCCATCTGGGCTGCGATTTTAGGATTTTTGTACACATCATCTGTACGGTGACATCACATACAGATTTTCATCCAAACATGGGCCTATATCTATAGTATTGTCTGCATCTGGGCAACATTCCAATGTAGACGACTTTTTGAATTATGTACATGTTACTAGATTGTTTATGTGCTGACTATGGGAATACCTACCCTCCTTAATTATGATCAATAGAGGATATATCATCATGTAATGTATTATAATATTGATGCAGGCGACCACTCTGCTTCGTTTCCAAGCTCATCACATTGTAAAGCATCTCAATCAAATGTTATTATTATTTGGATCTCATGCTTTAGGGGGAAATTGTTATAGGTCGATTTGGGCACCATTCCCAATGACCTAGTTAACTAGGCATCATCTCTAGGACCGATGATCAAGGGTTTATCATTCCCTATCATTTCAGTTGATATGTTCTCTAAGACAAGAAACAAGAAAAATCAAGCAATACTTTCATCAAGAAAAGGTTTCCATGGTTTGAAGCTTATTGTATAGCATATGAGAGCTCACCAACATAGGCTCTAAGGGGCCTAAGTGCATTGCATATGCAGGGAGCCCGATGCAAGGCTGCTCTGCAAAGTACTTCCCGACATTCAAAGGTGTGTTGGTCACATTGGGAGCGAAATTCTCATTTTTCTGGAATCTCCACTTGGCGAGTGCCTTCTAGAAGAGGTCACATGTGTCAAGCTTTGGATCCAAGTGTCTATTTAACATCTACATGAATGGAAACATGTCTTTCCTATTTTTGAATTTTTTTTTATTGAAAAACAACATACAGTTCATCTATAAATTGAACACAGATCTAAGTGTTTGAGAAGGAATAATTTGATTAGAGAAATGTTGGAGAGTTTTCAATTGAGAGTTTGATTTGTGAAGTTGCTGCTGGAGAGATTTATACTGTGACGAGGCTTGGTAACTTTGCTGGAAGGTCACTTCAAATCAGTCACTAGGTTGTAACCTCTCCTTTTATCATCAATAAAGAGTACTTCTTATTTTTCCCTACATGAATCTATATTGACTTTGATTTTTCATATTTTAAGGCCTTGGTTGATGAATGTAGTTTATTCTTTACTGATTTAGCTAACTAGCTTGAATACATATCTATATTATTTCATCTTCTATTGTTTCAGTGTTCTTTCTTGCGGGAAGCATTCAACTTACAAACCACTTGAATTTGAAGCTGCAAAAGAAGCAACATAAGGAGCCATTTGGAAGCGATTGAATAAGTAAGCCTCCAATCCTCACTATATATCTTTTCTGAGTTAGGAAAAATAGTAGTATAGTATTTGACCTATTGTTCTAGACTAGCACCAGTCTAGGGAAGCGTAATTTATCTGTAGATTACAATTCTAGCCCAACAGGTGGTACCTGCAAAATTTATCATACCAAGTTTGTTAATAGCTTCAACACTACAATTAAAAAAGAAAGACTCAATCAAGGAGTGCCTACATGATCTACAGGAACTAGAAAAGGATATGTTTCTGGCCAAATTCCATCAGCTAGTTCAAAAAGATAGACTGAAAGCTTGGCATGCCCACCATATCAAGAATAAAACGTTTAAAATCAAATGAAAAGTTTTATTATAGGACAAAAAGTTCCAAAAGTTCCCAGGTAAGCTCAGAATGCATTGGCTGGGACCATACCACGTAATTGAAATTTGAGATTCAAGAGCGGTTCAGTTAGCATAATTGGATGACCAAGTGTTACCAAGATGGGTGACTGGCACACGCCCGAAGCCTTATCATGAGTAAGTTTCTTATTTAATTTTCAAATAACTCTCTTAACTGAGAGGGATTAGTAGGGTAGATTAGAGACAGATAGAGTCAGTAACTCTCTCGCACCTGAAAAGAGATAGATAGGAATCACAATAAATCACAAACTGTAGTAATAAGTGGAAACTCACTGTTGTGATGTCGAGACTGCATCGCAACCAATTGTGGTTAGGGGGAGGGTAGCGTCTAGCGTTTCATCCATGTCTGATAACCAAAACGTGTCAAACATCATTTCGCCATCATGATCCATCATATCATTGTCAATCCATAGGATTACCTAGATTTGAGAAATAACTACCATACTTAGTAACATCTGTGTTGTAATAAATTTTCCATATTAAGCCATAATCATTACCTGTCACGTCTACCCAAATCTCGAAGTAATAGTCAGCCATGTCAGAAAACACCTCATTGCAGTAACTAGTCACACGATTATAGTCATGGGGAAGGCAGAAAAAAATTAATTAGTTATGGGGTCTTATCAACCTCATTCATGTCAGTTACATTACATAACCTATATGAAAGAAGAAAGCATGAGAATGGTGGAGAACTCCAAGATAGAAAAAGAAACAAGCAGGTAAGAAGAGCGCTAAAATTTGCTGAATAATGATTAATTATCCACTGAGACTATCTTGATCACATACAATTCGAATTTATATGCAACACATAATCTCTTCCACTCAGATCATCAAACATGCGGAAATAAAATCAAGCGATAACACATCAAATCATCATACACATTAACATAGTATGTATGGGGAAATATTATAGCTGAAAACCCCGCAGCTATTGTGTATATTATAATGGAGAAATCATGTAACAAAATCAGTACAATACTCCTCACAAGTACTCAGTACTATCTCATGAAGTTACACACAAACTAGCTTGGTTTTGAACAGGTTACTGGTTCAAAACTCACCACCAATTGCCTTGCCTCTATTGTGAAATCATGGCCTGTCTAAATAGAGATCCAAGGTTCGAATCTCCTTGGCTTGACAGCGCAATCATCATGGGAAATTCCTCCAAGTGTGGTGCAAATCTCATGCACAACTGATGTCGCCACTGATAGCTAACTCCAACCTTTCATCTACCTCTTTCACTGGTCTCCACTGAACTGATCATGCACTGTAGTGAACTGATGTGTTCTTGAGTTGAATAATGAGTTACTAATTAATGAATTAAATAATATTTAATTCACTCCACTCATAACTAATTGATTAGCTGATTAAACTAATCTCAATCAGTTCAACTAAAATAAACAGAACACAACTCCACTAGCTGTCTCATTAACTCCTCCAAACTTCTGCCACTGAAGTCCAATTGAAGTCAACCATGCATGATGCCATCAAACCCTTGGGAATAGCATAGTTCCTTGTTGGTACATAAGCCCATACTGACAGCTCGGGCGAAGTGCTCAGAAGAGTAAAGGCAGCTAACATTTATAGTCCATATCTATTATTAGGGTAGCATGTTTGTTTCCCTATTTTAGGATAGTACTAGGTCTAAAAATGAACATCGACCTATCGACCTATGGGTCACAAAAATAGAGTCTCATCTATTTTTACCAACATGACCAATGCTTCAATAATCTCAAACTGGAATCCCCGAACCATGCTCCATATGTCTAAAAATAGACATAGTCTAAAAAATAGATTTTGCGCCAGAATTTGCCTGCGGGCCCACTTAGTGAAGGCGACTTCATTTCACTAAGCTCCATCATCTTGCTGCATTTTCAACACTCCCTCTCAGCAAGATATGGATTATCTGCAACCCCTATCCTGCCTCTGTGGAATTCGAACTTGCTCCTGGTGAGCGCCTTCGTCAGGATGTCGGCATCATGATCCTCCGTGGGAACATATGAAAGCATCATGATTCTCCACTGAACACAATCTACATTTCTGATGGTACAGTGTCGATGTGTTTGGACCTATCATGAAATCTTGGATTATTCTTTGTTTAGTAGCTCGTTCAGTGGGTCCTATTGTGGGCTCCAAATGCAACTTTGAACAATCTCGTGAGGAATCTTCCTCATCTGATAGCCTCGCATTTGGCCGAGCTAGCGCCGTGTGCTACCGGCCTCTCTTGGTAGGTGCCACGGATCTGCAGCTACTGTGTGCTAGGGGAAACTGCGCGACCTTCCAATGCGCTTCTCGAGGAGAGACATCGCTGGGTGGATTCAGGATATGCCCAATCTGCATCAGTGAAGCCAGAAAGCTTCGCTCCATCCTCCTGTCTGTACCATAGACCATATCCCGATGTACCTCTAATATAGCGCAATACATGCTTGCCTGCCTTCCAAAAGAACTTGGTAGGCTTAACCATAGCTTGCGAAAGCTGGTTAACTGCATAGCATATATCGGGTCGTGTATTGACCAGATACATAAGCGACCCCACCAACTGTCGATAGACAGTGGCATCCACTACCTCCGCTGAAGTAGCATCCTCCTTCCTCCAACCACCGGGAAGAGGAGTGTCAACAGGCTTGCAGCCTTGCATGTTGAACCTCTCTAGAATCTCCTGGGCATACTTGCCCTGAGAAACAAACAGTCCTCCGCTGCGCTGCCAAATCTCCAATCCCAGGAAATAATGAAGGATGCCCAAGTCCTTCATCTCAAACTCTCGTGCAAGATCCTCCTTGAATGAAAGTATCAACTGCTCATCGCCAGTCAAAATCAGATCATCTACATACAGTACGATGATCAACAGCTTCCCCTCCACCACAATCTGGTACAGGTTTGGATCCGCCTCACTCTTGGAGAATCCAAGCCCGGTGAAGTAGCTGTCTATCCGAGTGTCCCAAGCACGAGGTGCTTGCTTCAGCCCATACAGTGCTCTCTTGAGTCGGCACACATGCGACTCACTGCTGAAGATCTCAAAACCTTCAGGCTGCTCTATGTACACCTCTTCCTCAATAACTCCATTGGGGAACGCAGTCTTCACATCCATCTGATGAATGTGCCACCCCATCTGCGCTGAGAGAGCAAGGATCGTCCGTATGGAAGAGTACCTTGCGATAGGTGCAAAGGTCTCCTCATAGTCAATCCCCTCGATCTGTGAAAAGCCACGGGCAACAAATCTCACCTTGTACTTCTCCACACTCCTGTCAGCTGCCTGCTTCACTTTGTAGATCCATCGCGAACCCACCACTGATTTCCCTTCCGTTCTTGGGACAATCTCCCATGCACTGTTCCTGACGATCGAATCATATTCTTCGATCATGGCATCAACCCATGCGGGTTCCTCCACAGCTTCCTCAAAAGAGGATGGCTCCGCCACAACACATTGACTCACAAGAGCCATGTATCCAGTGTACCGATCCGGTGACTGTCTCTGTCTGCGCTGTGCTGTAGGTGGTCCTACAACCTTCTCTGCATCCCGAGCCAGTCGCTCAGCTTCTGTAGTGCGCATGCGCCCTCTGATGGTTGGCGCTGCATGGGTGGTTTCTTCCACCTCCTGAACCTCCTCTTGTGGATGATCCACATCCGGAAGCTCCTCCTTAGGAACTAACAGCTCCTCATCTGCATGCAAGTGTAGCTCCCTCTCAAGCGAACACTGCATGGCTTTCTCCTCCTGAAATTTTATATCCCGTCGCACAACAGTCTTGCGACTGTCTGGCACATACACCCGATAGTTGTGAGGTGTATCAGTGTGCCCCACAAATATTCCAACTTCAGCAGTTGGATCCAGCTTCCTTCTTGCATCCTTCGTCACATGCATGTAGACAGGAGATCCGAAAATCCGCAAATGGGAAATATCGGGCCTCTTGCCAGAATAAGCCTCCTCTGGTGTACTCATGCCAAGAACCTTGTGAGGACAACGGTTCTGCACATACACTGCTGTATTGCATGTCTCAGCCCACAAGTGAAGGGGTAGGCCCTGATCATGCAACATCGCCCGTGCAGCACCCACGATCGTTCTGTTCTTCCGCTCAGCCACCCCGTTCTGCTGTGGGTTATGGGGTGCGATGAGCTCTCTCCGAATCCCTTCTGCGCTGCAGAACTCCTTGAATTCGGCCGAGATGAATTCACCACCGTTATCACTCCTTAGAGCAATCACCTTCTTCCCCGACTCCTTCTCGACCAGTGCTTTAAACTCACAGAACTTCGCGAATGTATCGCTCTTCTTCTGCATGAAGAAGATCCAGCATTTCGAGAGAAATCATCAACAAAGATCACATAATACCTGTGCTTTGCTGTCGAAGCAACTGAGAAAGGACCACACACGTCTGTGTGAACTCTCTCAAGGATCGTCGTGGCGCGACTATCCTTCTCGTGAAAGGTGGCTTTCACATACTTTCCTAAAGTACACCCCTTGCACTGATCTGACTACGCAAGAGTGCCCTTAGGAAGCCCAGTAGAAATCTGCTGCAGAATCTTCAAAGCTCCATGGTGAAGGTGGCCCAATCTCCTATGCCACAGTTCGCCCTCATCATCTTGGCTCACCACTTCTCTCGCCTTGCATGCCATAGCTGCGCAGCCATCTACCTGCAACTGATAAAGGTTCTTGGTTCGAACCCCTATCTTCCGGGTCTCTCCAGTAGTCTTACTGCGCAGGAAGGATTTTCCTTCGCTGAAGACCACATCATACCCCTTATCCTCCAGCATCGCCACAGAGATCAAGTTCTTCTTCAATCCAGGTACATGCATGACATCCCTCAATACAAAGGGTTTACCAGACTCCCTCTGAAAGGATATGGTACCGATACCAGTCGCACTGTATCTACCATCATCGCCCATCTTGATGTGCACACCCAAATCTTTGTCCTCCAGATCTGAGAACAAATCCCGATCTCCCGTCATATGAAATGACGCACCGCTGTCCAAGAACCAAACCGATCCCATCACACTTGAAACCAAGCATGCGATCGGTGAAAATTCAAGCTCGAACTGTGAAGCCAAAGCTTCTCCATCTGCAGATCTTCCCGCTTGCTTGTTCTTCTTCTTCTTTGGACAATTGGTAGCATAATGTCCGTGATCATGGCGGTGAAAACACTTCACTTTCGCCATATCCTGCTTCTTGCCCTTTGCACCAGAATGAGAGGTTTTCTTTCCCTTCCCCTTCTTTGCTTTGGACACCAAAGCGCAGTTTTCTTCATCAGCTCCCTTTGATGAAGATCCATCTCGAGTAGTCCTCCTTATCTCCTCATGCATGAGATCCGCCCAAAGGCGCTCCCATCCCGGCAGCTTCTCCCGACCATTGACACTATCTTGATATGAGTGCCAAGCCTTCGGAAGACCAAGGAGAGCCAGGTCGACCATGTCCTCATCTTCAACAGTCACCCCCACACTTCCCAGCTCATCTCTGCATTGAGTGAACTTCGTGAGGTATTTGGCGATACTGTCGCCTTTCTCCATCTTGATGTTCCTGAGCTTATCTTTGAGCACCAGCTTCCTTTGGTCGCTCTTACTCTAGAATAGATCCGTCAAAGCTTTCCACATTAGAAATGGAGAAGCCTTTCCATGCAGGCTGGATACAATATGATCCTTGACGCCCTCCAACAGGATCCTTCGACATTTCACCATCTTCTTTTTCCATACTTCGACTTCAGCAGGATCAGTGGGATTTTGGACATCTGTATCTATGAACTCCTTCAGACCATTATCTTCTAATACTTCTTCCATGCGATCCTTCCATGCAACATAATTCGAACTGCCTTCAAGAGCATATTCGAGTCGCAAACCGTTGAAAGACATTTTCAACACTGGCACCAAGAAAACAAAACTGCTGCAAAATTTCGAATTCCACCTCAAAGCCCAACCGCTCTAGATCTGTGAGAACAAATTATTTCTAGCACAGAGATTGACTGCAAGGGGCATTTACCAGACCTTTCACTTTCCGAAGAAAGATGAATCCGGAGGCTACCTGGCCCGCATGCAGACTCTGTCTACCAAAATAAGTTTGTAATCACTGTGATGATCAATCTCTGCTTCAATAGCTCCGATACCATGTAGAAATTTGCTGAATAATGATTAATTATCCATCGAGACTATCCTGATCACATACAATTCGAATTTATATGCAACACATAATCTCTTCCACTCAGATCATCAAAACATGCGGAAATAAAATCAAGCGATAACACATCAAATCATCATACACATTAACACAGTATGTATGGGGAAAGCTTATAGCTGAAAACCCCATAGCTATTGTGTATATTATAATGGAGAAATCAAGTAACAAACTCAGTACAATACTCCTCACAAGTACTCAGTACTTTCTCATGAAGTTACACACAATCTAGCTCAGTTTTGAACAGGTTACTGGTTCAAAACTCACCGCCAATTGCCTTGCCTCTATTGCGCAATCCAGGCCTGTCTATATATAGATCCAAGGTTCGAATCTCCTTGGCTTGACAGCGCAATCATCATGGGCAATTCCTCCGAGTGTGGTGCAAATCTCATGCACAACTAATGTCACCACTGATAGCTAACTCCACCCTTTCATCTACCTCTTTCACTGGTCTCCACTAAACTGTCCATGCATTGTAGTGAACTGATGTGTTCTTGAGTTGAATAATGAGTTACTAATTAATGAATTAAATAATATTTAATTCACTCCACTCATAACTAGTTGATTAGCTAGTTAAACTAATCTCAACTAGTTCAACTAAAATAAGCAGAACACAACTCCACTATCTGTCTCATTAACTCCACCAAACTTCTGCCACTGAAGTCCTAACTGAAGTCAACCATGCATGATGCCATCAAACCCTTGGGAATAGCGTAATTCCTCTGTCAGATGCATGAGACACTTCCAAGGCTCGAACTGAAGTGCTCCAAGAGAGTAAACTGAAGTTTATAGTCTAAATATTATTAAGGGTAAATAATATTTGACTTCCATATTTTAAGGAGAGGCAGTCTAAAAATAGAATTCGACCTATAGGTCCAAAAAATAGAGTCCCATCTATTTTTACCAACATGACACATACTCCAAGAATCTCATACTGCAATCCCCGGACCATGCTCCATATGTCTAAAAATAGACATAGTCTAAAAATAGAATTTTGCGCCAGAATTTGCCTGCGGGCCCACTTAGTGAAGGCGACTTCATTTCACTAAGCTCCATCATCTTGTTGCATTTTCAACAGACCTCTTCATTACAGCCTTCGATGCAGCTCCATAGATTTGATGATGCTGGCCTCACCCGCTTGCGGCGCCTTTTAGTTTGCATGTATCAGTCAGATTTTTAGAGCCCTTTCCTGTTTACAGGGGCACTTTGGTTGTATTTATATCTCATGTACTCAGATATTATTGTATAAGTCCTGGTTTTTATCCCAGGCATAGTATGTATGTGGGATTCATTATCATGTTTTTATCTGGCTCATTTTTATGCCAGCATGTACTATATAGTTCAGTCCCTTGTCTACTGGATGCATTATTCTTTTTACTTTGTCTCGACGGGCATAGGTATGCCTCCCCTTCCACCTATAGAACATGTACTCACTCATAAAAGATACTTTTTGCACCTGTAAGTCTTGCCTCCTCAGGGTCTAGTCCTCTAGTGCTTTTCTCTACCTTATATTTCTCTCTCTCTGACTTCACCTTCGGTTTCTAGTGATTGAGTTCTTACAACGTACTTCGGTCATACGATTAGCTCCTAACGCATGCACGTTGGGGGGAAATCTGTTACACCATTTTTTGGTCATCTAACCTGTTATTATTAGATGGACCCAAGTACACCATGTAAGACCAATTTTACCCTAAGTAAAATTTCTTTCACTATGAAAAATAACTTATTAAACCTCATTTATTAAGTTGTTTATGGTCTAAACAGGAAACCCCATGAGGAAATATTAAATAAATCCACATTTGTTTGATTTTCCTCATGGAATAATTAGTTAAAAAATAGTTTAATTAATATTCCTGGCCATATTTAACCCAAAACAAGAAAATTAATTAGATAAATCATTATTTATCTTATTATTTTCTAGGAATAATTATTTAAACTTTATTTAAATAATATTCCTGGCTAAATGTGACTGAATCATTTATAAATAATTAAATAAATCATTATTTATTTAATTATTACTCAACCATATCCTTAAAATAATAAATAATTTATTTATTTATTTATTATTTACAAATAAAGGGATTTGACCAAAGTCAAATTAATTTTCCCTCCAACAAATATAATAAAATATTCCATAAAAATTGGATCTTGATTTGGTTAATAATATTTTAATTATGCACCAATATCTAGACTAACTCAATATTTTGTTATAAATAGAAGGGTTTTTCCATTCACTCACTACCTTTTTTTACCTAAAGATCACTCTAGATCTATACTTTTGGTCTGACTTTGATCCACCATCATTGTCATATTTTGCTACCAACTTTGATCCACCATCATTGTCATATTTTGCTACCATTTTTCTTATGAGCTCCCTTTGAGTTCCATTTTTTTCTGGGTTTTCTACACCATCAAGAGAGAGCGATTTTAGATCTGAAGTGTTGAGGACTTACAAGAACCCATCCCATTGAAGGGGATTTGTAACATCTTTCTATGTTCCCTTCCCAGGTGTCAAAAAATACAAAAATTCCTTAAAACAATCTTGTCTTGTCTATTGGATGCATGGAGCAACTCTTGCTTTTATTAATTGCTTAATGTCTTTTAATGAATAGATCTAGATTTTGTAGCATTTATCTTGGTCAACTAATTGCAGATCTAAAGATATTAGCAGCCATATTTTCTGTTAGGGTTGTTTGTTATGCACGGCTAAAGTGAGCCTTTTTCGTACGCCTGCGATTAAGATTCATACTAACAATATGGAATTCTATCTTGAGAGTTTGAGCTGTGGTAATTCCTGCCAATGCATTACAAGATATGGCCGGACTTATTTATTCTCTCTCTAGGGTTGGTTCTTCATGTTTATCTTCTTCTTTTGAAGTTTCTTGTTCCTTTTCTTCTTCCTCTTCACAATCTATTTAAAATAATTTCTTCTCAATACACGTATGACCTTTAGTGTATTTTCTATCACAACTGTAATAAATCCCTTTTGCTATTTTTTCTTCCAAATGTTGTGGTGTCAACCTTGTAGGTTGTGGAAGGGTATAAGTAGCAACACTTCCATCTTTATAGATGTGAGTGGTAGGCTTCCTTGTCACCATAATTTTTCTTTCAATTTTTCTCGCCAACATGAATTCCTTATCCAATAAATCAAGTTCCCAAAGGAAAACCTCATGAGAAACTCATGTTGGATGTTATCATTTAAAGTACCTATGAATAAATCAATCATATGCTCCTCTAGAGTATCATTTACCCTTATATTCAATTTTTGGAAGTCCTCAATGTGCTCCACCATTGAACCCTTTTGTTTGATATTTATCAATTGGCTAAAGAAGGTATTGCTCTTTGTATCCACATAATGTGCTATCATTTACTCCGTAAAAATTGATAAAGTGACAATTTATTTATGATATCAAAGCCATTGATTCCATACAAACTGATTGGGTTCTAAATACAAAGTTGCAATCCACACCTTTTTGTGTTTTTCACATTGTGTAGATCAAAATATTGCTCCATCAGTAGTATCATTGTTATGGGATCTTTTCCATCAAACTTCTTCATATCAATCTTTGGAATATGGTGGGTATTCATTCCAAAGTTAGAGTCTATGAAATCATGATTAAAATTTCTTCTATTCTCATCATGAGTTTCCTCTACTACCTTTTCGCCATTACGAATATTTTCTTGTAGCAACTTTATCAAACCTTCAAGTTTTGCTTCTATACCATCGATCTTAGCTTCCATGTCATTCTTCAAACCATCCATAGTAGCTTCCATTGAATCCTTCAAACCATCCATATTAGCTTCTATGTCTACTTTTAAACCATTCATGTCTCCTTTTAATCCATCCATGTCACATTTTAGTTCATCTTTGGTTTCTCTTAATGAGAGCGAAATTTGTTGCACTTGGTCCCGTAATTTTGATATATCATGTTTCAATTCTTCCTCCTCATGCATAATAGTAGAGATTTATGAGGGCTTAATGGGCGTGGAATTATTTTTTTTGGGAGGAATTTAATATTCTTCAATATCCCCTTGGAATCACTTCAAACTGATTTTTCAAACCAAATTTATGTAATTTTAAAAAATACACACCTTTTTTCTTGCTTTGTAGAGCTCGATCTTGAATATGTTGTATCTATGTAATTTCATATATCCAAGGTCTTAAATTAAGCCTTCTTTCCAATTCCACGAGTCAAACCCTAATGGGATTCTTGAAGATAAATTTATTCCAAATCTCCCACTATGATCTGATTATGGACTAATTAGTAGACCAAAGTTGTAATGGGTTCCACGTGTCACTGTATAAACATTAGTCTCTTAAATTGATATAGGAAAAACTATTATACATGCACTTTCTGTCACTTTTTTAAATAATTCAAATCCGATGTCTGAAATGAAAGTTATGACAATTTTCCCTGGGTTTCCTGTTAGAGACAGAATTTTGGAGCTTGCAAATACCTAACTTCCTCAGATCATATCTCCAAAAATTCACTGAACCAAGCTTTGAAATTCCGATACGAAGTTCACCAATATAACGAATCCACATGGTTTCAATTTAATCTTCTGAATCTTTGTAGAAAAAACATTATATTAAATTTCCAAGATGGTCTCTTTTAAGAGGCGAAACCCTAGAATCCAAAGCTCTGATACCAAATGTTATGCAACCATCTCACAAAACAATAGAAATTATAGATCAACAACTTAAAAAATATCCTCTTCGAGGGGGAAACCTCATTACATTACATAAATTAACAATTCTTGGATTATTCAAATGAAAAAACCTCCTTTATATAGATAAGAGTCTAAGAGATCACCATATAATCAGAGTCGACATAACAATAATATTGTAAGGGCACAATAATAACAATAGTGGGCTTCTACGGGGTACACGAATAGCAATATGGGGACTACATGTGTACAACAATAGAAATAAGGGGGATACACTAATAATAAAAATAAGGGGATACACTAGTATTATAGAGACCTAACACTATCCATCATTATTGTTGGTTCAAGATTGTTGCCAACATGTTGAAAGTTTCATTCAGCACATGGAAAATGTTTATGGAGATAATGATATTATAGAGGCATTTTATGAGAATTATTTTAAACATTAGAAGGAAATAGTAAACGATGAGGACAGTTGCCGTGATATTCAGGTTTGTTCTCTTGAGTTTGATGAACATATTCAGTAGTTTTCAAATGACCAAGAAAGGGATGAGGGTATTAGATCATTTTTTTCTTCATGCCATTCATTTTCTATGAAAATCATATCTATGAAATTTCATGCATAAAAATTTTAGGCAGTGAAATCATTCATGGTGATAACTACCCAGAGTTGCAAGAAAATAATGAAGAATAGCAGGTTGTTTTAGCCTCCCTTGAATGGTGTAGAATCTATTCATGATTTTACATCTCTTGAATTGACATATCCAGAATTTTTTAAAAGCCAAGATGACAAGAGGTTTTCAGTAGGAAGTTTGAGTTGTCATTCTTTGAGTCTTTATCTATGTTCGATAACTTGAATGCAAGCTTCAGTCAAGTATCCATTTTCTTGATTGGATACATTGGAACGATCATTTCACATGATTATATAGCCATCTTCAACAGCTTAGAGTAGGAAATGGTGTGATCAATAAGCTTTTTGAGAAAGAACTTCTCTTAGTTTGATTTTCAATTTTTCAAGAAATTGTTTCAGTTTGTTTTAAAATCGCAACCTGTATTGTACAGTTTGAGGTTGTGAGTTTGGTTCCAGTTGCAGTTGTTTCAGAGAAAAAATAGGTTGCAGCTTATGAATTGAGGTTTGTGTCAACCCAATGGTTAAGGCATTGGTCTGTGAAACCAGAGATGTGTGGTTCTTTGGCACACCGCAGGGGAATGCCATCCCCAGTAGGATCCAGTGTTAGCACTCTATAATTTTCGTGCTATTTATAATTTAATTCACTCATTTTGTAGCGTTTTGGAATTCGTTTTTGTGCATCGATGTTAAAACAAGAGTTTTAAGGTTTTCAACATCATTAGAAAACTATTTTCCTCATCCAGGGGCCCCAAAATTCATTCAAACATATGCAGGTGAAAATTTGTTGCGCTTAGGCACTGCTCTTATGTTGTAGATGATGTTTTTCAAGGATGGAGATTTAAAGTATGAATACATGTTATCCAATAGGTACATGATGATGTTCAGGATTACTTTCAAATGTGTGGCATATTAGAAACCTAGGAGGTGATCAAAATCATGAAAATCATGAATTCATTGTGCTTCTGAAGTAGCGCGGCGATAGCGCTATGCTTCCACACAATCAATAGTTTGACCTTGAAATTTGAATCTAAACCTCATGTAATTGAATATCATGTCTATTAAAAGTTTTGTTAAGTTTCTTGCAGATTCAGCATTCAAGAATTGATCATATAATATGAAAAGGAAGCATGTTGTGTTTTGGTTGCAAGCTTGATTTGTTGTGTTTTTTATTGTTTTATAAGTTAACTTCAAGATAATTTCCAAACCAACTAGAGATTAATTTTGAAAAAGTAATAGAGGTTTTTTTAAAACGAGCTAAATAATGAAAACCTCCTTTTGTTTTGTAACATGTGATATATTGGAATATTTGAATGAATATTTACATACTCTTTTTGAGATTTCTTTATTTCTTGTTTTATTCATGATATTTGGGTGTCGACTTTGAAGATTTGGAGAAGAATTTTCGAAAACGGAGAGAGGTGTCTCTCAAGAACAAGCTCATATACCAAAAATCCCTTCAGTTTTATAAAAAAAAATCATGATTCTAGAGATATGATCTAATATTTGACCCCTATTTTCCATAAATTCGGTCCCTATTTCCTATTAGGAAATTTCTAAATCTAATGTAGTTGACTCTATGTATGGGAAAATGGTTGAGCTCGACCCCCTAAGTCCAAGGATGAGATAATTGTATATATTTCATGAATTTTTGTGTGAAAATGGTTGGTTGGTCAGTGTGTGATAGAGAATAAATTGAGCATTGTACTTCTTTATTAAAAAAAAATTAGTGAATGATGAAGGGAGAGGTCTACTTGTTCATGAATTCATGTGTCAGTTTCTTATGGTGATATTTATCTCCTATTCTTGTTTTATTATCTTTTGTTATTTCCATGCTTAAATTTCAAGTCTTCAATGTTCATTTAAACTAAATTTATTTCAGAATTCACTTTAAGTGCTCTATTAAAGGTTACTGAATAGTTTAGTGTTTTTTATTCTATTGAGATATCTAAAATTCATCCTCAACCAGATGCTTTAGATATTATCATTTACACTACTCCTCTTATCACCTATCTACAATGAAATTTGACAAAAACCACCATAAGGATTTCCTACCTCGCCCCTGTCTAAGGATTCCTCATTTTTTCATCATCTCTACGAAAATAATTATCTTAATATGAGTCCATGCCCAATGGATCTTCCCTCTTCCCTACCATCAAACTATCAAATCTTATTTCTCTATGATCTTAATACCTAGCCTAAAAAATAAGACAATTAGTGATCTAATTTATTGAAGATTCATATAGAGAGAGCCCTCCTTGAAGCTTGAAGGGTTAGATTCTAGTTTTAAAGTGGTTTGTGGTTACCTTTGGATTCCTCTCCTCAACCTAGAGGAATTACGAAGTGCTACTAAGTACAATGACTAGGGCATCAAATATCTCAAACTATTTGTCATCATGTTGAGCCTCTATAAATCATGGACTCTTATGTATCATGGAAAATAACAACAAAGTTCCCACAAGGGGGTCTCATAATAATTTTTATAAATTTGACTAAACTAATGTTAAGTTGTTAAAAGTCAAATTATAATTGATTGATTATGCAACATGGTACTAACAAATGATAATATTTTGTTATTATTGATGAGCTAATGATTTGTTTTGACTGGTATATTTGTTTCTCTACTACCAACATGGTTATATTTTTAACTCTCCTTCTAGCTACCACAAAGTTTTGAACCTAGATTGTCAATAAGAATGTGACCCTTCAAATCAAATTTCTTATCAAATTTGATTAAAATTATATTTAATTTTTATTCGAAAATAAATTCTTATTTTTATATGGGTATCTAAGTACTTTGTTATATTTATTAAATATATTTTAAGTATAGTTATATAATTTTATAATGAGAAATTTATTTTATATATATATATATATATAAATTCACACACACATGTAAGAGATGTTAGTATCTATATTTATAGATAAAAATAGGAAAAAAAACATAACATTACAATTTTAAATTACAAGAAAACCCATTAAATATTTATATTTGTGTAAGATATAGAGAATACAAAGAGAGAAAAATTCACTAAGTTTCAATCCTTTATTTTTTAAATATAACATGAGGATAACATCATCCCTTTCTTATGGATTCATTTGTAGATTTATAGCTACATCAAATAAGAGTTAGTTTCGTATTTTGGGCCTTCAAATTATGCACAGTTAAATTATTAATATTTCATCGAATTTTCATTTAGTTTAATATTTTCTTTATTCTTGAATTGTATATAATTACTCAAGCAATTAATTATAAACCCATTTCAAAATATATAAAAGGACTTTTGGCAAAGTATATAAGTTAGTAATATGTTTTGAATTATTATTATTTTCTAAAACGACTTTTCACAAGTAGGTAAAATGAGAAATAGGTTTTGAGTTATTATTATTATTTTTTTATTATATTTTAAATTATTTCAAACATGTTTCATTCCATTCATCACTATGTTAAGTATTTTTTAAGCTTCTCTTCAACCCCATATATCTTATTCTTTGTTTCCACTTCTTTTGGTTTCATGCCCACTTGGACATTTTTTTGACTCAATAGGTTCCTTGAGGTTTATCCTCCACCCTTATAGTTGTTATCCTCTCTTGGTTCTCTTAGTCATTGGGTAAGCCTAGCAAACTTATATTCATCATACATTTTTATAGATTGAGTTCCATAAGCTTAATTCCCACCCAAACACACATGCACTTTATGATTTGGAACTCTCACTCCCAACTCTCTTATGTCACATCACCTTCTAGACCTCCTATACACTTCACCCTCTGATATCAACAATTCTATCTGTGCGTTTGAAATTGTATTTAACATTTACCATAGCCATTTCTCACCCTAAGATTTAATTTTTAACATTTACCCTATTCATTTCCCTACCTAGGATTTAATTTTTATGTCTATGAAAGTATCATGATTTTCTATTTCATCACGCTTTTGTGCAATGATGAATTACCAAATGAGGATGAATGTATCCTCTTTATTATCATTTAGTTATTGTTCAATGCATTGATTAAACTCTACATTGACAACTTGGAATTTCCACACTAACTTCAAACTTGATACTAAAATTTCCTTATCCAAATATGGTGGAAAAATGCATAAAAACGTTTTGGATTATTGGATTTGTATCTTAATACTTGATTTATATACATACATAAATATAATTGATTGACATGTGCTTCTTGCTAGCAACTACTTAAAAGGACTCACCTAAGCCTCATGACAATCACATGTTTGTTTTGAGATACTATCATTTATTTATCAAATGTTATTATGTATGGTGATTTGGGTCTTATCTATATTTTATTTTTTGACTTATTTACAATGTATTCTAAAACTTGTAAATAGTATACAAATAATTAACATGGTAAAATTATGAGAAAGAAAATAATTTTTCTTATTTTATACTTAATTTTTTTCATATATATATACTATTCATTTTATTTTATACATAATATATACACAACATTATTTGTCATTGGTTTGATTCGACCCCATCGACCCTGAAGTAATTTTTCCCCACTGAGAAAACCTTAAAGGTGAAGGCGATTCCTCGCCGAGAAAACCCTGAAGGCAAAATGGGAAGGAGATTCAAGTAAGCACCCCAAGCTAGGAAGGCTTCTTCCTAGGTCTGTAGTCTCCTAGGCGTTCATTGGTGCCTTCCCTTCACTTCGTGCCACGATGCATAGCATAAAAGCTACACTGGGGTGGGGAGTAATAAACACAGAAATCAGTTGCAAAGTGAGGGATTTATCGCTCAACCTAATTAGTCCCTGTAGGAATTTACAGGGTAAGTTCTGTAGATCAAGAACCAAAGGTCACTGCTCACAAATTAGTACACCAGTATAATCACATGGTTAAAACCCTCGAAGAGGGAAACAGTCCATGGCCTGAGCCAACATGGCCACTTCAGGAAATTTATTAATATAAAAGAAATGGTTACATATGTTTCTCTCATAAACAGTTAACCAACAAATGACCCTCCATGCTCTTTAAATAGAGTTCATGGACCAATCGGGTGTTAAGCCACAGATCAAGTGTCGTTAATACCGAGGTGAGAGATAACTGTCAGACCACTACAAATCGTGACCATCGGATTATAAGTTACAAATGTACATGGTAAAGAAACACACTTTACCTAACTCTACACTAGACTAAGTTATTCTTAACTATTTCCTATGTGTCGTAATATCATAACATCCCCCCTTAAGAACAACTTGGGATAGGATTGAAGGATTTACAAAAGTGACACAAAAGGAGCCTATTTCCTATGTGTCGAAATATCCTAACATCCCCCTTAAGAACAAATTGGGATAGGATTGAAGGATTTACAAAGGTGACACAATAGGAGAAGGAAGGAGGCATTAGAGCCTATCCCCCCCTTAATGACAACTTTCCTGAACTCCAAGCATGGATCAAAATTTGGTAAACTTTGCTTCTATGAGAGCCTTTGTAAATATATCGGCTACTTGATCATTGGTTGGACAATACTGCACTTCAAGAACACGATCATGAATGAGCTTTCTAATGAAGTGTATGTGGAGTTCAATGTGTTTCATACGCTGATGCTGAACTGGATCTTTACATAGCTGAATGGCACTCTGATTATCACACCAAAGTCTAGTTGGATGTTGCTGATGAAGACCAAATTCAGATAGGATCTGACGAAGCCACATGGCTTCCTTGTTGGCTTCAACTACACCACAATACTCTACTTCTGCTGAAGAAAGAGAGATGGAATTTTGTTTCTTACAAGACCAAGTAATAGGTCCTGAACCAATATTGAATACATATCCTGTAGTAGACTTTCGATCATAAGCGTCACCATCCTAATCAAAATCAGTGAAACCAATCAACAATGGAGATGCCCCTGCACTGTAATGAATCCCGAACTGAACTGTACCTCGAATATATCGAAGTATTCTTTTAGCTGCTTTCCAGTGACTTTCATGAGTTTGGTGCATAAACCGAGCAACAAGACCAACGGAAAATGAAAGGTCAAGATGGGTATGGGTGAGATACAGAAGTTTACCAACAAGTTGATGGTATAAGGTAGCTTCAACTTCAGGGGTAGTACAAGTGACTGAAATCTTGACTCCAGACTGAAAGGGAGAAGGGGCTGGCTTACAGTCTTCCATGTGAAAGTGGTGTAGAAGATCACAGGCATACTTGGACTTAGAGAGGGTAATGCCTTCCTTGGATTGCAAGACTTGAAGACTAAGGAAATAATGCAAGTGTCATAAGTCTATCATTTCAAACTTCTTTTTGAGGCTAGACTTCACATGGTTTATATGGTTTGGATCACTACCAGTAAGGATAATATCATCAACATAAAGAACAATTTTGGTGAAGGACTTACCCATTTTCTTGGTGTAGACAGTGTTGTCAGAATGACACCTATAAAAGCCATTAACTAAGAGAAATCTATCCATTTTGGCATACCAAGCCCGAGGAGCTTGTTTGAGACCATAGAGAGACTTCCTAAGACGAAAAACAAGACTGGAGTCTTTTTGGATAAATCTAGGGGGTTGTTCCATGTAGATTTCTTCATACAAATCCCCATGTAAGAAGGTGGATTTGACATCCATCTGATGGACTTCCCATTTAAAGGAGGCAGCAAGGGAAAGAACAAGGTGGATAGAATTCATTTTGGCAACAGGGAAGAAGGTTTCAGTATAGTCAATGCCTTCAACTTGTCAAAATCCTTTAGAAACAAGACGAGCTTTATGTTTATCCACTTTTCCATCTGGTCCAAACTTGGTTTTGTAAACCCATCTGCATCTGACAAGTTTTCTTCCTTTTGGAAGAGGAACAAGATCCCAAGTATTATTTTCCAATAAGGAGCGATACTTTTCATTCATAGCTTCATCCCAATCTAGATGACCAGAGGCTTCTTCAAAGGTTTCTGGGTCAAGTTTTTCTAGAAATTGAGCCAATAAGGAAGAGGCTCTTTTGAACTGAGAACGTGTACATTGTCGATCTGCAGGGTCACCTACAAGAGAACCTGTTGCATCCCGATTAGAGCGGACCCATCTTGGAAGCGATGGAGTATAAGGAACAATTTCAAGAGGTGGAGGAGGATTTTCATCCTCGATGTCATCATCTGAACTAGAAGGAATGTTATTAAAAATAGAAGAGAGAGAGAGAGAGAGAGAGAGGTGGCACATATGTCAAATCAGGCTCGCAAGCCAAAGGTGGCACACTTGTCGAACTAGGCTCGTAGGCCGATATATTTTCATCAAATTTTACATCTCATCTAATGATAATATTTTTGGATTTTGGTTGAAGAAGTCTATATCCTTTGACATATTCAAAATATCCAACAAAAATACATTTTTCACTCTTAGATTCTAAGGCTTTATGTTTCGCATCTAGAATATGGGCCCAAGCATCACTTCCAAAAACACGAAAGTGACTTACATCTGGTTTGATTGAGCTCCAAGTTTCTTCTGGAGTTATATTCTTTAAAACCTTATTAGGAGTGCGATTTACTATGTAATTTGCACAGTTAATGGATTCTACCCAAAAATTGAGACCAAGCCCTTTAGATTGAAGCATACAAATAGCCATTTCTTTTAAGGTGTGATTCTTCCTTTTAGCTACACCATTTTGTTGTGGAGTATATGGAACAGTATGTTGCAATTGAATGCCATGCTCAGTGTAGAAGTTGATAAATTTGTTGTTAACATATTATCCACCATTTTCTGATCTTAACTTAAGAATTTGATGTCCAGATTGTTTCTCAACAAAGGCCTTAAAGGCCAAGAACATGTTAAAATTTTCACTCTTGAGTTTTAAGAAATATATCCAAGTGCGTCTAGAAAAATCATCAATGAAAGTTAAGAAGTACTCTGCAACCAGAGAAAGAAATAACAGGAAGAGGACCACATAAATCACTGTGCACAAGCTGCAAAGGGGTTGAAGCGTGCCAAGAGGCACGTTTGTCAAAACTATCCCGATGATGTTTTCCGAGTACACATCCGGAGCAAACACCATCTCGGCAAGATACCATAGGAAGGCCCGTCACCATATTTTCCTTACATAGAGTTTGAAGAGAGCGATAGTTTAAGTGACCAAATCGCTTATGCCAAAGTTTTCTCACATCATCATTATGAGCAACAAAAACAGAGGGAAGAGAGGATAACCCAAATTTGTCAAACTTATACAAACTTGTGGAATCATCAACAATGCCAGTAGCTAAAATATGTTTAGGATCTTTGAGGTCCTTGATTACAACATCATGAGGTGAGAATTCTATTATTTTCCCTTCACTTGAATGAGTTATTTGATAAACAGATAGAAGGTTGCATGACAAGGTAGGAACACATTGTACATCATTAAACTGACCATTATCTAGATGAATTGTTCCAGATCCTACAACAATAAGAGATCTATCATCACCAACATAAATATGTTTGGTGTTACAATAATTTAAAGAAGAAAACATGGATTTATTTTTAGCCATGTGGTAAGAAGCTCCAGAATCAATGAGCCATTCATGAGAAGGAGAGGAAGAAGATACATTTAATGCATAACCAGATCTTGATGCTTGACAACCACAAGCAGAAAGTGTCATGCCTAAAGGTGAAGGTGAAGAGTGCTCCAAATTGATGTTGTGCTTCTTCATTGCTGCTTCTAAGGCTTCCATCTTCTAAAAACATTTGGACTCTATATGGCCATCCCGATTGCAAAAGTTGCAATGTCTATCTGTCTTCTTCTGTTTGTTTTGATTTTCCTTATTATTTTTGTGATTTGATTTTTCAGTTTGCGGCTGAAATTTCTTAGGGTGCTTGTTTGGTTTAGGACCATATTTTTTAGGATACTACTTCTTGGGATTCTTTCGATATGGTTGTTGTTGGGCTGCTAAGGCTTTCTTAGAAGCGTTTCCAGCAGTGATAAGACCAAGGTGTAAAAGTTTTTCTTGTTCTCTTATCAAAGAATCAGAAAAGGAATCAAAAGAGGGATTCTTGTAGGTGGTTCCTGAAGAAATGATGGCTTCTCTGGTGGAATGGAAGGCAAAAAAAAATACAGAGTATGTAGGGCCAAGCTTAGCAAGAATGCAATAGATGAGGCTACCATCGTCTTTTTTGATCTTACAACCTTCTAAAAGAATTCTGAGGATCTTAAATTTGGACAAAAAATCTTCAATGGAGGAGAAATTATTGGGGTCCAAAGTAAGCAACTCATTTTCAAGCTAGTGGATTTGATTTTGAATGCCAAAAACATTTTTTAGCTTTTCCAGGGCTTCATCAGGGATGTCAATGTCAAGGATATGAAATCGAAGATCTTGAGAAATGGACATTCCTATCAACCCTCGTGCTTGATCTTGTTTATTTTCCCATTTAGCAGCTTTATCATCATTAGAAGGTTTAGTTTCTTATCCTATGGCTATTCTATAAATCCCTTTACTTCTAAGTATATCTACCATGTGAGGTAGCCATTGGAAATAATTGGTGCTATTAAGAATAACCGGGCATGCACTTTCCATTTTTTTTTTTTTAACTAAAGCTGATAATAGGTAAAAATAACTAATCCAATGGAAATATCTCGAAAAATTAGGTCGTTTCAAAAAAAATGGCTCGAGAAACGGCTTCCGGATGAAGAAGTTATGCCCGTTTGAAAACACGAGTCAAGGGGAGCGTTAGTTTGTTGTACTAACACTCTGTTCTAGAGGATCACCAGTGTTACTAACACGCTTGTCAAGAGAAGGGAGAGTGTTATAACGCACTGGTCAAGAGCAGAGAGTCCTGTTAATGGGACTTTACTCGATTTCCAACTAACGTGGGTTGATTTCCAAACAATTTTTTAAGAAAAAGAACTCTCTTTAATCTATTTGGATGTCAACTATTTTTCTGTGTGCGTGCCTTTTCCTACACACAAGACCAAGCAAACAAAGAAATGCAAGCCATACGGAAGAATGATAGTTCTTCGATTAGCCTTACCGAAAACTATCTATTTTACTATTTCTGATTTCCCGAGATCACACAGAGACGCGGGGAAAGAGCATACATAGTTAAAAAAAAAAACTTCTTCCTGTTTCTGATTTTCTGAGATCAGACACAGTGCAGGGAAAAGAGCATACGTAGAGAAGATGATATATATCTGACAAATAAATAAAACCTAAAAACCGAAATAAACAGAGGGAACTAAAATAAGCAGAACTATTAACAAATATAACTGCAAAATAGATACTTTCTGCCTCCAGATCTAAACTGAAATAACTTGGGCAACCAGAAACCTTTTCGCATGAAACGAAAGGTGTTCCTCACTATAACAGATGCTCTGGACACAACAGAGTAGTTCTCCAGGCCTGAAAAAGTTTAGAAATAATAGATCTAGGAAACGGCATTTGCATGCAGTCAAACCAGCGTCGGATTTGGATCAACAATGGATGCGACCCTCAAAATAGCTTTGATACCATGTAGGAATTTACAGGGTAAGTTCTGTAGATCAAGAACCAAAGGTCACCTCTCACAAACAATCAAAAATTAGTACACCAGTATAATCACGTGGTTAAAACCTTCAAAGAGGGAAACGGTCCACGGCCTGAGCCAACGTGGCCACTTCAGGCAATTTATTAATATAAAAGAAAAGGCTACATATGTTTCTCTCATAAACGGTTAACCAAAAAATGACCCTCCATGCTCTTTAAATAGAGTTCATGGACTAATCAGATGTTAAGCCACGGATCAAGTGTCGTTAATACCGAGGTGAGAGATAACCGTCGAACCACTACAAATCGTGACCGTCGGATTATAAGTTACAAATGTACATGGTAAAGAAACACACTTTACCTAACTGTCAAACCAGGAGGTAACTCCTTCAAATCAGAATGTGTATTAGCTGAAGAATGTACATGCATTTATACATGGAGGTGAGGCTATTGGGATTCATCTCCCAATGACTCTTGGCCTTCCTTATTTCCTAATATTAAAATAATATACAATATTACATATGCACACCCAACCCATAGGATTAGGTGTCAACATTCCCCCCTTTAATCCAAAGGGATGTTGGTGAGGCCAAGCATCGATCTGAAATTTTCAAACTTTTCTCTTCCAAGTGCTTTGGTGAAGATATCAACAGTTTGCTCATTTGTGGAACAATGATGTAGATGGATGGTTTTGGCCTGAACAAGATGTCGAATTAGATGGTACTTTGTTCTTTGTTCGATCATGGAACTTTGGGTTCTTGGCCAACTTTATTGCAGAAGTGTTTTCGATCATGAGTGGTGTGGAGTACATTTGTTTCATCTACAAATCTTCCAGGATTTCTGGAGCCACACAATTTCCTTTGTTGCTTCAGCTGCTGCCACATATTCTGCCTCGGTCGTGGAATCTGCTGGAACTGACTATTTGCGTGATCTCCATGAGACAGCTCCTGATCCAAGACTCATGGTGTAACCTGTAGTAGACACCCCTGTTTCTTTGTTGCCATCAAAGTCTGAATTAGAGTATCCGATCAAGCTGAAGTCGCCTACTTGTGTGTATTTGAGTCCAAAGTCTTGAGTCCCCTTCAAGTACCTTAACACTCTTTTTGCAGCAGACCAATGTCCTTCACAAGGTTTTTGCATGAACCTTGAGATGATTCCAACAGCAAATGAAATGTCAGGTCTAGTGGTGGTCAGATAGATAAGACTTCCTATAAGTTGTCTATACTTAGTTGCATCCTCAAATTCCTTCCCTTCAATAGATGTGAGCTTCAAGTTTTGTTCCATTGGAGTGGTTCAGGGATTACAGTCATTCATGCCAAATTTGTTCAAGAGATCTCCAATGTACTTCTTTTGAGAAAGAAATATAAATTTAGAATGTTGAATTAATTAAATACCCAGATATTAATGAACATGACCCAAATCAGTCATTTCAAAAACTTTCTTCAATTCTTTCTTTATGGATGCAATATAGCTCTCATTATTCCCTGTTATCAAAAGATCATCCACATATACCACAAGATATACAACTATTTTTCCAACTTTCTTAACAAACAAAGTTGCATCATCAAGATCAAAATGTTTGAAGTCAAGTTTCAGAAGATGCTCGGTTAATTTCTCATACCAGGCTCGTGGTGCTTGCTTGAGGCCATACAAGGATTTTACAAGTTTGCAAACTTTGTGTTCTTGACCCTTTACAAAAAATCCTTCTGGCTGGGACATATAAACTTTCTCCTTTAGATCTCCATTCAAAAAAGTTGTTTTACATCCATCTGATGGAATTTCCATCCATTCTGAGCTTCTAAGGCAAAGAGAGTCCGGATGGTGGTCCATTTTGCTGTGGGAGCAAAATTTTCTTCATAATCGACTCCTTCTTTTTGTGCGAATCCTTTTGCCACAAGCCTGGCCTTGTGCTTGTCAAGTGAGCCATCTGCTTTGTACTTGTTCTTGTAGACCCACTTACAGCCAATTGGTTTTGTTCCCAAAGGCGGATCAACCAGCTTCCAAGTGTTATTCTTTATCAAGGCATCATACTCCTTCTGCATCGCTTCTTTCCACTCATCATGAGAAGCGGCTTCTTTGAAGGAATTTGGTTCATGATCTGTAGACAAACTCAATTCACAGTTATAAGAAATATCCATATCAACAAGAGAATTAGAATTATCTACATCACCTTCGATTTTTTGAGTGGAACTTCTTGTTCCTATTTTTCCAACCTCCTCAGGATGAACATTTTCCAGTGTCTTTGTCAGCCATTTGGGAGGACCTTTCTGAGATGGCCCAAGCTGGTCATTTGACTGAGTTGGGATTGATTCAAGATTCAATCTCCCAATTCTTTCAATCACATCATTCAATGTGTCATCCGTGGTTGTTTCTTCATGTGGGGGAGAGAGTGCTTCAGGACATGATTCCACAGTTTGATTCAATATCGAAATCCCCCCTTCAAGATGTGGAATCACATTATCAAATTCTTGGAAGGACTTTGCATGTGTGAATCTATCCAGGCGATCAAGTTGCCGCTCAACAACCTTGTCACTATTGGAAGATTCAAGGAATATGACATCTCTTGCTATCACAAACTTCTTATTTGCTTCATCATAGAGACGATATCCTTTGGAGGTATTGGAGTACCCCAAGAAGATACATTTTTGACTTCTAGCACCAAGTTTGTTCCTTTGACCCTTGGGTATCAAGGCATAACAGATGGACCCAAAGACCCTGAAATGCTTTACCGAAGGAATGTGGCCATGCCACATTTCAAAAGGTGTTTTGTTTCTAATTGAACTTGAAGGACACCTATTCTTTATGTAAACATCACATAAAACTGCATCAGCCCAAAACATCAATTTTACATTCTTGAAAAATAACATGGAGCGAACCATATTTAAAATAGTTATGTTCATTCTTTCAACTACACCATTCTGTTGGGGATTATATGGCACAGTTGTTTGATGTTTGATTCCATGTTGACAAAGATAATTTTCAAATTCGTTTGAAGTGTATTCTTTTCCATTATCTGTACGTAGAGAGCCAATATGTGTTTGTGCATCATTTTCAATCCATGCATGAAAACTCTTGAAAGTTTGAAAAGCATCAGACTTATTCTTCAATAAGTAAATCCAACACATTTTGGTGTAGTCATCAATAAATGTCATCATGTATTTGTTTCCATTTGCAGAATCAATAGGCATAGGGCCACATAAATCTGAATGAACAAGCTCAATTTTTCTATGTGCTCTGGAGTGTGAATCATGAAATGGCCGTTTGCTATGCTTTCCTAGAATACAAGCATCACATTCCTTAGGTTTCCTAGGAATTGTAGGCAGTCCATAAACACCATTTTTCTTCAACAAATGAAGGCTTTCATAGTTTAAGTTTCCAAATCTAGCATGCCATAAAATACTTGATGGGAATGTACCTTCATCATGATGTGAACTGAATGCAAAGTTTTGAGCATGAGCAGATGAACCTTTCAGCTTCAAGAGTCTCCCTTCTTCTATTCCCTCCATGACAAGTGAGTGATCCGATGCTTTTCTGACCTCTGCCTTGCCATCAAACAAGTGAATTGAGTGTCCTTGCTGCCGGATTTCGACCAGGGACAGCAAGTTTCTCTTCAACTCAGGGAGGTATAGAACCTCATGTAGGATATGATCAGGAAGACCAGGCAGTTTAAGCCTGACTGTGCCAAGCCCCGATGGCTTGAGTTTGGATTTATCTGCGAAATATACTGCTCCATCAACTTTGTCAGTGAATTCTTCAAAAAAATCTTTTCTAAATGTCATGTGACATGTTGCTCATGAATCTAGCAACCAATCATCTCTCCATGAAGTAAATGAAACATCAAATAGGTTTTCAGTTACTCCATTGTTACAATGTGCTAGAACAGAATGAGCTGATTCATATGCTTTACCTTTGTCTTTGTCATTAGTTTTACCTTCGTCTTGATTTCTTTGCTGCTGAATTTTCTCCCAATGTGTGTCAGATTGTCTGCCCCCCTTTTCTCTGAAGTTTCTTCTTCCTCTTCGTTTTCTGCCATCTCTTCTTCTGGATGAATCTGAAACATGACTCTTTTCTCTATGTGCCAAGTATGCCGCCTCTTCAGAAGATGAAGGGACTGTCATATTCTTTTGAAGGAGGGAAAAAAAAACTTTGCTGGAGAATCTCTTTTGAAGGAGAGAAAACAAAAACACTCTTTGCTGAACAATATATTGAATTTAGAAGGACAAAAAACTCTTGCTAAAAACTGAATTCTGAATTTTGCTGGAGATTTTTTTTTTTTTTTTTTTTTTTTTTTTTTTTTTTTTTGTGTTTGAATAAAAATTGTATTTAAAGTATGGTGGGGGGGGTATTATGACTGGGGAAGCGGTATTGAATACTATGAAGGGCAGTATGAAGTGTTATATGAGGAGGGGCGATATTATTTGAAAGGGCATATATAAAAAGAGTGGCGGTATTGAGTATGGGAAAGCGGTAATTGGGGGTTAGGATAGCGCTTTTGCAAATGGAGTCAAGCCACGAGAGGGAGAAATTGTTAACATCGTTAGGGCCGAGAGGTGATAAGGAGTGCTTACTATATGTGGGGTTGTATATTATGAGATGACAATACGGAAGAAATGTACAGGCGGGGAGGAATAGTCAACAGCGTATTATATAAACAAAGTGATGTATTATATGACAGTGGTATTATGAATAGAGGGTGTGGTATTATATGAGGGCGTGGTATGACAGTTTATAATGCCAGACAGAGCTGTAAACTGTGATATGGGCGACGGTTCTGTGTTATATATGCATCATGGAGGTGGACGGAATATGAACAGGTGGACAACATGTATTATAAAATGGTATGACAGCATATTACAATACAAAATGGTATGACAACGTATTAAACTTGAATGTATTGAACTATAATGGTGGTGGCGTTGTATTGTTTGAGAAAAAAAACGATGTATGGAGTAACGTGGGCGGAGAGGGCTCGTGTTAAATGGACAGAGGACGTATGAAATAGCTGTATTATATGGGCAGACCAGCGGTGTTTCATATATCAATGGGAGGGACGATTGTGGAATGGAGAGTGTATGCGCAGGTAATGAATATGCAGTGTTAACTGTAATGGAGGAGCGTGGGAATGCATAATGCAGAATGGAGAATGGAGCAGGAGCGTATTAAATATGTAAAGGGTGTGATTGTTATATGGAGTGGGTGGACAGCGTGTAGTTTGGAGCGTAATGGACAGAGGGCTGAGGTCAATAAGGGAGATAGCGTAGTGGAGTGAGGGGCCAAGGGAAGAGATGGGTAGGAGAGAGGGAGGCCGAGAGGCCGTTACAAAAATTAGGAATGGGATATTTGCAGGACTGCAGAGGGGGCTACAATTTGCAGTGTTTCAGGAACTTTAGGATTGCAGAATCTTCAGGAGCTGCAGGAGCTGCAAATGTCAGAGCTATGCAGAATAACAGTATAGCAATAAGTAGGAGCAGCAAAAACTATTATTAAAAAATATTGAGCAAAGGAGAGGGAGTTACACCACAGGAAGAAATGCCAATAATGGGACTAGCTCTGATAGCATGTCAAACCAGGAGGTAACTCCTCAAATCAGAATGTGTATTAGCTGAAGAATGTACATGCATTTATACATGGAGGTGAGGCTATTGGGATTCATCTCCCAATGACTCTTGGCCTTCCTTATTTCCTAATATTAAAATAATATACAATATTACATATGCACACCCAACCCATAGGATTAGGTGTCAACACTAACTCTACAATAGAATAATTTATTCTTAACTATTTCCTATATGTCGAAATATCCTAACAGTCCCAGCTGAGAAAACCTCGAAATTGAAGTTGATTCCTCACTGATAAAATCCTGAAGGAGAAATGGGGAATGAGATTAAAGGACAAGAGGATAATTCGGCACTTAAGTCCCTAGTGAGTAACATGTATCGTTAAGACTCCTTCCATATCATTACTTGAAACTAGGTTGACCATCTTGCTAGATACGAGAACATGTACAAAAATAGCCTCCTCACTAGCTAAAGTTAAACTCACAAGTAGATAATGGTTTCATCAATTTACGTCATTTTTTCCAAAGGATCGACATTTAACAAATACTTCTCCAAACATCATGTATGAAATCCCTCTAAAGCTAAACGCTCTCTCAATATGGTTTCAATACGGTTCTTAGTGCTTGAGAAAAGGCAACTTCCACCTCTTCATAATATCATGGGGTAGATGATAACCTAGAAGCAACCACTTTAATACCAGAGGTTGTAGCCTGGGTAGTTTCATTGATACTTGATTGGCGGCCAGGTAATAACAACTAAAGTTTTATTTTCTCATCTAGGTTGTGAATAACCTAAGAAGGGTCCCATGGTACTATGAATGAGTTAGCACGGGTGCTTAAAAATTCCCTATTTTGTAAGCATATGTGAGATAAAAGCACCAATAAAGTATATGTGCCTTTTTGTTCTTCGATATTTGCACTTTTCTCTGTCGATTTGATCAGCTGAAGTGAAATGAGATAGTTTAGTAGTAAGAGAGTCAATATTAGTTTCAAGCTCCCTAGAAAAAAAAGTTTTCTTAGAAAATAAATTCTAGATCTGCCATGAATGATTTAGATATTTTTCATTTAAAAGTAAATTGTAGATCTATCATGAATGATTAGACACTACACCAACTTATCTCATTGTCCATTACAGGGTTTATGTAATCCTCTTGATATTTAGTGGTAAGACTATACAACTGAATAGGGCATGTTCCTCCAAAATTTCCTCCACGAATTTCACAATGCTCTTGCATACGTTGGGTCCAATGGTTGAACAACTCTATGGCTTTCTTTATCAACAAACATTTTCCTTTCTTTCAAGTACAGGACAACATCATTATCAAAAATTTAACAATGCATGGTATGGATCCTTACTACCCAATATTAAAATACTTCAAATTTGGCATAAGCCTTCATCCCAATGAGATGAACCAACATCTATTCTAGCTTATCGATTGGAGAAATCCTCCACAAGTACAACAACCACATTTTATCTATGAATACACCAACTAGGTCATCCCATGCAAATATCAATGACTTCTTAGTTAAAATATTCACATTTGATCCCATATCAATCATGTATTCCTTCATATATGTTAATTAGTGCATTGAGTTGGAATTTCTTCCCTAATCATTTCCTCTATACATTATGTAATTGTTGGTTTATCTATGATCTTCTAAACATATTATTACATCCAATTATTTATCATTCAATTTTATCTCATACCATGTTTATCATTAAGCAATTATACATAGAAAATCTCAACGGTAATGTGATAACAACTGTAGGATCTTAAAGAGACAACCAAGAAACAAGGAGAGACACAAATTTACCATGGGAAAACCCAAGAAAATTTTCTTCTAAGAGAATATTCTCTTCAATAATAATTACAATTCCAAAGTTTTATAAATCCGTGCCAAAATTAGATCAAAGATGCTAGTTAAATATCCATTTTCTCACACTGCAGACTTTCCTTCAGTCAACACTACCGACTAGCATCAAAATATTATGTTCAAACATGGCAAGGCCAACCTGACTTTTGGGCCCTACTTTTGTGTCACTTCCCTTCTTCTATTGTAGATGTCCTTCTCCACAAGTAAATTATAGGGCTACCAAACACTACTTCTATATTATCAGACCTATGAGCTCTCCTTCTACCACTTCTAACAATCCCTTATTTCTTCAAGGGACTCATTCCTTAGGGCTTCAAGAAAGCCTCTAAAATCCTCCCAATTTGTTCTTTAAGCTGCTCCAACTTTGCCTCTCTTAGGCTCACACTTGGTTTACTCTCACGTTGATCTAAATGTGATCGAAATTGAGTGTTGAAGTAGAATTGATTAATTGCCATCAGTGAATTGATTGTTAACATAACTACTTAATGTGGAAGATGGAATGAAATCTAAAGCATTTACGACTTCAACCAACAACATATTAAGAATGAAATTTCAGCAAAAAATAGAGATTAGAGATAGCAAACATTGATTACAAAGTTCGTCCCTGGTGGACTATGTCTCCGGGTCCACTTTCAAGATGGGAATTCGCTTTAATAGGATTAATCTGAGGATGTATTTACACAACAAAAACACCAGACTGATCATGTTCGCAGGCACTTCTAGTCACTGAAAACAAAAATCTCTCTCTCTCCTAGCTTTCCAGCGCATGTCTCAGTTCCCGATTCCGCCTCTGGACGGCCAAGCAATGTTGAAAACAAAACAGTCTCTATCCCTCAGAAACTGAACTCAAAATCACTCTCCCCTCAACATTTGAAATGCTAAGGTTAAATAGGGTTCATCTTCAAACATCTTTGGGAAAAAATAGGCATGGTTGTTTTACATTTATGGTGACTAGGTCTTGGTCTTATTAAGGTTCAACACCTAATGGATTAGTGATAAGGTGGTTTAAATGAACAACCTTTACAACTTGCGAAAACCCACAAATAGACCTTATATTATAATTTTAGCCTTGACAGTTAGATAACGGAACTGAGGCTCTGGCAGTTAGCATGTGACCACCGCGGTCTAACCCCCTGTAGCCACCTCGAGGTCTGGCCCCGGAGGCTTCGCTCTGTGGTCCCGGTAGTTGCGGTCAGACGTTGAGGTTAAGCTCTGTGGTCACTGCTGACATTTCCGTGACAATGGTTCTCCTGGTCACAATTCGATGGTTCCGGCATGGTTGCGGTTAACGCCTGACATCCTGCGGTTACTGCTGCCTGTTCACATGGACTCCGATACGGTTTAATCTAGCGCGGTTTAACTGTGGTATGGTAAAGGTTTATTACATATTTTTATGATATAAGTCTGAACCTTAGAAATAGGTTTGCTACCATAGGAATTAATACATAACACTTTTATTTATTACATTTGAAAAGAGTTATTTCTAGGTCTAAAACTTAGGTCTTAGTCTTATGTGTTAGTTTCTTCACCATAGCTTAGAACTTTAGCCTTAGGACTTAGGATTTTAGTGTTTAGCATTTAGACTTAGGTTACCACACCATTACATTTTACAACTTTTCCACCATTACAAATACCACACACACCATGGCATCACCATGAAGATTTCCATGAACCATAATCATGAATTCAAAATGAATCATGACGAAGTAAACACCATGAATTTTCCACCATGAAGAAGTAACTCTCATCCGGAACACTGGAGGACTTGGAAAACTAAACATTGAATATGAACTGGACATTTGACAAACTAGAGCTGATTGGACCTCACTGCCCATGTGTATTGAAACAAGATCCTCCTGGATCAATCCTCTCCACTTGAAAGCTTTTGGACCACAAAATTTTGATTTAAGTAGACATCAAGTGAGGGTACAACTCCCTCACTTTTCCGATCTCTATCCACCTCACCTTGCTCAGATTCATGCCCTTGAGTCCTACTCGAAGATATTCAACATCTCCTCTCCTTGAATTTTGAATCTTCCTGTCCAATATGGCATCTTCCTACAAATCATTCATATACTCAGGCACCAAATCATCAACAATAGGAACCTGTGTATCTTCCTCGGGATCAATGGTCATCATAGGTTCATACAACTTCAGATTTTCTACATTCACAACCGAATAAATGCGCATGTAAGGAGGTAAATCTAACCGGAATGCATTATTTCAAATCTTTTGCACAATCTTGAAAGGACCATACCAAATGGGTTTCAGTTTCTTACCTTCACCTTTCAACCTATCTTTACTGATATACAACCATACCTGATCACCGACCTGGAAATTATGATCGACTCGATGTTTTTCATGGCAAATTTTGTACTTTTCCAGACTCTTCTCTAACTGATCCTGCACTGCTTCATGTATTTGTTGTATCTGTTGAATGAAATTAACTGCTTTGTTTGAATCGTCGAGTCCATCCACTTTATCTTCTTCACTGAACAAGAAGTCCATCGGTGACTTAGGTAGATATCCAAAACATGTTTCAAATGGCAATCAATTATTCGAAGAATGTAAGGCTTGATTGTAAGCATGATGCACATAAGGTAAAGATTCATCCCACAACTTAGGATGTTTACTGCAGTAACCTCGGAGAATATGTATCATTGTCATGTTCACCACTTCTGTCTGTCCATCGGTCCGTGGATGAAAATTTGTGCTCTTCTTCAGCTTTGTTTCCATGAGGACTGAAATTATCCTACAAAGTGAGTATCTCGATCAGAAATAATGGAAGAAGGTAACCCAAAATTAACCCATACATGTTGAAAGAAAATTTGTGTCATCTATTCTGTAGTCACTTGTTATTTTCACGGAACAAGAATGCAGATTTTCTGAATCGATCAACCACGACATGCATGTAATCATGTCCTCTCCTGGACATAGGAATCCCTCCAACAAAAGCCATGGAAATGTTGTCCCACGGTCGCAAAGGAACTGAAAGTGGCATATACAAACCAATATTTCGATTTCTTGGCTTGCTTGTCGAACACATCACACATACTTTAATGTACTTCACAATTGGTTCATACATGTGAGGCCAATAACAATACCTTTGAATTTGCACCATAGTCTTGCTTACGCCAAAATGTCCTGCAATGCGAGAAGAATGTGCTTCCTGAGTAGCATGTGCCCTTTCTGTCTGTGGTATGCACAACTTACTCAGATGATATAACAACCTGTCATGAACATGAAAATTGACTTCTTCCACCTGAGTACCCTGCATTAGTGATTCATAAATATCTTTGAAATCAACATCATTACTATATTGTTCTGCATAAATTTCAAGTTTTAATGAACTATTCTGCAGTACTACTTGTTATCACCCTAGTAATTTATCAAGATTGTGGGCTTTTGGTTTTTAGTTTAAGAAAACTAGGGGTAACCACAAACCTACTTTGGAAATTTAGGATCTAGCCTTCCTAAATTTCAGAGAGGGCTCTCTCTTTATGATTTAACTTTGTTTTTGTTTAATTTTTTAGGCTAGTTATGATAGAACAATTGGTTTTGGTTATAAATGTTTGGTGGAAAATAAGATTACTTAAAGACAAATTAAAGAGGGATCTACTAGTCTATTGGGCTATGGAGTCAAAGTATAGCAAGCAGAACTAGATGGCAAGGCCAAAAGGATGCTAATGTATTCAGGGAAAGGTAGATAACCCTCAGAGATTTGGATAGATTGTTTTGATGAAATGGCTTGCTTTGGGATAAAGGGCAATGAAAGATCCTTTGATCCGGAAAAAGAGGAAGGAGGCAGGGGTCAAACAGGACTAGGAGCAATTAAGAATTACTAAATCCAGAAATCAGCAGAAAACATTTAAATGATTAAGTAGTTAAGACAGGGAGTTTTTACACTAGTCCTAAAGTAATACTCCTATTTAATCATTAAGATTGAACAACATATATGAAATTGTATGTAACTCAGAAAAGGAAACAATGACAGTAAGAAAGTACTTTACTCTTAAAATTATCGCATGAATCCTGAATTATGAAGTCCAATTGGCTATTTTCCAGACTACTGCTTTGAAATGAACACATGTGAGCCTCCAACGTACACGCAAAATGTCTATAATGTTCTTAGCAATTTTATTCCACCCTAAACACTTCACAAACTGAAGTATTTATACAAATTTTTATTACAAATATCGTAGAGAAATCTAGGAATAACTCTAGGAGATATAAAATATCTTTACACATTAAGAGGGACAACTTCTTAACAACTTTAGCAAGCTGTCCTCTTATCTAGAAAATATATAACTAACTTATCTAACAAAAATTGTTTGTTGAATAGATTTCCATGCTTGCTGGCACATTGAAAAATATATTTTTGGAAGATGACTTAACTAATACTCTTTCCACTTATACTCTTTAACACTGTAGTTCACCTCTGATGTTCTTTCACATTGTTTATTTATCATTTTACTGCTGTAAAAAGGGAAATTGTAGCAGTCAAAATCAGCTCGTTGTTTCTTTTCTCTCTGATACACTTTGACTCTGTTCTTTCATCTTGATACTCTTTTAACTGATATTTTATCCTTTAACTGCTATAAAAAGAGAAATTTTAGCAGTAAAAAATCAAAATAAAATAATTGTTTTATTGTTTCCTTCTCAGATTGACTGTTTCACCTGCACTTTCTTTCATTATTTTTCTTCTTTGCTGCTACAACAAATCTGTAAACACCTGAAATTGTTCTTCATTTGGTATTTTTACACTTTTGAGTTTCCTGAAGTTCTCATCAACATCTGTATACTTGGAAAAATTTGGTTTGATGACAAACATATGTTTGATTTCATTTTGAAGGAAAAATAAGTCTTCAATATATTGGAGAACAACCTTTCCAGTGGGAGAGCCCTGTGGCAGTGGCTTGTTGAGTTGCTCTTTAGCATGATCCCTTATCTTTTTGTCATATTCTTTTTGGTCCATCAATTTTTCATTGAATACATGAATATTTGGAATGCCAGCTTGTCTTAGCATAGTGTATTTTCAAAAGAGAGAGGAATAACCTGTTTTTGAGTTTTTTTAATAACCCAATGTTTCGGACTTCCTAAGTGAGTCCATCATCAGGGGTAGACGCCAAATAGTGTATTTTGCTAAAAAATTGGTAATAGAAAAATTCATGGCATCACATTTTTCTTTCAAATTGTTCATTAGAGTTTTCTTAGTCAAAACTTTCTTGATTTGCAATATTGTCTCTATCCTATCCTGTATCTTCAATTCTTATAGCTCTGTTCTGTTTTTACTATTCAGCTTTAATGCTTGTGCTGGTTTATCTACTAATTCTTCTGTTATCTTCTAGATTTCTACTTGTGTTGCTAGAAGTAGGTATCTTTGTTCATATATGATCTGAATTGATGGCCACTGAAGATGTATAGACTCAATTATATTGGTCCATAGGTAATTTCTTATGTAAGAAATTTGTGCAGTGAAACTCAAGTCCTTTTGAAGGCTTTTGATTTACTCTTCAAGTCTTTTGGCTCTTTGTTCATAATTTTTGGCATTAATTAATGCTGCTTTGTTAGATACTTCCATATTCTGAATCATTTTTTTCAAACTATTAATTTCATTGTTTTACAGTGACATCTCCTCCATAGCCTTTACTATTTGTCCTGCATCATTTTTCTGTTGTACCTATGTGGTTGAAGAATATGTTGCTGATGTTGTGGCTGATTGTACTGACACTGCAGTTGCCAATAACTCTTTTGGTGCCAATTTTTATCCTAGTGTAGAAGGAAAAGCAGCAGTAATAATAGGTATGACTGTAGGAATGGTGGAAGTATCAGTTTCCTTCACAGTTTCTTTTTCTTTTATAAGTATATCCATTTGACTTTCCATATCTTTGATTTGGGTAGTTAGCTTTATGATCAACTGCATCATATCCTCTTTTTCTTTCTGTTCCTAAAGTATCTCCTTACTCTGTGGGTGCTCACTTTGAGGAAGTTTTAACTGTTTCCTTAAAGCAACAATATCATCATTTTTCTTCTTGATCAATACTTCAGCAACTTGCACATTTGATGGGTCAACTCCTATTTGTAAAATCAAATCTTCTAAGGCCTTGATCCTTAAATATTTGGCATACAAAGAGCCTTTGTCAAGTTTCATTTGGTCTTGCATGTTGATAATGGTATTCCGCAAATTTGTCACACTCATGGCTTTTTTCACCACAGTAGAATATAGCATCTCAGAGCTATGTCTATGGAATTATATTTGATCCAGTTCATGCACCTTTTCAGTATCTACTTCAAATTCAACCTTTTTATAGTCAGCCACTGTTTTTGGTGTTGAAGTAGTTGGTTGTAAATATGACATGATCATTTTATTTGAGGAGTAATCAAATGTTGTAAGTAATCTGTGCTGATTTCCTGGCTTCTGTTTGAGAAATTGAGAATAAATCTCACTTTTGATTTCTTCATTCCTTTGTTTGATCTGTTTATATCTTTCTTTAATATCCAAATCTTTTTCTTCTGCTGTCTGAGAAGAAGAAGCTTCCATACTAACCTGTTTTTCAATCATTTGATTATCTAATTCTTTAGCTACTACTTTTTCTTTTTCTATTTCTGTTAAAGTCTCTTTAATTATTTCAGTGGCCTCATCATTGCTTACCTCAAGCTCATTGTTTGTTTCTTGGCCATTTGTATCATCAATTTCAATCACTTTATATTTCCCTATGGAACCGAATCTGAGCCTTTTATTGTAGATGAGCTTGAATTTAGTCTCTGTAGTAGTTTTTGATGTGTAGGCTCCTTCATCCCTGCTTCTTTTGTTTGAATTTTCTGGTTGTTTTGAAGCTATCATGGCAAGTGTAGTATCCTTCTTTTGTATTGGCTCTGTATTGATGACTGTATCTACCAATGTATTTTCTACCCATTCTATCTAATTTGCAAATTTCTCAATATCAGGCTTGGGTTCATGTATGAAAGGGGGTAGTTTATTTTTAACCCTTATACTGCTTAGAAGACCTTGAGGGTCATAATTCCAAGGGAAAATTTTCTGAAATTTTAGCTCTAACAATATTTTTTCTATCTCTTTATCAGCTTCTCTATTATTCACAATGAAAGGACCAATCTGATTTTTCAGTTTGAATTGAGTTTTCTTCTTGGAGGCCAAGAAATTGATGGCATCAGCATTCAAAACCTGTCTCAAATACTCTAAAGCAAAGACTTTGATAGTCAAAAACTTAGGTAATTTGTATGGAAGCAGATTGGTTCCAAAGATTCTCAATTCAGTGTGTTTCTCATACAAGTACCAATCTCCCATTTTTCATTCTTCTGATAGTTGTAATATCCTTTTCATTTCTTCACTTACTCTAGGCTGTTCTAATTTATGTAGCAAATTCATAGCTGGCCTAATGAACAAATCTGTAAAATCTATGTAGTTGTATTCACTTCCTTCTTTTCTCAATAGTGATGTCCAAAAGACAACTGATAGAGGCTGGCCCTCTACATTCAATTTTTGTAATGCTATTGGAAAGTGATCAGCTTGTGAGAATAAGAACAAGTGAAATAAATATGAAGAATATCTGAATACCCCTTCAGTGGGAAACTTGGTCAACTGATAATGGATAGTATCAGCTATAAAACTGGCATAGTCAAAAATCATAGCAGGAGGTTGACCAGGAGATAAGGTAGACAAAAAACCAAGGATGGATTCATCAGTGAATTCATCAGTGAAATAGCCCAATATGAAGGATAACATTGAAATTACATGTCTTGAACCTTCAGTAAACTTAGAAGTGGAATAGGGAGGATTCAACTTTGGAATGTCCACATGAGCTGGCATTAAGTTCTGAAAAATCATGAATCTCTTAGGGAAATCCAATCCCAAATATAACTGAGTCAATGCTTCAATGGATAGGGGAAATGCCCTAGGGTCAAATTGTAGTTGCAACATTTCATTTATGGACTCTGTAGTGATAGAAAAAAGAATCTCCTTATCAACATTGACAATTGCTATTTGGTCTGGAACATAGTACTTTTGGCACATTCTTACCAGGTCTTGACCAGGATGTGTTACTGGGATTACATATTTGGGTAAATTTGTATCCCAGAGAGGCATGTTATCTTTATCTAGGAACTTTTCATAACACCAATTGTGAACTTCTAATAAGTTGAATTGTACCACAGGGTCTACAAGTTTATAATCCACATCAACCAAGGGGATGATTTCTTCAGTAGACACTAGTGGCTGAAGGGGGTTAACAGTCACAGTGGTTTTTTCAGTGAGTGCAGGGGTGGATTTTGGGGCTTTTGCTGCTTCAGACTTGGGAGGTTTGGATCCTCCAGGTTTAACAGGCTTGGATACTCCAGCTTTAGGTGTCATTTGTTTTTTTGTCATTTTCAGATAACTAAAGCAAGATTACACAGTTTGCAATAGTTAATTTTTCTTAAACAAAGGGAATTTGAGAAATTCTTGTGCAATTTAGGAATTTGGGATCAGTTCAACAGGTTTAAGACAGAAAACACAGGTTTTCCGAATGAATAGGGTTGAAAAAGAGATTTTTCAGACAATCTGTAGGTTTAAAGATATTTTCAAACTTTGGAAGTGATTTAAAGGGGTTTGGAACTGAGGATTTGGCTTTAAAAGGGTTTTATGAATCAGAGAATTCTGGAAAAAAAATGCAAGGGTTTGCCCTGTTTTTTGAGTGTTTTGGACAAACTGGGATGAAAAATTTCTCTGATAGTATCTTAAAAGGTTAAAATTGTGAAATTGCAGGTTGGAATGTCGAAAAATACCTTAAATGCAGGTATTTTGGTAGTCGGAAGGGTTTCTGCAATTCGTTGTTGTTGAATTTGAGCTCTGGTTCGGCTTACTGGTGCATCAAATGGCTAAGCCGGTCTTCAAAAGGAAAATTTGTGGTCAAACCTGGTTTTGAACTTGAATTCAATAAATAGCGGCTTGAACATAGTACTTTTGGCACATTCTTACCAGGTCTTGACTAGGATGTGTTACTGGGATTACATATTTGGGTAAATTTGTATCCCAGAGAGGCATGTTATCTTTATCTAGGAACTTTTCATAACACCAATTGTGAACTTCTAATAAGTTGAATTGTACCACAGGGTCCACAGTTTTATAATCCACATCAACCAAGGGGATGATTTCTTTGGTAGACACTAGTGGTTGAAGGGGTTAACAGTCACAGTGGCTTTTGCAGTGAGTGCAAGGGTCAATTTTGGGGCTTTTGCTGCTTCAGACTTGGGAGTTTTGGATCCTCCAGCTTTAGGTGTCATTTGTTTTTTTTTCATTTTCAGATAACTAAAGAAATATTACACAGTTTGCAATAGCTAATTTTTCTTAAACAAAGGGAATTTGAGCAATTCTTGTGCAATTTAGGAATCTGGGATATGTTCAACAGGTTTAAGATAGAAAACACAGGTTTTCTAAATGAATAGGGCTGCAAAAGAGATTTTTCAGAAAATCTGTAGGTTTAAATATCTTTTCAAACTGTGGAAGTGATTTACAGGGGTTTAGAACTGAGGATTTGGCTTTAAAAGGGTTTTATGAATCAGAGAATTCTGGAAAAAAATTGCAAGGGTTTGCCCTGTTTTTTGAGTGTTTTGGACAAACTGGGATGGACAATTTCTCTGATAGTATCTTAATTGGTTCAGCTAAAGGTTCAAATTGTGAAATTGCAAGTTGGAATGTCGAAAAATACCTTAAATGCAGGTATTTTGGTAGTCGGAAGGGTTTTTGCAATTCGTTGTTGTTGAATTTGAGCTCTGGTTCGGCTTACTGGTGCATCAAATGGCTTAGCTGTTCTTCAAAAGGAAAATTTGTGGTCAAACCTGGTTTTGAACTTGAATTTGATAAACAGGGGCTTGAACACAGTCGAGAGGTTTTAAAACAGTCAGGCGAAACTTCTTTTCAATTCGGAATACGCAAATATACATTAAAAGGTATAACAAAGGTTTTAAAATTTCGATATTTAACCCTCGTAAATGCATTAATTGTAGGTCCTATCAAATGGTGGGCAGCATTTTTAATTTTTAAAATGTGAAACCATCAATGGTTTTCGCGTTGGCTCGGGGTAGTAACCTGTATTTTCCAAAACGAACGCGATGCAATGAGGAGACGCCACGTCGCAAGGGGCGGAAATGGGAATACCACCCATTTCGCGTTCATTTGGGCGGCAGGAGGTCAATTGATTTATGAGCGCGAAAAGGATTTTGTGCTGCTGGATCTAAAATTTTGAAGCGAAGGGCTAGGATTAGTTTAGAAGTTGCGGTCGAAATGGTGGTGGGACCAGATTTCTTTATTATGCGGTGTCGGATTGAAATATAATAAAACCTTTGTAAAAAAACACTTTATAATCAAGGTTTTAATATATAAAAAGGTTAACTATATATGAGGGTATATGGTTCCAAAGGGTAAAATGGGCAGTGATATATATATAAAGGGTTTATATATATGGTAAAATGTGTGTGAGGCGGGGTAAATTTGGCAAGTCTATTGCAAAGGCTTGGGGTGTGATTTTAGTCTCCAAAGACATAAGATTTGCCCAAAAATCATATTTACATTTTTATTATATAGTTTTAGACCATGGAGGGGTCCAATAACCATATGGGGCGGGATTATTTACATAATGTTAGTTTTATGCCAAAGGGGATATAATTGGGGTTTTTTATTTAAACATGTGGATAATTAACTTTGGCAAAAAAAAACTTATAATAGTGGGTTTTCGGGGATAATTAGATAAAAGGGGTTGCAATAATAGGATAAGGTTTGTTTATAGAGATTTAATAAATAAATTAGAAGTTAATATGACCAAGGACAATGAAAAACACCAAAATATATTTATATAACTAAGTAAAGTGATAATGTAAAAGCAAAGCTTTATCATTTATAATTTGACCACTTTAACCTAGATTATAATATTTTTGGAGGGTTTTTTATCACGAATGAAGGAGATTAATCAAAAGGGGATTTTGTTTTTCATTAATTAAAAAGATCTTTACTTATGAAATTGAAGTGTAATGGATGAATGTAGGGTAAATGATGATAATTAGGGATTAATATAGGAATTCAACACTTTTAACTTAACAGTCATTGATCCTTGGGTTCGATCCCAACAGAAGTCAGAGAAATGCTCTGAGCCTCTTTAACTAGAAGTTTAGAATGCAGAATAACTATAAGGGAGGAGAAATTAGTGATTTTTTCCTGGTAACAAATATTTACAACGATTTTCCCACTTATTTCTACCTACCCAAATTTTAATCTAACATTTTTTCTTCCATTTTACAGGTGCATTTGAGCTAGCAACCTTGAATATTTTATTCTTTTGAAAGCATAAAAACTATCTAAATCTACCTTATATCATCCGAGAGCCCAGATTAAACTAATGAGCTCCTCTTTATTCTCTACCTATATACTGATTAGTCAGGATTAAACAGTCTGACTAATCTTTATTCACTATTCTACAACATGTAAATTGAAACATGTCAAGTCAAGATTGAACAATTCAACTCATCATGGATTATGGCATTTATTGACACTCTTCCATTATCAAAGTAAAAAGTAGTGGCATTTGAATTTGCAAACTTTCATTTTTTACTTCTTTTTTCTTTGGGGTATATTATTTTTTCTAAGTCCTTTGATCTTTCTTTTAGGACTTTTACCCTCTTTTTGATTTTCTATTTTTATTTTTTATTTTTACAAAATATGGAAAAACAACTTGCAAAAGGCAAAGTATGTACATATTTACAAGATTATCAAAAGTCAATTCCAAATTATGAATCATATACTTATAGGACCCTATCACTACTGAAGCATTCAAAGATGGTCTAGACAACATATTAGCCACTTTTTTTTTACACCTTTCTTGTACTTAATTACTAAGTGAAATTGCTGAAGAAATCACATCCATCTGTAATGGCGAGATTGTTGCAACTTAGTCTGCAACTGAAGGTATTGAAGCGGCCGATGATCGGTGTGAATCATTTTTTTCTTACCCATTAAGTAGTGTTTCCATTTCTTTACACGTTTAGCCAAAGCAAACAATTATTTATCATATGTCGGATAATTAAATACTGCCTTAGAAAAATTTTCAGAATGAAAACAAATTGGTTTCCCATTTTGAAGTAATACTGCACCCATTGCATAACCACTAGCATCTGTTTCAATTTCAAATGGCTATTAAAGATTTGGTAAAGATAAGATTGATGTTGTAACAATTTTATGCTTAAGTGTATCAAAATATTATTTTTTTTCCCTCCCCACTAATAGGAAAATTTTGAACCTATTAAAGCATGTAACGGTGATGCTATCAAAGAAAACTGAGAAATTAAATTTCTCCAATATTGAACAGCACCTAGGAAACTCCTAACATCAATTACATTCTATGGTCTTGGCCACTTAACAATCACATCTATCTTAGCTGGATTTATCTTCAAATGACCACCTCCAACTATGTAACCAAGATAAACCAATAAATTTTTCCCAAACTCACATTTTGACAGCTTAAGGTATAGTTTTTCTCTCTGCAACACTTCGAAGACCAGTTTAACATGCCTAACATGCTCTTCCATACTAGAACTGAAAATCAGGATATCATCTAAGTATATTATGACAAACGTATTAATGTATGGACGGAAGACATCATTCATAACACACGTGAAAGTTGTTGGTGCATTACACAAAACAAAAGGCATTAATAACCATTCAAATAGTCCCTGCCTAGTTTTGAATGCATTTTTCCAGATGTCATTTTCTATTATCCTAATTTGATGATGCCCACTACACAAATCCAACTTAGTGAAATAGACAACATTTTTCAATTGGTCAAGTAAATCATCTATCCTGGGAAGAGGATACCTATTCTTGATTGTGATTTTATTTAAGGCCCTAAAGTCGACACACATTATCCATGTCATGTCTTTCTTAGGAACTAAAATTATGGGTGAACCACATGGAGATGAATTGGGTCAAATGAAACCTTTTCAACCAACTCTTGGATTTGTTTCTTTATTTCTTTGTTCACTATAACTGACATGTGATACATTCTGACATTAGGAATAGGGGTATTAGACATCAATTGTATCTCATTTTGTATTTCCCGTTTAGGAGGCAAATGTTTTGGTTCTTTAAATATACTTTGAAAAGAATCTACCACTTAAATAGACTTTGAAAATAATCTTACGTTGTTCTTTTACAACCATGAGTACATATATTTTACTTGAAATTATTAGTCTCTTCATCTTATTAGCATTAACTAAATCTAAGTGAGTTTTGATTTTATGTGCCCGGACAATGTATTCAATCGGATCTTTCTTAAGATGATATTTATGCTCTTTCCTATGAAACGTTGCATCATGATCATAGAGATAAGGACTTCCTAGAACAACTCCACATATGTCTAATGGTATCACATCTAAATCCACTTCATCTATGTAATTAGTTGTGATTTAAAATTCTAAACGGCACTGCTTTGTGACATTAATGTGAGTCTTTTCCTTTAGCCAACCTAATGAGTATGGTCTTGTATGATTTGTGTCTCCAAACCAAATTTCTTAACTAATGATTCAGATATTAAATTTTCCTGTGACCCACTGTCAAACAATGTATCTATTTTTTTTTCTTAGAAGTTATCCTTATATGAAATAGTTCAACTCTTTTATCCTCATCCAGATGATTAATGTTTGAATAAGAAGCAGAAGTACTTGAACTTGAACTAGCATCAAAAATTTTACTTTTCGAAACCATTGTGGTTATTTTCCTTCCATCACCTGAGTCGGAGCCTAGATCTTGTTGGATTGTTGTCATGGCATTCTTTTCACCTTTATTTTTCTAGAACTTCTTCGATATGATTTTTGTGTGAAGTTTCCAACATCTAGCTTCATCTTGTCTGATCCTTTGGCAGTGAGTACAAGTAGGTCTGTCACTTTCCATCTGAGTTGTTGTTAGATCTCACAATTGTCATTAAAATGACATCCACTTTCACCATCATGTCTATTATTTCACCTCCATTTCACCACCATTTCACTACATTCATCTCACTTTCATCATCATTTGGGTTACCCTTGTGTTTTCCAAACATTATTAATTTCTATTGTTTTTAAGTGAATTTGTGATCAAAAGTTAGGAAATAATATGCACATTCTTATACCTTAAAAGTGGAAAGGGTTTTGTGACATTTGTAGGTTCATTGGAAGCTTCTAAGGCACCCTTATGTGGCCTCCCATGATCAAATTCGAATTCCCTCATGAATATTTGAAGATATTCCACATGGAGAAGATCATGCAAGATAAGGTGATGTGTCTTATTGGTTGAGACACTTGTAGATCTATGGGGAAAATAGTGGATCTCCATTATTGAGTTTTTTTCTAAAAGCTTGTATAAATAGGAGTACTCTCTCCTATCAAAAGGAAAAAAAAAAAAGAGGAGGAAGAATTTGTAATGTGAAACTTGTAATATTGGAGAAGTTTGGAATCATGGAAGGAGATGTAAAGTGAGGATGTAATGAGATAGATAGAATTTGATGGTAGATTTGTAGCATAGAGTTTAAGTTTATATTTGTAGATTATTTTTGTTGATGTAATTTGGGAATTCATAGAATATATGATGTTCCTTTGATTTCCAATGAAGTGTGCTTTTCCATTCTACAGGTATGCTTTAGTATCACATTTCAATTTCATGCAAGTGTGTTTCAATTTTCGCAATGTGTGCTAAGATTAATTATTTAAATTCATGCAAGAGTGCTTTAGATTAGTCATTTCAACTTATGCAAGTATGTTTATATTATTTATTTCATTTATGAAAATGTGTGTTTTTTAATTCTCGCAATTGAATTTTTTTTACTTTCAGAAGTATGGTGTGAATTATTGTTTTCTAGAATAGATTTATTTCTTTCCAGAATAAATTTATTCTTATGTCAATTGTCATTTTTTTCATTTAATATATTAAAATTTATACTGATTTCTAGGATAGATTTAATTGGATTGTCATTTTTTTTTCATTTAATAGGTTAAGAATTCTCTTTTGAAATTGGAAATTGAGCTCTAGCACATATAGTGCACTTGAGGCTCGCAAGTCCACAGACCCCTGGGTTGATAATTTATGTTAAGGAATTTAAGAAATTAAATTACCTCTACAGTTGTCATTGTCTTCTTTCCGTTCAAACTGCTCTTCCTCTTTCTGTCTTTGGAATCCTATATTTCCAACTGTTTGGATGCCTTCGGTGAAAACTTGAATGGTCTGCCACTTGATTCGATATGTATTGCTTGAACACATACTTCATCTAAGTCATTAGGATTAGACATCAATAACGTATGCTGCAAATATGAATGTAAACTTCTAATGTACTTTAATAAATTTTCACGTGTATCCAAAAGAATACCAAGCGCCAACGATTTCTTCCTAAACTCTTGAGTAAACTCCTGAACATTATGTCCCTTACCTTGCTGCAAATGATGCCAATCAATAATAGCTTGTTGCATGTATCCCAAGGGGTATAGTTGTTTCCTGAGAGCTTTCAAAAGCTTAGACCATGAGGAGATGACTTTACCTTTGCGCTTTAAATCTATTTTTGTTTTAATCTCCCACCAGATTAAAGCAGTTCCCCCCATCCTAAGAGTAGCTAACTAGATCTTTGACTTTTCATCAGAAATTTTTTGAATCCTGCAATACACTTCTAATTGTTTAATCCATTTATCTAGTTTCTTTGGGTTCAATTTTCCATCATATATAGGTAGTTCAAATTTTACATCAAGTTTCAAAAGATATTTCTGAGGTTTATTTTTCTGTTTCAGATTCTAAACTAGTAGTAGAAGAAGATGATGATGATGATGATGATGGAGGAGAAGGAGGTTTATTAGATTTTCCTTTCCCCTTGTCCTTCTTCGATGCCTTTGAAGAAGAAGTCGCATCTCTCACCTTCTTATCTTCGTACAGTTATCCCAACATCTATTGCATGTTCAAGAATATTTTTTGAATATGTTATTTTCCCATGACCTTCACTTCAAGAGTTTCACCTACATCGGTTCCTCCCATTGTCGATTGATGAGTGACTTTCCGCTTTCCAAATTCTGAGTCTATCTCCTCAATTGTTCCTTCTCCACCTCACAATCTTAACCTGGTTAACATTCACTAGAAAAATTACTACAAAGCACAACCTACTCTAATACCAAAATATATGATATGAATGTGATCGAAATTAAGTGTTGAAGTAGAATTCATTAATTGTCATCAGTGAATTGATTGTTAACTAAATTTCTTAATGTGGAATACCGAAGGAAATATAAATAATTTATGACTTAAACCAGCAACATATAAAGAATGAAATTGCAGCAAAAAACAGAGATCAGAGACAGAAAACATTGATTACGGAGTTCGTCCCTGGTGGACTATGTCTCCGGGTCTGCTTTCAATATGGGCGTCTACTTTATTAGGATTAATCCAAGGAGGTATTTACACAGCAAAAACACTAGACTTATCATGCTCGTAGGCACTTCTGGTTACCAGAAACAAAAATCTCTCTCTCCTAGCTTTCCAATGCATGTTTCGGTTCCTAATTCCACCTCCGGACGGCCAAGCAACACTGAAAAAAAACAGCTCTATACCTCAGAAACCAAACTAAAAATAACTCTCCCCTCAACATGTGAAATTCTAAGGTTAAATATGGTTCATCTTCGAACTTATTTGGGCCAAAATAGGCATGGTTGTTTTACATTTATGGTGATTATGTCTCGATCTTATTAAGGTTCAACACCTAGTGGATTAGTGATAAGGTGGTTTAAATGAACAACCTTTACAACTTGCGAAAACCCACAAATAGACCTTGTATTATAATTTTAGCCCTAATAGTTAGCTAACAACGTGGAGGCTCTGGTAGTTAGCATGTGACCACCATGGTCTAACCCCCTGTTTCCACATCGCAGTCTAGCCCCGGTGGCTTCGCCCTAACGGTCGGATTTTTGTTCACATGATAGTTGCGGTCTCAGCGGTTGCAGTCAGACATTGAGGTTAAGCTTTGCGGTCACTGCTGACATTTCCACCACAACGGTTCTTCTGGTCACAAGTCGACGGTTCCGAAGCGGTTGTGGTTAATGCCTGACATCCTATGGTTACTATTGCCTATTCACATGGACTCTGACACGGTTTAATCTAGCACTGTTTAACTATGATATGGTAAAGGTTTATTACATAGTTTTATGATATAAGTCTGAACCTTAGAAATATGTTTGCCACCATAGGACTTAATACATAGCACTTTGATTTATTTAATTTGCAAAGAGTTAGTTCTAGTTCTAACACTTAGGTCTTAGTCTTATGTGTTAGTTTCTTCACCATAGCTTAGAACTTTAGCCTTAGGACTAGGCTTTTAGTGTTTAGCATTTAGACTTAGGTTACCACACCATTACATTTTACAACTTTTCCACCATTACAAATACCACACACACCATGACATCACCATGCATATTTCCATGAACCATAATCACAAATTCAAACTGAATCATGATGAAGTAAACACCATGAATTTTCCACCATGAAGAAGTAACTCTCATCCGGAACACTGGAGGACCTGGCAAACTAAACACTGAAGATGAACTGGACATTGAAAAAACTGGAGTTGACTGAACCTCATTGTCGATCTACATTGAAACAAGATCCTCCTAGATCACACGCTGCCCTCCAATAGACTCTAGTTTCCAATACACTACCCTCTATTTTGAAATATAGGAGCTATTACACAGATCTAGACTTGTCCTTTACTAGGACACTACATCCATCTACAAACAACATCAACTCAAGAATTTGACATACCTTGTCCTACAAACACATGCTACCCTCCTTGACATATGCAATTGTTCTTGTGTTATTTTCTCCTTGGATGATCCTCAAACCATTGTGACATCTGCTCACTTATTTTACCTTTGTCCTTCAAGGTACCAACACTTAATTTTTTCCATACATCTTCCACTCCTACGAGATTTAAATTCCTTCACAAATCTTGACTTATGGCTCCCAATATCACCTTGTTATTGTCATCCTGGCAGCCTCAAGATGATCTTCAAATCTGCCCTAAACTAGGACACTCAATTTGATGAAAGAAATTGAATTTAGTCTAAGAATGAAGGTAAGGAAAGTTACTTAGAGATAATCTATGATTGTCCTAAAGGGTTGCTACAAAAATTTTCCTTTTCTGGTTATGTTTTCAGAGTGTTGTTCATCTCATGAGAGCACTTTTTGAGATTGTTCTTAAAATAGGATGGGCTCAGTTAGCTAAAAGAGCTCTTAACATGTGCAATATGTTCAGTAAGTGCATGTGGAGCGTTCAAACTCCTCTTCATCACTTCAAAGGAATTCCAAATGATACTTAACCAAAATTGAGAAGAAATATTTAGCTTCGGATCGATACTATGATATATTTTCTCAAGATATTGGGTAGCTCATTCGTTTTCAAAAAATGGGGAAAACCATGCATAAATTTTTCCATCAATTTAAAGATTTGGATCTTTCTACTCATGTCCAACCAATAAAACCAACTGTATTGAATTTGGAACTAACTATCACTCCATATTTTCAGTGGGATGAAAAAATTCATGGATATGTCGAACCTTTTTGGATAATAGTAGAAGACAAGGATAGTGAATATAAACTCCATCATGAATATTTTATGTCAAAAATGCAATATGTTGAAGATGACCATCATTTGAGCTTCTTTTTCCCCATCCATGTGATAATAAATCCATTAAGGTAGCAACTTAGGGTTTTTCTTAAGTTGATTTTTCTTATTATGACATTATCAGCTTGTGATATTACTTATTAGTTCTTCCTTTTAATTTATCTTGTTCTTATCATCATTACTAATGCCAATTAATGAAGATCACAAACAAAAGAGGACACATAATGTAGCAACTCAGTCAGAAAAAAACCCCTAACAAGGGGAAAACCCAGTCAAACTCTTCCACTAGTAGATTTAGATCAATTTGAGACAACCAGGACACTAGTTTTGGTCATTGGATAAAACAATGCTCCCCGTGTGTTTCGTGACAAGGAATAACCACCTCTCATGGGTCCTTGTCTCTAATGACGTGATCGTTGACTAATACCTGCGGGTTTTGGTTTAACGACAGTCGTGATTCCCAACAAGTGGTATCAGATCATAGGTCACAAGTTTGATACACACCCGACTCACGTTGGGGGAGAGATTGTTGGAAATTGGAGAAACCAATGCTGCATATGTATTTGTGACATGGATTATTAACCGCCTCTCGTGGATCCTTATCTCTAGTGATGTGATCGTTGGCTAATACCTGTGGGTTCTGGTCTAATCGAAATCATGATTCCCAACACCTAGACCAAGATAAGTGATGTCATTTACTCCACCGAGTATTTTTTGACCCTGCAATACTCCATTAAAATTTTCACCTTTGACAGAGGATTACTAGCTTTGATCCTTCACTTGGCTTGCTTCTCTTCTAGGCATGGGATAAGATTTTATTTTATTTTGCATCTTGCTTATGCACTACAGATCGAATGTCTTATTACACTTCAATAGCCTGAATGCACTTGTGTATTTATAGTGGTTGGAATATTCAACATAAGGACGACTTGTCAAGTTGTTTGAGGTTAACTTGTTAACTTGTTTGAGGTTGACTTGAAGGATTAGGAAGTTTAATTAGTGGAGGAAGAGAAATTAATTTTCTTTCTTGATAAAAATATCCCAAGAATTTTATATTATATAATAGTAATTATAATGAATCAATATATACTCCTAGAAGCCTATAATGAAGGCTTTGACCTATTTACCAATGACCCAAGCATGAAACCCATGCTTTAATATGTCAAATTTCTTTTACAATAAAAATTTATTTTTATTTCTTTTGAAAAATACAATTATGAAGACTAACACTAGTTACATTCTTCAACACCATGAACCTATTCCTCCCCAATACTTTATTCATGTTGTATATGATAATTGGTTTGGGTTCACAGAAAATACTATCAGTTTCATTTGTCCAAAGAAATACCCACCTCCAAATGAGTTGCTATACTTGCAACCACTTCTTATGTATGAATTAATAAATCCTTCATACGAAGAACTATATCAACAATTTAGACATTTAAATCTTATTCAAACTTATATATTTGCAGTTCTTTATAACTCATATGATAATGGTTTAGTTGCAACACCTATTGGTAATGGTAAGACTATTTGTGTTGAGTTTTATTTTTTGTGATTGCATCAAAAAGGCTCGAGTAGTGTATTTCTATGTGTCTATATTGATCCTATATAAGCTCTTTCGAAAGAGAGATATGGGATTGGGAGTATAAATTTGGAATAGAGAAAAAATAGACCTAAAACTACCTCCTACTTCACTTGAAAAGACTCCTTTAGGCTTCAACTACTTCATATTCTCTCCACTTAAGATGAATTGCACTTGGGTTGGTGAGAATGAGGCTTCTCCTCACTCTAATTTATATACTTCTCAAGGGATTCATTTAATGTGATCTTTTGGGCTTTACAACTCATAAAATACACAAGTCAACTTGAACAAATCATGTGTAAACCCAAAAAATATATAGAAAAATCAAAATCTCATCATAGACAACTCAGATTTCGATGATTTATGTTGCCTTCGATTCCTCTCAAAGTCTTATAACACCTCCATGTGTAAAATCATTGAAATTCCTTGTGGATCCATGCCCACTAGCTTGGGTATAAATCCAACAGGCTTGGGTTCTTAACCTACAAGTCACTTTTATGTGTCAATTGCTCAAAAAAACTCTAGCCTAGGGTTTGGAGTCCCTCCCAAGCTACAAATCTCAACAGCCTCAACATCCAAAAAATTTCCTTTTATTTCACTGAAACTAGTTACATTCTGTGAAATATCGAAGTATGTGAGTATTTTTTGTAACGGAATATTAAATGATATCATATTATGTTGAGTTCTCAAGTTATCGAGTGAGTTCATTCAACATTGGTTAGGATGAATAGGCTCTCCAGTTTTCAATTTTTAAAATATTACTTGAATATTTTAAATGCAGGGAACTTACTTGTAACTCACTTTTACTATTATAATGTTCTTTTGGTTTCATCAAGACGTTTCTTAACATCACTTAGGACCCTTGCTAACAGATTCTCTCATTTGATGTAGTGTTATAGGACTTTCAACCAAACAAGTATTTGTCATATCTATCTTCTTCGAGTGAAAAAAATCTAGGTAGGATAGAAGTGTTGATATTCAACAAGAAAATTTCAGCACCCACGCCTAGTTTCATTAAGCACCCAAACTAGGGTGGGGCCCAAAGTGCTATTTTTGGGTGCATGTCTATTTTCGTTATCCCTTAATTAAGATAGACATTAAACTGTAATATATTCTCAATTTTGAATTGAATCAGTCAACTGAAAGTGATAAATTCAGTTAGCTATTGGATTTCGACTTAGAGGTAGTTGGTGAGGCATGCAGAGTAATTCTAGTTGTAACAAAGTTCGAAGTGCAGTGGTGCATTAGTTAATGCAGTTTGTAATTAGTTAAACTCAGTTAAGTGAGTTAAACTCAGTTGTGCTAGTTGTAACTAAAGATACACTAGTGAGAGATCAAGTGAATTAAATATTAATTAATTCACAATCAGTGATCTCACATGCAACTGAGGATTCACTATTATTAGTTGCATGCATGTCAAATCCAGTGGAGACCCAGTTGAGTTCTAGGTGAAAGGGAATTTGACTATTATTTCTAGGATTATTGGGTTGCACACATGCAACCAAACACCCATTGGAGTGCCCATAATACTTGCGCAATCAAGGAAAGAAAGAATTCCTATCTTTTATGTATTGCATCCATCAGTGATTGCGCAAGCAAGGCAGACTGTCTGGAGGCTGAGAATTGGCTGTGTTGGTCAGTTTTGCATATGACAGTGTGAGACAATTAACTGAGTATTGGAGGGCTCTTGTGAGAAGAGTTATGTATGTAATTTTTTCATGATTGTTACACAGTAATTTTTCACCGTCCCTACCATTCCCCATCCCGCACAATGGAGGACCCATTTCGTGACCTGTGAACATTGTCATGCCTTGAAAACATCATCAATGCATTCCTCTAAGCATGAGCTTTATTTTCCCTTGAGACATATCCTTGCAAAAATCATGAAAAACATCCCTTTTGGCATTGGCGCAGGCAGGAAGTTCAGCACTCGCGCCAATGGGGAAAATTCTGCAAAGAGGTCGCGCCAACTGGCGCTCTGTCATAGAGCAGCAGTCGCGCCACCCAATTTAGGGACTGTTTTTTAAATAAAGATGGCGGAAGTTGAGTTCCAACAAACTCAGGAACCATTGCCTATCTTGAGTTGGGAGGTTTGGCTGCGGGAGTTCAATGGAAGGGAAGTGGTTTTGCCACCTCCCATGGAACCTTCCTTGTTGATAGGGCCAATCCCATAATAATAGGGATCCCAACTCCCTCCTTCCCCATCTATAAAAGCCTGCTCAATCCCATGGCAAGCTAGTCTTGAAGTGCCCAAGCTTTGAATCTCCATATTCCCAAGAGCCTTCGTGCTGTAAAGAATCCTCTCTTTCCCTTAAGGCCGACTCAAGTAAGGAGACCATTGTCGAGAGACTCCGGAGAGGTTTTCCCTTTCCTTGGCGAGCTTTGCGAGACGTGGACGATCGAGACCCGTCCGAAGGAGACCGCGACGTCGAACTTGGTTGTAATCTTTTCTTCGTTTATTATTTAATAAGATGATTATGATTATGGTTCCACTCCGTTTTCCATCATGTTAATGTGAGTAACGTCCTTCTCAATCGACGTTTAGTTACGTATATGTCGGTTTCTATGCTTGTATCTCGTTCGTTTCTTCCATGTGCGGGGTGTGTTCATCCGCGGAGATCGTGGAGGGATTGTGATCTCACGGGTCAAGAACGGTGGACGCTTTCTTCTTCGTATCATAGCGTTGGAATCGGTAGGCTTCTATTCCTAGTCTTTCCATTCGTAACTAGGAGCTTGCGTCATAACATTGTTTGATTGTTGCTAGACCCCTGCTGGGCTAGTAGGGATCGCCTCTGTCCGCAGAGGGGATTTACCTCCTCAACAAAATGGCGACTCCACTGGGGATCGTCCGGTTTTCATTGTCTCGTTTATGTTGTCTCGTTTTGATTGTTTTATGTTTCCCCTTGCTTGATGAACCTTTTGGGTTGGGTTCTTTCACTGTTTTTGCTTCTTGGTATGCTTAGCTTGCATTGGTCTTTTTCTGGAGTAGCTTGTTTTTAATTTTTGATTGAAAAACTCGACTGGCGCGGTTTTTAACCCGACAGTCGCGCCAATTGGCGCACGTTGCCTTCGTCTAGACCGCGCCAATCGCTTTCTGGCGCCAGTTTCACACTTACAGTCGCGCCACCCCTGTAAGTTTTTTGAGTTTCCTCATTTTTTAGCTCTCTGGATTTGATCAGTGTTTTTCTTCTTGATTTTCCGACTGCCTGAGTGTGTTGGAGTCCTGTTTGACTGGGAATTCACCTCTGTCCTTTGGTTGTTTGCTTTTATCTACCGATTTCACGTTTTAAGCCCTAGGGCATCTAGTGGCTTAGTGTATCGAGCCCTCCTTGGGAGTTTTGGTGTTTTGATGGTCCTGTCAACTATTTGATTGATTCTCCGCATCCTCCAAGTAGTTGTTCATTGTTTTATTGCGATTTTTGGGTGATTGTTCATTCCTTCATTCGAAATTCGTCTGGTCTTGCCTTGGACCTAGATCACACGGTCCATTGGAAGCTTTTGAGTCTTTTCTTCGTTTTGAGAGACTTTGGTCGATTTGGGGATCTGATTGCTTGTGTTGTTGAGTGAAATTTGTTTGTTTCGCTCTCTTGAAAATCATTTCTCAAGTTGTTCCGTTTGTTTTCAAGATTGTTTAGTGCATATTGGCTCTTAAACATTGAAAATAAAAAATAAAAAAATCTCTTTTGCTTTTGTTAATTAGTGCAAATTGTGATCTTTTCCATATCGCTAGTGATTAGTGTTTTGAATGAAAAGTTTTCAATTTCATTAGTTGCATTAGAGATCTCATTGTTTGTCTTCCGTTCATTTCATTTGTGTAAAAGCTCTCAACTCTTCTCTAACTAGTTTTCATCGAACAAAATGTTGCACTGTGGCATATAGCTTTGCATTTAGGAGTCCTTCGAGACACTACATATGATAGGGCCTGAAAATTGAAACTTAATTGAAGATCAACTGTAAAATTTATTTCAATTAACCTAAGGCAGCATTGGAACTTAACGAAACATATTTAGAAAGTCTAGGCTAGAGACGTGTTCCGGCGTCGTTAAACCTAGCAACTGTCGTTCGCTTGTTGGCTTTAGACAGTGCTAGTACGGACTTGTGCTCCCCGTACCATCGCGTATATAAAGGGAGACCCCTCTAGGTTTTCAATCCTTTATCCACAAGAAGCCGAGTCTGCCGCCCTATACCCGTGATACACCGAACACAGCATTCGGGGAGACTACCTGCACGTACGGAAAGTCCTTGGTCGATTTCCGTTTCATTATTGAAACCAAGGTGTATATTGCAGTTCACGGATATTTGGTACACCCTTTGTGCCTAGTTTTTCCTGAGCAGTCATTTGGTCTTTTCTGACTCCCTAAACTTGAAAAGACCGTCGAGCGCTTGTCCTTTCACGCTTGTATCAACTCTGAAAGAGATAGAGTCATCTTTTTATCATTTCTCGACTCTTAAAATATGAAACGGTAGAATTTCTTACTTTCCAATGTGGTAAAATTAATCGCCCACGATTACACACCCATTTAGACATTGCTTGTTGACCGTTTGATCGTGTGTCTTAACTCGTTTTCAGCCCGTGTGTGTGTTTGCTCTTTTCTTCTAGTCTTTTGCCACAGTGGCGGAACCATCGGTTTCGTCTACTGGTAGTCCTTACACAGACGATTCTTCAGAAGCTTCTCAGCCTTCTGTTGAACCACAGCAGCCTGTTGTTTCCGAGTTTCCTGATGGGGGACCGGTTCTCGCAGAGCAACCCTTTGGAGGACCAGTTGAGTTCAATTGGCCCTTTTCGGACCCTGTGTCTGAATTGAGATTAGGAGCCGATTTCCTTTCTCTTACATCGGGTTCACCGTTTGTTGCTGCTGTTTTTCCTCCTAGTCCTCGCCGTCTTTTGCGTGATTTAACGGCAGGATCAACCATGAGTGATTCTGGTGAGGAAATTCCGGGGTCTGATGACTATCAGCGCATCCCTCATAGATTGTTTGAGGGAGACGACTCTGAGCTGGCTACCATGTCGTCAGCCAGTCCTTCTTTACCGCAGGGATACAGATCTCTGGGTCAGATCATTTCAGCTGCTGCCTCTATGGGAATATCATCTCCTGCTTCGAGGCCAGCTGTCACTACACCCGGGGTGTCCCCTTCGACGCCCGTCACTTATGTTCCCGTTCGGCCCACTGTTTGTGTGGCTGCTTCTTCTTCTGTTGTCTCGACTACCAGGGCTGGGCCAACTCCTGAAGATGTTTATCTAGCTACTGCTATACCGGAGAATATCTCTCCGGAGGAGTATCGGTTGTTTTTGCAACAGCCGAACGCCGGAGCTGGACAGATTCCCCAAGATCCTTATCGATCTTTCTTTTCGCACTATGCACAGGACGGCACTCCCGTGTATGCTTTCCCAGGTCAGTTTGACGAGCACGGGGAGGTTTTACGCCTTCCTGCTCCTGAGGCTTATCTGTATGCTCAAGTTTTACCGTACAACCAGGCTTATAACCCGCAGGGACAGCCCTTCCAAGGCCAACCTGCAGGCCAACCTGGCTATCTGTATGACCCGCAGGGACAGCCCATCCAAGGCTACTCTGCGGGCCAGCAAGGGCCATTGTACAATCTGCAAGGACCATATTATAGCCCTGCTGGTCAACCTGCTCAGCCTCAGCCGGGGTATCAACCGGGACCGGCCTATGGTCCTGGGGGGCAAATCCATCCTTCTTTACAGATGCAACCGCAGTATCCTGTTGTCTCTAACGTTGCATATCAGCCAGGACCACCCTATGGTTCTGCTTCAGGTCAAACTGGTTTCCAGCAAGCACCTGGTCCTGTTCCACCACCAGGCCAACCGGCTCATCCGGTACAACCTGGTGGCCCGCCTCCAGGCTAGCCGGCCCATCCGGTACAACCTGGGGCCCACTTACAACCAGGTCAACCTGCGCAACCAGCGCCACCTGTTTATCCGGGCCCACCTGGTTATTCGAACCAGGCCCCTCACTCAGGTCAACCTGTTCATTCAGGGCAACCCTCTCATTCCGTTCACTCTGCTCAACAGCCTGTTCATTCAATGCCGCAGCCAAATCAACAGCTGCGCCCTACGTACCAGGCTCCGCAGGGTTCCACTTATCAGCAGCCTACTCATCCTCAGAGTGGTTATTATCCTCATGGTCAGTCTCAACCGAACTATAATCACCCTGGAGGTTCTCAGTATTATCCTCCCCCACCCGGTTCTACCTACGCTCAGCAGCCAAATCCGAACGCTGCTTATACAGGGCAGACACCTAATCAGGGCCCGAACCCTGGTTATCAAGCCCCGCACTATGGTTACCAGAATCCAAATCAGTCTGGTTATACGAACTATGCCCCCTACGGTCAAAATCCTTCGGGACAAAACCCGTGGGGGCAGGGATATTCACAACCATCGTGGAGCATGGGTACCGGACCTCATCCTGGGACTGGCATGGCAGTTAGCCCTCCATTGCCGTTCCTAGCTACCTTGGAACTGCCGGACGTTTCAAAGTTGACCAATGATTCGATTTCACATAATCCATATTGGCCTCCGGTTCCCACCAAGATACCAGGTGATTGTCCCAAGTTTGAGGGCAAAGCTGGCGAAGACCCCCAGGCGCATGTGATGACGTATCACCTCTGGTGTTCGTCTAACTCTTGGGTCGACGATTCGATTCGTTTGCGTCTTTTCCCGCGTACTTTAACAGGAGCTGCTGCTAAATGGTACATAGAACTATCCCGTGGTATTTTTCAAGATTTCAACTCGTTAGCCATGGCTTTCCTCACGCATTTCCAGTTACCGGTCCGGTATGAGGCCGGGACGCACCTCCTGACTTCCCTGAAGCAGGACACGGCCACTCACATCTCGGATCACATCCATGAGTGGCGGCGCCGTCGTCGACTGATCAAGTTTCACATACCTGATCAAATTTTGACTCACTGGTTCACCACCTCCTTTGTGAATAAAATCGCTCAGGATATCGCGATGGGAGCGTGTGTGACGGAGGAACAAGCTATCGCGCGTGCCCAGTACCTAGATCTTGTCTACTCGCAATCTAGCACGCTTTATGACATCTTGACTGATGCTCCACGGCCCGAAACCACTAAGGCTCTGCCTACCCCTACGGTGGATGGTGTCATTGGTTCCGTTTCTCAAAATTCGAAGAAGTCTTCGAATGGGAAGCAGAAGGCTAATTCTTCCAACAATACCTCTGCTAATCCCGCCTCATCCGATTCTGGTAAAACCGCGGAGGTGAATGCCGTCCAGGCCAATCCTGCAGACAAATCCTCCAAGGGGAAGAAAAAGGGCAAAGGCAAATCAAAATTTGATGCCCCGAAACCGGAATCTAAATCTCGAACCGAGGATGGCTCCCAACGTAAGCCGAAATTCCCTTGCCTCATCTGTGAAGGTGACCATTACACTAAGGATTGTCCACGACGGTCCGAGGTTAGTCAACTTCTTAAAGGCTCTAAAGGGACCCCGGCTGTTTTAAAAGAGCCATTTCCATCTCAGCAGACCCAGATGGTCGAACAGGCGTCACCATCTGCACCGTTTGGGTCTCAGGTTTTCATGATGAAGACTAATGCACCTATCACTATCGCTACGCGGTCGAAGGATTACAATGAACCGCGGCAGGCACCCGGGAAGGCAGTTACGGACGGGCCGCCTCCCCCACCTGCCTCCGGTCCATTGGAAATCGAGAAGCCGACTCCCGAACCCGTTGTGAAACCACCTCCCAAGGGTGTTCTTCGAAGATCCTCTTATAATCCAAACACTCGTGCCGCTCAACATTACAGTATTGTTGAGGATCTGGCACAGGCGCCATGTGCTATGTCCGCACTTGAGGTTCTTCAAAGTTGTCCTTCACAACGGAAGGCTTTACTGTCTGCAATCGGTGGTATCGATCCCGCCGACTCGAGCCTTCTCACCTTCGATCTGGAGAATTTTACTCCTCGGCTTCCACATCAAATTGCTTTGGTCATTCAAGTCGGGATTAACGGTCTGAACATTCATAGGGCTGTCGTAGATGAGGGTGCATCTACCTGCGTTATGTCCTCCGCTTGCTGGAAGGCCATCGGCTCTCCAGCCTTTTCGTCATCTCCCAATGCCCTTGAGGCATTTGATGGTCGAGAATCTAAACCCCTGGGAGTTCTCGAGAGTCTTGCGATTACATTACAGGGAAAAACTGTCAACGTGGAAGTGGAAGTGGTTGACGCTAAACTCAACTACAATATACTTCTTAGCCGCAGCTAGACCCATGCCATGATCTGCGTGCCATCTACTGTCTTTCGATTCATTAAGTTCCCTCACGAGGGCAAGATTGTCACGGTAGATCAGTTGTCATTTTTCACCTCTAGCTCCGAGAACAACGTGCCATACGTGGATCAAATTCCGAATCCCCCAGACAGCATAGGACCTGGTCTTTTCAAAGACCCAGTCCTCATGGGTATTTTCCCCGCACCGCCACCGAATACCGCTCAAGTCAACATGTTTTCCAGGACTGATGACCCCTGGCTTATTCCTACACCTGAGCAGGTATATGAGTTTGGAGAATACATGCCTTTAACGCCAGTAGAGATCAGCTACTGTGAGATTGTTGCCGCATCGGACCCTCCACCTCCTCAGCATGCTCCGATGAGCATGGCTCTCGACGTCTACTCGCAATCCCCCTAGCTTGGTCAGGCTGATTCACCTGATCCTCTCAGAGAGACTTTTCCTTCAGATGAGGCTATCATTGAAACTATGTCTCTTGAGGAGCTGCCCTGGGGCGATGGACATCATCTCTCCTCGTTTATGCCCAGCCTAGGGGCAATGACTGATTGTCTAGAGCGCTATGCTACTCAGGTTCCTTCCCCTCCTCTTGAAACACCGATCTTGACACACGAGGTCTTTTCGGAGGGTAATCTGAGTAACATTACTCAAACTGTTCCAATCAACATCTCTGTTAAACCGGGAATTGTTGAGAACATTCATGTGGGTGTGACTTGTTCTCCCGAGGAGATTCAAGTCTATACTGAGCTTTTCAAAGAATTCAGAGATGTTTTCGCATGGTCCTACGAGGAAATGCCGGGAATTGATCCTAGCATTGTCGTGCACGAGATTCCAACCTATCCAGGTGCGAAACCCGTGCGCCAACGCTTACGTCCCATGCATCCTCGAAAAGCCGCCGCTATCAAGGCAGAAGTTGAAAAACTTCTGAACGCGGGTTTTATTTATCCTATCCCCCTTACAGAATGGGTGTCCAATATCGTCCCTGTCGATAAAAAGCAGGGTACAATTCGAGTCTATGTGGATTATCGCGATATCAATCGCGCCTGTCCTAAGGATAATTATCCCACTCCGTTTATCGACCAGATCATCGACGATTGTGCCGGGAGTGAGATCTATTCCTTAATGGACGGTTTCTCAGGTTACAACCAGATCAATATTGCACCTGAGGATCAACATAAGACCACATTCATCTGTCCGTGGGGCACTTTCGCGTACAAAAAACTCCCGTTCGGCTTAAAAAACGCTGGCGCTACATTTCAGCGTGCGATGTCCTACGCTTTTCATGACATTCACCATATTGTCCAGCCTTATCTGGACGACTTGCCAGCCCATTCGGGTAAGCGAGAGGACCATCCTGAGCATCTTCGCCAGATATTTCTTCGTTGCAGACGCTACAATATTAGGCTCAATCCTCATAAGTGCGTCTTCTGCGTTGATTATGGCCGTCTTTTAGGCTTTATAGTCTCGAAAGACGGAATTCGCCTTGACCCTCTAAAGGTTGAGGCCATCGTAAATCTCCCATCACCCTCCTCCCTGTATCAGTTACAGAGTCTGCAAGGGAAAGCGAATTTTCTTAGGCGCTTTATCCCGAATTATGCCGAGGTGGCCAAAGGATTCACTCATTTGTTAAAGCAGAATGTCCCCTTTCATTGGGACGAAGTTGCTCAAGAATCCTTTGAGAAGCTGAAGACATTGCTCATCAATGCTCCGTTGCTTCGTCCTCCGGACTACCACCGCGACTTTACTTTGTATCTAGTCGCTGCATTTAGCACCATCGCCATGGTCTTGGTGCAGGATGATGAGAACGGTGATGAACATGTTGTTTATTACCTGTCTCGGAACCTTCTCGACCCGGAAACGCGTTATGCACATGTCGAGAAGTTGGCCTTAGCAGCCGTACACGCCGTACAACGCTTTCGCCATTACATCCTTTTGCGTACGATAACAGTGGTTTCGGACTGCAACCCTATGACGTATATTCTTTCTAGACAATTACTAGGGGGCAAGTACTCCAAATGGATCGTGATCCTGCAGGAGTTTGACTTGGAGTTCACCACTGCCAAGTCAACTAAATCACTGGTCTTCGCGGATTTGATATGTTCTCTCCCTACAGATTCTGTTCCCTCACACTCTGAAGACCATATACCGAATGAAACGCTTTTTCTTATCAGTACTCGAGATCCTTGGTACGGTGACATCATAGTGTATCTTCAGACCGCGACTTTCCGGTCTGAGTTGGATAAAACTGCCCGCCGTCGGATTCGGCACCAGTCCCAACCCTACCGTATAGTAGGAGATACCTTATATCGCATTGGAGTAGATTCGGTGCTTCGACGATGCCTTACCTTGGAAGAGGCTGAGAAAGTCTTAAATGACTGTCACAGTGGCGCCTGTGGCGGACATATGTCCGGGTATGCTACTTCCCAGAAGATTCTACGGGCAGGTTATTTCTGGCCTTCCATATTCAAGGATTGTATCACTGCAGTCCGAAAATGTCATCCATGCCAGATTTTTCAGCGCAAGATGCGCGCGCCGCCGTTGCCATTGCATCTCGTTATTACCGTCGGCCCTTTTGCGAAATGGGGCGTAGATTTTATGACGTGTAACCCTCACTCGGCTGGGGGGCATGCATATATCATTGTCGCCGTCGACTACTTCACTAAGTGGGCCGAGGCGATGCCTACACTAGCTGCTGACGGGAAAACGGCTGCTTCATTTATATTCAACCATGTTATTGCACGATTCAGGGTTCCTCAAGCTATCGTCACTGATCACGGTACTCATTTCCGTGATTACATGATGGCGGAGCTGACTTCAGCGTTGGGCCTGCGTCACGACAGCTCAACACCATACTACCCTCAAGCGAATGGTCAGGTTGAAGCGGTGAACAAGGTTTTGGTCACTATGCTTCAGCAAACAGTTGGGATTCATAAATCCAATTGGCATCTCCAACTGTTCTCAGCTCTCTGGGCGTACCGAACATCTGCTAAGAGTGCAACCGGATTCACACCATTCCAAGTGGTGTACGGTCTGGAAGCTACTCTGCCGGTTGAATGTGAAATTCCTTCGCTTAAATTAGCTGTGGAGCTCTTACCGGATACTTCTCTTGAGGAAGAACGTCTTCTGTATCTCGAACGGTTGGATGAAACCCGTCGTCTAGCTGCTTTGATCATCGAAGCACAAAAGAAGAGGGTCAAAACTCATTTTTATCAATCTGTTTCTCCCCGTTCTTTCATCGAAGGAGACCTCGTCCTCTTGTACGATCAGGCACATGATAAGCTTGGAGCCGGTAAGCTCCAGCCGATGTGGCACGGGCCCTATATAGTAAAGCGTGTTTTGAAAAATGGGGCCTACGAGCTTATAGACTACGAAGGAGTTCCATTGGCGCAGCCCAGGAATGGGCTGTACCTTAAAAAGTACTATGCCTGAAGTGATTTCTTGGTGTGGTGTGTGTACATAGGTGTGTGATTGTCATTTGTGTGCATGTATAGTGTGGTGTGCTTTGTAAACATCTTTCTGCTGATCGGGTCTTCCTGGTTGTGCAGATGTCTATTCATCCATTTGTTGGTTTCGCGGATGGTGCCTCCCGCAGTACCAGGAATCTGTCTTCCGCAACCTGGGTAATCTACGATCCTGCTGGTGAGTTGATTGACCTGCAAGGTGTATGTTTAGGACGTACCACGAACAATATCGCGGAATATAGTGCCGTGTTGGAATTATTAACCGAGGCAGTAAACCTTGGTATCCGTGAATTGCTCATGTACCTAGATTCACAACTTGTAGTGTTACAGCTGAACGGACACTATTCGGTAAGGAACCCGTCCATCTTACGTCTGTATTTGCGTATTCGATTACTGGAAAGGAATTTCGACTACATTACATATCATCATATACCCAGGCATTTGAATACATTAACAGATGCAGTAGCAAATTTGGTATTAGACAGACATTTGCGCAATTTATAAATCATCATCACATGTAAAGAAAGACTCATCCAGACATAGATATGTATATATATAGATATCGAAATGTTTACATAGAGTGTGTCACATAAAACTCAAAAAATATACATAGTCGTCTTAGTACATCCGGAGACGCTATGTCTCTCAAAAAATAGGTGTGGTATAAATCCTAAGGACTAATCTGCATGGTGCTCATGATAGCACGTGACTGCACGCACTAGGCGCCTCAGGATTCGGTGGATCCGATTCGGAACTCCCACCGTGTGGCGCTGGTATGCCATCGGTACGTCTTCCAACCGGGCATAGTCTAGGATCCCGTGGGCAATCCCCTCGAGGTTCTGGATCAGTTCATCTCCCCCGGTGCCTTCCCCTTGAATCTCAGGGGCGAGTTGGGTCCTCCGGGAGATTGGAGACATCCCGGCTGGTCTCTCAAGTCCTACATCTGCATGCATATATAATTGTGTTAAGACGAATGTGTATTTACAAAAAACATATAAGCATAAAATCAAAAATATGAGGTCTTACCCAGCTCCTCGTCCCAGTCATCTCCTTCTGGTAGCGGGAGGTCTAGGTCCCCAGTAAAGTCAGTTCCCGAATAGGGCCAGTCTTCCACGACAATCAGCTGGCGCCGTAACCACCTAAAAAAATCTGGCCTCCAGGACATCTGTTGGCCACCTCCAGATCTGGGCATCAATGCTGCCCAGCGAACCAGTCGTGGCTCTCGTGGTATCGGACTCGCCACTGCGGCCCCTTGGCCCTGGAAGATTGGTAAGCGTTCCAGAATGAACGATACCAAGATGGAACCATAACCGAACTGCTTCAGTTTCCCCTGTTTACACTTTCTGAGCTGCCTTTTCATATTGATAGTTACTGCTTCTTCCCAGTTGAACAGTAAGGGACCCATGCATTCTGAGGCCAACAGGAGTTGGGTCTTCGTGGCCTCGTGCGGAGCCTGCGACCCAGCAGCCCGCGTAATGGTATGGAGAACTACTCTCAGTGCTAGATCAAGAATAGTGTGGATATCCACCTTCTTGCTTCCTGATCCTGTTTGTGCCCCTCGGCACACCCGTGCCATTACTTCTTCCATCTTTTCCCCAAATGGTCTGCTTCCAGTCATTACAGGGATTGGACCTCTGCAGGACAATCCAGTGATAAAATAAACATCGGTGACCTCCAGTTCTAACACCTGGTCTCGTAACCTGAACACCTGTTCATTTTCATCCCAGATGCTGATTAGATATTGGAAGAGCTCGCGCTGAGCTCGTAAACATGGTGTGAGGAAGAACTTTTTCAATCCACAGTCTCTAAGTGCATTCATGCAAGCTTGACTTTGCATGGCCTGTTCATCCTCTTCTCCGTGCTCTCGTTCTTTCCATTCAATTTCCATTTCGAGTGATCACCTGCATTCATATGGTCAAAAACCCTTAGTTAGATCTTTGATGAGCTTCGAATTCCATGCAATTTGGTCTAAATATCGAAATTTTGGGCGAAATTTAAGGTTCGGCCGCTGGCGCGGCTGTTTTGTGAACATTCGCGCCATGTGGCGCGAGCCCTTTGTGAAAAAGAGCTCATTGGCGCGGGTCCGTGCCCGAAACCCGCGCCAATGGGCGCAGCCCTAAAATTTTAAGAGTGGCCTCATAGAACTGATGCTTAAGGGAAAATCATTAAAAAATGAATGAAAATGTAGAGCAAGGGAGCGCCTTTTACCTGTGACAGACGAGAAGCTGAATGGTTGCCTGGATTGGTCGCAATCGTCGACGAAAGTTTCTGCTCCAAATGGACCATTGTTGCTTTCTACCAAGGTAAATAGTAAAAGTAATTTTATTTTTACCAATTTGACATATTTATAACTTTTTCGACGTTAAATGAATTCTTAAAGTTATTTTTATCAAATATTTGCATATGTTATGTCGAAAATGGATTTTACGCTTGCTTGGTATGTGCAGCAGCAGGTTTTTGCGACTTAAACGATGGAAACAAGTTGTATTTTATACTTTTTCGGACTCGGTAAATACACGAAAAAGTCACTCTGGAGTCATCTTTCAGCTCTTTTCTGACTCTCTAAATATGAAAAGATTGCCGAGGCCCTTGTCGTTTCGATCTCGTTAAATTGGACACGAATCGACATCCACCCAGTATAAGTTTAACCCTTTTTCGGGCTGAGATGGATTGATTACGAAAAAGGAATACCCTAGCCTATCGCAACTAAGAGGTTTTCCCGGATATTGTTTTCTACCTTTTTGGATCTGGGGAACTATTTACGAAAAGGGACCTGTGGAGTTTTATTTTCCGCTGTCTTTTCAAACTCTCTAAACATGAAAAGACGCCGAGTTCTTCCTTTGTCAGACTCGTTAAACCCTGATGACATCGGATCTAGTCGAAATGACGTTCTCTGAGTTTCTCCTTCCTAGGACTCGTTAAATGCACTAGGATGGATTTGCCCGAAGGGCGGACTTATATTGCAAGCATATGCTATCCCCTTCAAGCTTGTTATTAAAAATAATTGGGGTACTCGCCAGAAATGGTGGGGGAAAAATGGAACCATCGTCGTTGTCGTCGGCAGTAGGTCGCTCTTGAACATGGCACTTGTCTGCATTCGTGTCGGGTTGGGGACATCTCATCTCGTTTCTTCACTTTGCCTCCGTGGGTTTGGATAATCCCTTTTGACCTCTCATCTGCTCATTGCCTCATCACCATGACCTCTGATCCATTGATGTCAAATACTGCCAAGTCCACTGTCGTGCCGTTTATATGTTCAAGAGAAGTTGGCCTCTGCAAATATCAACCTTCCTCTGATTCTCATACGATCTTGATTCACAAAAAAAACATCATGTTCCTCTGTCTCGTGTCGATGATGTGGGAAACATTATGGCCCACCTTCGATCAAGGTCACTTCCTGTCGACTTCAACTCATTATCCGGGAAGTTGGTCTAGAGACTCCTGATGGTACCTTGGAGCCTGCATGCCTCAATGGCAGGTTCGTCGCATTCGACGTGAGGTTTACATCATCGACCTCCGATCGAGTGATTCTGCGGGTGTTCGACGTCAACTCATTTATTCGCACGCCGTAGATTGTACCTGTAGTACCTTGAGGGCCATTGTCATTATTGGTGGTTCCTCTCGCGTCTGTTAACAGCTTTCATCATTGGCTGGTAATCAGACAATGTTCTTGCATGTTTGACTTCAGCTCACATATTCGCATGCCCGAACTTGTACTTTGTTTGGGTCGAGACAGAGCGCAAGACCCTGGATTGTGTCTGTTGTAATCCAGGCTGCGATTGTGGATTATTATCATTATGTACATGACTCACTGATTGGATGGTTGCGACCATACCTGAGTCTATTTATTTGATCTTAGTTGGATGGCTGCGCCCATACCCTGGATCTAGATTATAGCATACTCTGTTTCGGATGGCTGCGTCCATACCACTTATACATCATGTACTTGAGATATCAGTTGTATCTTTCTGCGCAGGTTTTCCGACGGCGGGCTTTCAGCTGAACATGTTCTCGTAAAGCATTTCACCCCTCTCCCTCTCGGGCCTCATACTTTAGGGGGCATCTGTTACACAGTAATTTGTCACCGTCCTTACCATTCCCCATCCCGCACAATGGAGGACCCATTCTGTGACCTGTGAACATTGTCATGCCTTGAAAACATCATCAATGCATCCCTCTGAGCATGAGCTTTATTTGCCCTTGAGACATCTCCTTGCAAAAATCATGAAAAACACCCCTTTTGGCATTGGCGCGGGCAGGCAGTTCAGTACTCGCACCAATGGGGAAAATCCTGCAAAGAGGTCACGCCAACTGGCGCTTTGTCATAGAGCCGTAGTCGCGCCACCCAATTTAGGGACTGTTTTTTAAATAAGGATGGCGGAAGTTGAGTTCCAACAAACTCACAAACCATTGCCTATCTTGAGTTGGGAGGTTTGGTTGCGGGAGTTCTATGGAGGGGAAGTGGTTTTGCCACCTCCCATGGAACCTTCCTTGTTGATAGGGCCAATCCCATAATAATAGGGATCCCAACTCCCTCCTTCCCCATCTATAAAAGCCTGCTCAATCCCATGGCAAGCTAGTCTTGAAGTGCCTAAGCTTTGTATCTCCATATTCCCAAGAGCCTTTGTGCTGCAAAGAATCATCTCTTTCCCTTAAGGCCGACTCAAGTAAGGAGACCATCGTCGAGAGACTCCGGAGAGGTTTTCCCTTTCCTTGGCGAGCTTTGCGAGACGTGGACGACCGGAGACCCGTCCGAAGGAGACTGCGACGTCAGAACTTGGTTGTAATCTTTCTTCGTTTATTATTTAATAGATGATTATGATTATGGTTCCACTCCGTTTTCCATCATGTTAATGCGAGTAACGTCCTTTCTGACTGATGTTTAGTTACATATGCTGGTTTCTATGCTTGTATCTGTTCGTTTCTTCCATGTGCAGGTGTTCATCCGCGGAGATCGTGGAGGGATTGTGATCTGCCGGGGCTGAAGAACGGGGACGCTTCTTCTTCAAATCATAGCGTTGGAATCCAGGTAGGCTTCTATTCCTAGTCTTTCCATTCGTAACTAGGAGCTTGCGTCATAACATTGTTTGATTGTTGCTAGACCCCTGCTGGGCTAGTAGGGATCGCCTCTGTCCGCAGAGGGGATTTACCTCCTCAACAATGATCCATGTTGAATATACAATAGAAGATAGTGGGGTTTTTTAGCTATAATCTTTCCCCGGGAAATTATCTATGTTGTGTGTGATTTGATTCTTCTTCATGTTCATGTGATTAGCGATCGTGTTTTTAATTCCGCAAAATATTTGTAGAAGTGAATCAGTATTTAACTTAATTACATTGTTAGATCGGTTGAATCCAAGATATACATGCATGTTGTATAATTTCTACATGGTATAAGAGCAAAGTAAATTGCAGAAGTGAAGCAGGAGTTGAGTTTGTGACTGGATAGAATTTGAATTTGCAGAAAGACTTTCTTGGTGCTACAACTGATTCAAGATCGAAATGTCTTTCAATGGCTTGAGGTTAGAGTGTGCACTCGAGGGAAGCTCAAAATATATTGCTTGGAAGGACAGGATGGAGGCAATACTCGAAGACAATGGCTTGAAGGAATTCATTGACAATGATTCTCCTAAGCCCGATGTGGAAGATGCTGCAAATCTTGATGCATGGCAAAAGAAAGTGGCAAAGGCGAGGAGGATCCTATTGGAGGGAGTACGAGACCACATTGTCTCAAGCATCCATGGGAAATCCACACCATATGCAATTTTGAATGCTTTTACGGGTCTATTCCAAAGTAGTAGTGACCATAGGAAATTGGCGCTCAAAGATAAACTTAGGAAGATCAATATGGAAAAGGGCGACACCATTCCAAAATATCTAACAAAGTTTGTCCAATTTCATGATGAACTGGGGAGCGTTGGAATAACAGTTGTTGATGATGATTTGGTGAGCTTGGCTCTCCTAGGACTTCCCAAGGGTTGGCACAGTTATCAAGACTGTCAATGGAAGGGAAAAATTTCCAAATTGGAAACGACTATGGTTGGATTTGGTGCAGGAGGAGTTCAGATGGAACACCAGAGATGGATCTTCATCTAAGAATAAGGATGAAGTGGATTTTTCTTTGGCTACCAAGGCGAGGAAGGTGAAGGGGAAGAAATTCCATTCTAAATCCAAGTCCAAGAATGTAAAGAAGTAGGACATATCCAAGGTGAAGTGTTTTCATTGTCACGAGCATGGGAATTTTGCTACTAACTATCCACAAAAGAAGAATAACAAGAAGGTTTGAGGATCTGTAGCTTGTGAGGCCCTTTCCTCGCAATTTGAGCTTGACTTCTCATTGATCGCAAGTATGGTGTCTAGTGCATTGGGATCTATTTGGTATTTGGATAGTGGTGATTCCTTTCACATGACGGGAGATAAGGAACTTTTCAGTGACTTGGAGGAGAAGGATCTCCAGATGCATATTGAAATGGGAGATGACAGGCAGTACACTACTACCGGAATTTGTACCATTACCTCTCAGAGACAGTCAGGTAAACCCTTTCAATTAAAATATGTAATGCATGTACCGGGTTTGAATAAAAAATTGGTCTTAGTTGCAATGTTGGAGGATAGAGGTTATGATGTTGTTTTTAGTGATGGAAAATATTTCCTGTGACATAAAACAATGGGAAAAGCCAAGAGGATAGGGATTCGAGTTAAGAATCTCTAAAAGCTGGAGGTAGATGGTTGTGCAGCAATGATGGGCAAGGCAGATCAAGTGGTGAGCCGGGATGAGGGCGAATTATGGCACAGGCGATTAGGCCATCTTCACCATGGAGCCTTGAAATTCATGCAACAGATTTCTACTGGTCTTCCCATGGGTACACTTGCACAGTCAGACACATGCAATGGATGTACTATGGGAAAATGTGTAAAGGCCACCTTTCATGATAAGGAAAACCGAGCTTCGGGGATCCTTGAGAGAGTTCACACATACGTGTGTGGTCCTTTCTTTGTTGCTTCGACAAAAAAAAAAAGTATTATGTAATATTTGTTGATGAATTTTCTCGTAAGTGCTGGATCTTCTTCATGCAGAAGAAAGATCAAACATTATTTGTTTATATGAGTTTAAGGCACTGGTGGAGAAATAGTCGGGTAAGCAAGTGAAGGCTCTTAGGAGCGATAATGGTGGAGAATACATATCTAATGAATTAAATAACTTTTATAGCAAAGAAGGAATTCGAAGAGAACTCATGGTGCCGCATAACCCACAGAAAAATGGGGTTGTAGAGAGGAAGAAAAAAACTATTGTGGGTGCAGAGCGAGCGATGTTGCATGATCAAGGCCTACCGATGCATCTGTGGGTGGAAGCATGCAACACAACGGTACATGTGCAAAACTTTTGTCCTCATAGAGTACTTGGTACGAGTACACCTGAAGGGGCTTTCACTGGTAAGAAACCTGATGTTTCACACTTTAATATTTTTGGCTCATCTGTTTATGTGCATGTGACCAAGGACGCCAGGAAGAAACTGGAACCAACAGTTGAGCTTTGGATTTTTTTGGGGTACACTAAAACACCCCATAATTATCGTGTGTATTTTCCAAATAGTAGAATGACTTTTGTGCGACGGGATATAAAATTTGATGAGGAGAAATCCATGTGGTTGTCCCTTGAGAGGGAGTTGGACTTGCATGTAGAGGAGGAACTATTGGTTCCCAAGGATGAGTCTCAAGATGTGGATCAACCACATGAGGAGGTTCATGGAGTGGAGGAAAACACTCATGCAGAGCCATCCATCAGAAATGGCAGAAGACGCACCATGGAAGCTGATAGATTGAGACTTGATGTTGCAAAGAATGTCGGAGCCCCTACTTCACAGCCCAGACAAAGATACTCACCTAACCGATTTACTGGATACATGGCTCTTATGAGAAAATGTATTGTGACTAAACCATCTTCCTTTCAGGAAGCAGTGCAGCAACCAACATGGGTTGATGCAATGGTGGAGGAGTATGACTCCATTGTCAAGAACAATGCATGGGAGATAGTCCCAAGACCAGTCGATAAATCAGTGGTTGGATTGAGATGGATCTACAAGGTAAATCAAGCTACTGATAGGAGTGTGGAGAAATATAAGGCCATATTTATGGCCCAAGGATTCTCACAGATCGAGGGGATAGATTATGATGAAAATTTTTCACCTGATGCAAGGTACTCTTCCATAAGATCCATCCTTACACTCTCAACACAGATGGGCTGGTGCATTCCTTAGATGGATGTGAAAACTGTGTTTCTCAATGGGATCATTGAGGAAGAGGTGTACATAGAGCAGCCTGAAGGTTTTGAGATCTTCAACTATGAGTCGCATGTGTACCGACTCAAAAGAGAATTGTATGGGCTGAAGCAAGCACCATGTACTTGGTACACTCGGATAGACAACTATTTCACTGGACTGGGCTTCACCAAAAGTGAAGCAGATGCAAACCTGTACCAGATTGTGGTTGAGGGTAAGATATTGATAATTTTTATTTATGTTGATGATCTAATTTTTATTGGTGATGAGCGATTGATATACTCATATAAGGAGGATCTTGCAAGGGAGTTTGAAATGAATGAGATGGGACTCCTTCATTATTTCCTTGGATTGGAAATATGGCAGTGGGATGGTGAACGTTTTGTGTCTCAAGGCAAGTATGCAAAGGAGATACTGGGTAAGTTTAACATGGAGAGTTTCAAACCCATGGATAGTCCTCTTCCAGGAAATTGGAGGAAAGAGAATGTTACTTCTGGAGAGGTAGTGGATGCTACTGTCTACAGGCAGTTAGTGGGTTCGCTGATGTATTTGGTGAACACGAGACTGGACATTTTCTATGAAGTTAACCAGTTGAGTCAAGCTATGGTTAAGCCTACCAAGCTCTTTTGGCAGGTGGGGAATCATGTCATGAGATACATGAGGGGCACATCAGAGTATGGTCTATGGTACAGACGGACAAAGGGAGTGAAGCTTCAAGGCTTCATGGATGCAGATTGGGCAGGCAGTCCATCAGACAGAAAGAGCACATCAGGAGGGATATTTAGCATAGGATCGACAACAATTTCTTGGTACAGTAGGAAACAATGATCTGTGGCACTCAGTTCAGCGGAAGCAGAATACATGGCAGCAAGTTAAGCTACATTTGAGGCTATCTGGATGAGAAAGATATTGGCTGGTTTGTTTGGTTCTCAGATGGATCCGAAAGTGATTCATTGTGATAATGAGAGTTGCATTAAACTCTCGATTAATCTGGTGTTTCATGATAGGTCCAAGTATATAGATATATGGTACCATCATCTCATATATTGTGTGCAGAGAAGGATAATGTTGCTTCAGTACATTCCCACGGAAGATCAGGATGCAGATATTCTAATGAATCCGCTCACCAGGAGAAAATTCAAATAACATAGAGACAGGATCGGGGTGAAGGATAATCCCTTTGTTGTTGAGAGGGAGTGTTGAGATTTAATAAGAAAATTTAAGCACCCACGCCTATTTTCATTAAGCACCCAGACTAGGGTGGGGCCCACAGTGCTATTTTTGGGTGCATATCTATTTTGGTTATCCCTTAATTAAGATGGACATTAAACTGTAATATATTCTCAATGTTGACTTGAATCAGTTAACTGAAAGTGATAAATTCAATTAGCTAGTGGATTTCGAGTTAGAGGTAGTTGGTGAGGCATGCAGAGTAATTCTAGTTGTAATAGAGTTCGAAGTGTAGTGGTGCATTAGTTAATGCAGGTTGTAATCATTTTAACTCAGTTAAGTGAGTTAAACTCAGTTTTTCTAGTTGTAATTGAAGATACACTAGTGAGAGATCAAGTGAATTAAATATTAATTAATTCACAATCAGTGATCTCACATGCAACTGAGTATTTACTATTATTAGCGGCATGCATGTCAGATCCAATGGAGACCCAGTTGAGTTCTAGGTGAAAGGGAATTTGACTATCATTTGTAGTATTATTGGGTTGCACACATGAAACCAAACACCCATTGGATTTCCCATGATACTTGCGTAGTCAAGGAAGGAAATAATTCCTATCTTTTATGGATTGCATCCATCATGGATTGTGCAAGCAAGGCAGGTTGTCTGGAAGTTGAGAATTGGCTATGTGTTGGTCAGTTTTGCATATGATAGTGTCAGACAATTATCTGAGTACTAGAGGGCTCTTGTGAGAATAATTTTGTATGTAATTGTTTCATGATCCATGTTGAATATACAATAGAAGATAGTGGGGTTTTTTAGCTGTAATATTTCCTCAGGAAATTATCTGTGTTGTGTGTGATTTGATTCTTCTTCATATTCATGTGATTAGCAATTGTGTTTTTAATTCCGCAAAATATTCGTAGAAGCGATTCAGTATTTAAATTTAGTACATTATTAGATCAGGTGAATCCAAGATATACATGCATGTTATATAATTTCTACAAGAATAAATTTACCAAACATATGATATGTCGTCTAGCAAGCGAATATCAACTAGAGGTTAAAATATTAGAAGAAAATTAATATATGCATGGATTCTTTTCTCGCTAAAGGGGGGTCATTTTCTTATTATAATGAGAGCTTAGACGACATCGAGGTGCCCTTGAGGTACAAACATCTAGTGAAACAATGAGTGCCCAAGAATGTTCCTGAAATAAACATTGATTTTTCTGTCAATGAAAGGAAATACCACATTGCCCCATCATCATTACATGGTTTGGGGACATTTTCCATGGATGGCATGAAGGTATGTTATGGAGGATTAACTGAATTGATAGAGTATGTCGGGCCATGTTACATCTAAATTGATAGGATATGGCTAGTCCAATATACCAAAATATGTGAAGATATGGAGTGACCACAAATTATATACAACTAAAATACAACGATCAAAATAAAGGCGCAATTAGGGATTTTGGAAATGGAGATCTGAGGAGCGCGCTGCTAGGTCATGCCGCTCTCAGACCCTACGCCTACCATCCCTCGGCCTCGTCTACCATGGCCCCTCTGGACGCAAACCTAGAGGCAGCTGCTACTCAGTTAGCTTTCTCTGCCTTGGTTCATTCTCTACCGCCCCAGTGCCCTTGCCCTGCAATTTCAAAATTCGTGAAGAAGTTGGATGGACTACAAGAAGTTGTGCTCCCCCCTGCTCTACCTCACATGGCAGCCCTTTCTTTGGCTAACCGAGGCCTCATAGGGAAATTCACTGGCCTATGGCCTTCCCCGAAGATAGTGCAAAGGTGGATCAAGCAGAACTGGGCTGATAAAATAAGCGGCAAAATATCTATTCGTTTTTTTGGGAAAGGATATTTCACCTTTCACTTTGAATCAAGAGAAGACAAGGATCTAATCTTTAGAAACAGACCGTACTTCATGGACTCTAGAGGATTGTATCTAAATAAATGGACTCCAGAATTCGATCCCGAGCTTGATGTCCCTGATGCAGTCTCGGTCTAGGTCTGGTTCTCGCATCTCCCTCTCCATTGTTGGGGAGATGAATCGGTTCGAGCCATCGGTAATGTTGTTGGGAAGTTTATTGATCGTAGTGAACCTAAGGACAACATGCAAGCCTATGTGCGCATCTGTGTTGAAGTTGATCTTGGCAAGGGTCTTCCGGAAGCAATCAAACTCAAAGTGGACGATTGGACTCACATTCAGCAACTGGATTACGAGAAAATCCCATTTAAATGCAAGATATGTCACGAATATGGCCATTTTTCCAATCGCTGCTCTAAACTAGTTGACGTTGATAATGCATCTCAAGATGAACAATGGGAAACTATCAAAAAAAAGAAAACTACTCCAATCTCTAAGATAATCCCTGAAACTTCTCTGCCTAAAACCAATCACTCAACCAACCCCTCTGCCTCCTCCCTTGATCCTCTTCTTAAAACTTTTGTTTCCGCTCCTCTCTTTGAGACTCCCTTGGAATAATCCAACCCCTTTGGCACCCTTTCCCTCCCTGAATCTGACCCTCCCATTCCCAACCCCCTTGAAAATGATTCCCCCATCCCCATACCCCTTTCGAAAACATCCCCTTCTTCCTCTCATGACTCTCCCCCTATTCGAACAACCAGGAGCTCTTCCAAAGAGCACGATGTAAACTTGGAAGCGCATAAAAAACATGGGCCTGGCAGAAAATCCATAAAGCAGAAGAGGGATGAAAATGCCCAAAAATTCATAGCTATGGGTACTCAAAACCCCATAGAAACCTATATTTTGGGGAAAAATAGCAAATAATCGGCACACAAGGAGCAGGGAGGGCGAGAAACTCTCCGTATACCCCATTCTCAATGATGAAGGTCCTATCCTGGAATAGCAGGGGACTAGGGCACCCCTCCAAAATTGTTGCTCTAAAAGATATGATAGACCATGAGAAACCAAGAATATTAACGCTTCAAGAAACAAAACAAGGTCAGCAAGAAATGAAAAGAATTATTGAATAGTTCAAGAAGTATGAAGGATGCATTAGTGAATCAAGGGGAGCCTCCGGTGGAATAGCCACCATTTGGAACCAAAGCACATGGACATGCAAATCCAATGTAATCAGTCAGTATTGGATTAAAATCAATTTAGAGAACAAAGCAAATAACAAGAATATTGTCATTTATAATATCTATGCACCTAATCACTTCAGAGATAAAGAGCAATGTTGGACCTCTCTCGAAACAGATATAGAGGATGAAGATAACAGTAATATTATTCTTGGTGGAGATCTCAATCTCATACTCCACTCCAATGAAAAGAGAGGAGGCATTTTTACCCATGATCCTTATAGAACAAAGCTGTAAATCATTATGCGGGAACATGACTTAGTTGATGTTGCTCAAAAAAATCGCAGATTCACTTGGAACAACCGCTGGCTGGGCAAGAATAATATAATGGAGCGGCTAGATAGGATCATGATAAATGTATCTCTTCTCTCAACTTACTCCACGGCTTACGCTGATTTCCTCCCCTATTTGGCGTCCTATCACTATCCTAGAAGTCTTGTTCTTGAGGCACACAGCCCATTGGGGCCAATCCCTTTTAAATACAGTTCACTTTGGGGCAGCAATCCGATGGTAGATCAGATTGTCAACTTCACATGGCGTCAGCATATAGAAGGATCACCAGGATACATTTGGGAAAGCAAGCTGAAGAGGACCAAATGTGCCCTGAAGGAATGGGCAAAGTGTTACTACAAAGAGCCAGAGAAAGCCAAAACGGAAATAAAAAACAAGTTAGAAAGGGTCCATAGCAAGAGAGAAGAACATGGGCTTTCCCAGGAATACAAAGCACAATATGGAAATCTCTATTTCCAGCTCTATCGTGCCAATAGAGATGAAGAACAAAAATGGAGAATAAAGTCGAGACAGCTTTGGCTGCAAGGAGGGGATAAAAATTCTGCCTTCTTCCACAAGTAGGCCACAATCAGAAAAATTAGGAATAATGTTACCACCATCATCGATGAGAACGGTCAACTCCAAACTACTCAAGATGCCATTAAGCAGACTGCTTCGGATTATTACAATGTCCTTTTGGCTGAGACAAAAGCAACAAAAGACTACTCGGATATTCTTCAGCATTTTCCCATGGGAATCAGTGAAGAAATCAATGCAAAATTAACAAAAGAAATTGATGAAGATGAAATTCAAAGTGTCATCTGGTCGCTCCAACCAGAAAAATCCCCCGACCCAGATGGTTTCCCCATTTTTTTCTATAGAAATTATTGGGTAACAATCAAAAAATATCTAGTCAAAATGATAAGATGGGCACAGCGCAAATGAAAAATTGGAGGATACACTAATGCCACCCATCTTTCCCTTATCCTAAAGAGAATCGACCCTCATCCTTCTCTTGCTTCAAGCCCATAACTCTGTGCAACTCTTCTTATAAAATCCTGACCAAAATCCTTGCCTCGCGCCTCAAACCTCTGCTCCCCTCTCTCATTTCTGAAAATCAAGGAGGTTTCTTGGCCAACAGAAAAATCTCTGACTCCATCCTCCTTGTCCAAGAGGCCATCCACTCCAATCAAGATAGAAATGAAAAAGGCTTCATTCTAATATTGGACTTAGCCATTTCCTTTGACCGAGTCAAACACTCTTTCCTTTTTGTTGTTTTGGAAAAATTGGGATTTTCCGCATCCTTCATTGAGCTTGTTAAAGCCTGCATTACTGGGCCCTGGATCTCTCCTCTCATTAATGGTAGACAAGGACCTTCCTTCCAGGTCTAAGACAAGGCTGCCTGCTCTCACCCTACTTGTTCATCTTAATGGTTGAATCATTCAACAGGGCCCTGGGTTACAATCGCCGCATGGGACTCATTACTGGGATCAAATTTGGAAATGGAGTCAAGAACATAAACCATTCTCAATTTGTTGATGACACTCTATTAATGGGAGGAGCCTCCAATATAATATCTCATCATTTTAAATCTCTCTTAGACAATTAAATGAGCTACTCCGGAGGTATGGTCAATAATCTCAAGAGCTGCATTTATGGCTAGAATACTACTGCCCAAACTCTGCATAGCATAGCTAGCACGTTTGGAGTCCCTTTCAAGTTGGATTGGGGGCACTTTTCTTACCTAGGCATTCCAGTGAGTGCTGGCAATCTGAAAACTTCTATTTGGGACACTATAATTGAAAAAATGAAAATAAAGGTGCAACAATGGGGCGCCTCTTGGCTTAATCCAGCAGGACGCCTAATCCTTCTTAAATCTGGTCTCTCCTCCTTACCCTTATATTTTTTTTCACTCCTGCATGCCCCAGCTATTTTCCATCACAAATTTGATGATATCCTCCGACATTTTCTATGGCAGGGGGGGGGGGGGGGGGGGGAACGAAATGAAGAAATATAATCTTATAAATTGGAAACAGGTCATTCAATCTCAAGAACAAGGAGGGCTTGGAATTAGATCGCCCAAACTCTTAAATCTGGCTTTTGGTGGCAAGATTGTATGGACACTCATCAATGGAAAGCCTGCTTGGTGGAAAATAGTGTTAGAAATCAAATATCTCAACTCATCAAAGCAGCAAATTTTGGACCACGAGATTCCTAACAGAACCTACTCAAAAATCTGGGGGCTGTGCAAGAAATAAATCCCCCTCCTAGTTCAAAACATCTCCAAGATTCCCAATGGTGGCAGCCAGATTAGAATCAGAGCTGACAAGATAATGGGACAACAACCCATTAGTAGCAGACCGGGCACTCAGTAGATTTTATTCTTTCTTAATAACATGGGGATTCACACCTTGGATCAGATATCTCAGTGGGATGCCCAATCTTAGACTTGGAAAGGATGGATCTTCCCACATATACCCATTGAAATGGAAGCAAGCTTCACCATTATTCAAGCTTATCTTCATGGCATTGCTCCCACCAAATGCAATAGTGATGATGGCTTTCGTTGGGATCCCTCAGGTACCAGCTACTCAGTCAAATCCGCTTATCAACATATCTGCAACAATGTTTTCTCCATGCCAATTTGGGCGCAGTGGAAACTAGTATGGAAAGCAGAGACTCTCCCAAAAATAAAATTATTTATTTGGCTCCTTCTAAAAGGGAAAGTCCTCACATCTAAGAATCTTAAAAAACGTGGGATAATTGGGCCATCCCGTTGTCCAAATTGTCAAGAAAATGAAGAAACCAGTCAACACCTTTTCATAGATTTCCCCTTTGCCATTTCTTGTTGGAAAGAAGCCTCTCGACATACCAACCTCCCTTGGGCTCCCAACACAAGTGTTGCTGAAGTCCTGCAAATCTGGAAAAGAAACTATCCATGGCAGCATAAGAAAAACAACATAGCATGCAGAGTATGGAATGCTTTACCATACGCTCTCTTGTGGAACATATGGCTAGCACAAAATCATATGACCTTTAAGGACAAAGAAACCAACATTAGAAAGTTATATAATAAGGCCTGGAGCCTCACCTTGGAAGCAATTTCCACTAAAAACCAAGGGAAGCTTGATACAGCTGATCTCTATGTTGAGGAAAGGAACTACATTGGATATTTGCTGGATAGAAACAACATTGGTAGCAGCAGGGATAATGCCAATAGCAGTAACAACACCAGATATAGCTGGAAGATTAGAATGAAAGATGAGGAATTTTCTCTTTAGCTAAGAAATTGCAATACCCATTACCTATTTTTTGATGGTGCCTCCAAGTCTAACCCAGGAATGGCTAGGGCTGGAGGAATAATTTGTAATCTTAATGGTGACATCGTAAATTCTTACGAGTGGGGACTAGGCAATCTATCTAATAACAGGGCTGAAGCGCTCACTCTTTATCAAGGCCTCCTTCAGCTTCAACGTCTAGGCATACACACAGCTATGGTCATAGGATTTTCGGCTATAATCATTAGTTTAATGATACACAACCAGAATGCCTCCAACATGATCCTGCAGCTATCTATCAGTAGATGTCGAATTATTTCCCAGCAGAGGAAAGAGACCCGGTTCTACCATGTTCTCCGCTCTCTCAATAAGGAAGCAGATTCACATGCTACAGAGCCTGCCTTCATCCCATTGGATTTTTGAGATGTACCGCCTCCGAATATTACTATTTCGTTCCATGATCAGAACTAAATCCGATCATAGATCTACTACAGAGGTGTACAACGCCATCGTATCCCTGTTTTTCAGGTATTTGTCCCAATTTCTTGACCGTTTTACCCATTGTATCATCTAAAATATCCCCCGAATCCTCTGCAGAGGATATCACTATCTCCGTTCTACTGATTTCATATCTTTCGTTCATATTTTTTCCTTCCTCCCATGTGCTCCTGCCATCTCCACTCTCTTCCCGTGATCTTTACCTCATTTCTCAAGCGACTGCGCCTCCCTTCATTCTCATATTCTTGACCAATCCTTTATATTTATTTAGGACTCCCCTCATTCTGAATCATCCCTCTCACTTCCCGTATTTTCATTCCCCCCTTCATTCACTCCGATTTCCAACCTCTGCATTACACTTAGCCACTCTCCTTCTCCCCATTCTGGAACCCTGCTCTCTGGAGTTGCGACTTTGCAGGCCTGTTCTTCATTTTGTGATTTCATTCTGCTCTCAAATTATGTCCAGAAGTGAAGACTACTTCCATTGCGCTGATCTCCAGGCGGAGCTGGAGCAAATCCGTGCACAACAGAAGATTTTGGAAGATAAGATTGACACTCACGCTCATATTACTAAGGGAAAGCATGAGGCCGACCTCAATCTCTTCCTTCACCGAGTTTCTTCGGTACAAAGCCATTTCAATGAACTCTCAAACACTTGTGAGCATATCAAAGAATATGTTGATATTCTAAAGTACATTCTGGAAAAAAATAATGCACCAAGTACCAGCTCAGCAAATGTAAGAACTATGGATGCATAAGGAAAGCCAGAAGAATCCACAGCATGCCAAATCCATCACATAAATATTGATTAAGCATGAAGTGCAAATGTTACCTATTACTATTTCAATTTGTTCAAATTTATACTAGTTCAATTTTTCATATTGTTAAAATCGATGGAAGCAACAGGGATTTTGTCCTCAATGTAATCTTCCCCTGCTCTACTTCTCATCTTCATTTCCATGTAACAACGGAGCTCAACTTGTCCTATCTCTTTTTTTGAATACAAATAGCATCCGACTTTGTAAAAAAAAAAAAAAATAAAGGCGCAATTATGTATATTGATGGAAGGCAAAAATTAGTAGGGAATATTACATGGTTTATAAATAGTACATGGCCCGTGACCACAAATAAGCAACCCAATTACATATTCGAGGGGGGTGAAGGAAACAATGTATTCGTATATGTCATTAAATCAATAGTTGTAGGGGAATAGTTCTTCTTTGATTACAATTTGAATCAAATAGATACAAATATTGCTATTATGGGGGCGATATGTATTCAATTTTACCGAACTTGTAAGCAATGTATATTATATATTATGATTGTCATTTACTACAATATATTTTCAAGCATCTTGTAAGTTAAGGAAATATTTTAATACATCATGGTTATAATATTGTGGTTCGTTGATCAAGGTCAATGGGAACCAACCTCGCAGTAGGTAAGCATCAATGTAATTGTACGTAAAATAATATAACCATGAGATTTATTCCAGAGTATGATTTTATCCATTATAGAGAAAGTCAAATTAATATTTTTAGGCATCATATAACTAAATGAAAGATTCACTCTGCATATGACCAACTTGAGAAAATGCATTCCTTCATCCTTTTCAAAGTATTGTTTCTATACAATATGGAATATATATTGATCCTGTCATAATTCCTCTTCCAAGAGCCTTCCAAGATAATGAAGTTTTTATAAATTTAGAACCTTTTATATTGGCCATGATATAACATGAATTTTCTATATAAATTTTGACATATGTCAATAGTGGTTTTATTATTAATATAATTATGATGAATTGTGGATGAATTGATTGATTTTTTTAATGTGTCATAATGAAATTTCAAGGTATCATAATATTTATGAGCAAATATTTAACTGGATAAACTTCCCCTCTTATGTAAAAAATGGAAAAAAATATTGATCTAAAATGTTTCATCAAATTCAAATCTTTGAATGTTTAAAGTTGAGGATGGTGGAATAAAATTAAAAATTACACTTATTTGATAAATAGGGTGACAAGGGGAAGGCACAATCCTCATATCAGTCCACATATGCTCTTGAGGAAGTTCTTACTAAAGGATAAATTTTGTTGTATGTCGATATGATCCAAACAATAAAGAAGCTTCAAATGAAATCAAGCAAGAAATGCAACTCTTTAGTTTTGATTGAGCCACATACATAAGAGATAAGAGGCCAAATCAAAACCTTGATGGGCCAAATTTTTCACTATGGGATGATAAACTCATTTAATTATCCCTTTTATTTATTTATGATTTTAACTATCTCATCCTTTATAATAATAAAAACTGCTTATTTTACAATAGCTTTTGATGGAGTACGATCCTCATGCTGCGAATATCGGGGTCGATGTGGATTGCAGTGTCGATGCTCTGCCTGTGAGTGACGCATCGGTCAATCATACCAGTATACTCGTTGAACTACACATGCCAGGATCTACACCCCCTGAACAACATATGCCAAAATCTACACATGATGTTGCGAATGCATAGCATGGTCTCATCACACAATTTGGAGTTTTCCTTGATCTTCCCGTGTTAATAGCACGGGAACACTATCGATTACATTTTTGGTAGATGATGACCATGCCCCCATGAAATTAGAGAAACTTCCAGGTATTTCGAATTTGTTTTAAATATTAAGTATAATCTAATTGAAATTTATGTCTAGTTTGTGATTATTTTAAACTAATGATAATATTTTTTTGCAGGAAATGATGTATTCTATAGGCACATGTATGACCTAACCTTGGAAATCTTTGGGTCCACCATTCATACAAACTGGAAATCACAAAGTTCAAAGTTGAAGGATGAACTTGTGAACAAGATGGTTGGCATGTTCGATGAGGGTACCTTCAACAAAATTGGAGTTATCTTGAAGGCAGACTTACATTTAAAATATTTGGGGGACCAGTTGTTGAGTAAAATATTTTGAATTATATTACTAACATAAACTATCAATCTGGTATCCGTAGGACTTGTGAGACATGCGTGCACAATATATGTTAGGGATCATTTCATCAAAAACTAAAAACTAATCTAATCACACCATTCCTACATTAACTTAGAAATCTATTCTACATTCAGGAATTACAATTTAATCTATTTTCATAATTTAATTCTAATCTAGGATCGTTGTATTGAAATCAAGGACAAGTAAAAAGCGCTAATGTATATCTTTATGCCCAAATCCAATCCAATTGGAAAATGATAGAAACCACTTTCTTGAGATGATTTAGTGAGCACAAATTTACATAGTCAACTGGAAATTTAATCTAAGTGTTGTATTGTAATCAAAGACAAGTAAAAACCGATATTGTATATCTCTATGCGCAATCCAATCCAATTGGAAAATGATAGAAACCACTTTCTTGAGATGATTTAGTGAGCACAAATTTACACAGTCAACTAGAAATTTAGTCTAGGAAAGCATTTCAAAGCATGTAAAGGAAACTCGACTACTGTATGATTCAATACTCAATCATCCAATTTTGGAAGAATGACAAATTCATCTCCTTGATATGATCTTTACAAGCATTTCATTATACATTTAATTGAGAATTTAATCTAGGAAAGCAGTGTAAAAACATGTAAAGGGAACTCAACTACTGTATGATTCAATACTCAATCATCCAATTTTGGAAGAATGACAAATTCATCTTCTTCATATGATCTTTACAACCATTTCATTATACAATTAATTGAGAAGTTAATCTAGGAAATCAATTAAATCTTAATCTATGAAAGAAAATAAATATCACACATTGTAGATGGCCGATCCAAAATTATGAGAGATGGTAAGTCGAGATGCTCCATATGTAAGAAAAACCAAGTCAAAGTGAAAGAACACTCATGAGTAAAGTTCCACAATCTAATTCTTTATTCAAAGCTTGAGCATAACTCCAACTTTACACATAACATGATAGGAAAAACCTTCCCCTGTTTATACAAAAATTAGGGATATATACTCAATAAATGTAGATCTCTTAAATATCTACTAGATCCATACTTGTATCAATTTATCCCTAAACTCTAGATGAAAATCCTATGACACATCAAGATCTCCATGATCTTTCTCCTTGGAATATGGTCCACCTCTTGAGTTGAAATTCGAATTTGATATTTGGAGGCCAAGTTAGACCCTTCAAGAATCTCCAAAATAGGCCTACAGATGTCACAAAACTCATAACATATATATAGATTTATGAAACTATGTTAATTTTCTAGTTTTTAATCATAAATTCACTTTAAATACATAAAATAAACAACTTTGGAAAACAAGGATCCTAACCCATATATTTATGAAAATGGTTACTTGATGTACAGTTTTAGGCTAGATAGTTATGAAATGAGCGCTGAACGGTTATGAAATAATGGAAATATGTATGAATATGGAAGAAAATTTTGAGACTCAACATACCCCCCAACTAAAGTTATTGCATGTCCTCATGCAACTATTGCATTGATTCATTTGTCCATGAGTTGATCTTTTATGAGTTTTGACTTGTATAGATTCTTTCCAAACTTTGCTTCATGATATTTTCTTTTATCAAAGTATAATACATTTGATTACAACAAATTTTATTTTATTTTTTTGGTTGGTTCTTGTTTGACAACCGATTTTTGAGCAATGGTTCTTGTGTAACAATGCTTTATTTTCTTTGTTGCATCAAAGTTCATGAAAATATTTAGAATCAAATACTATAATAACTCATCAATGAATTGATAATTTCAAAGCATATAATCTTTTGGAATCATATTTCAACAATATTTGGTTGGGAAGTATATGCGGGTTGGAATGAAATTAAAATGTGTGATAGTGTATGACATGTGAATATGAAATTACGTCCCTTCCCCCCAACTAAAGATATGACAATGTGAAAAAGGGAGTGAGTAATTTTTCCAAAGTTATAATTTTATCATTTTAAGGAATTACATGACTAAAAATTAGAAAACCACATACCTGCACTTACCTTAATTGTGGATGAGTTGTGTATACTGAAGAGTGTGGTTGTTGATGTTGTTGGATCATGAAACATGTAACAAATGAATTCGATCTGCTTCTTTGTTCTCTTTGTGGTGATGACAAGATTGGGATATTTATTGTTACTGATACAAATTGATTCCTACTACAAACTGTTGAAATGATGTAGTCTTCAATCGTTACAAAATCCGATGGTACAATTCTAGTCATGCGAATAAATGTGTTGATGTCGAGCATGAAGAGAAGTCATTGGATTACCGACCATTGATGAATTTTGTTAACCAATACGAGGAAAACTCACCATTAATGTCAATGAGTGCCAAGGTACCTAAGTACATCGTGCAAAGTGTGAATAGATGAGTTGATATCGAGCCACTTGCAAGATCTGAAAATCAAGAGACATTGATGTATTTCCATAATTTTCAATGAGAGAACTTGTCATTAATGCATACATGCCTCAAGGTACTAATAAGGACTCTATTCTTGGACCTAGATAATGTGCTAATGTTTATAGGCCAAGACTTGTTAAAAGGGAGGCCTTAAGGAATCCTCCATCATCTAACGCGAGCATGAACTAATAATTTTTGAAGGACTATGGATGAAAAAATTTGCAGTGGATCAAGGTTTATTTGACAAAATGAAAATGGAAATAGAATGAATCAGCTTTCTAGAGGATCTGAATGGTTTTATTGTTGGGTTACAGGTTAGTGAAAGTAGGGCAGGAAAATATAATGACTGTGAAAAAAATGAGCAGTGAAGGAAAATGAGATGGGGATTTTATTGAATTACTAAGTAGAAATACAATAGCAAATGTAATGGGAAATGAGGTGAATGTTTTATTGATTGAGGAAGCATGAATGCAATAAATACACTGGCATCTGAAAGTCTTGTAAGTGTTGGATATGATTTGCATTATCATGTGCTCATGCATTGATGTTTCTTTCTTTGTTGTTGATCATCTTCTTGTAAAATAAATGTGGTCTCTGAGAGAGACACTATTCGCTTGTAGTCATTTGTCCTTCCTCTTCGAAAATGTAAAATAAAACTAGTAATTTTTCTGCAATGGAATGTAAGGCTATCAAAAGAGAGAGGTGATCTCAATCTCTCTAGTTATGACATTTACACGAAAAACTGAGAATTGGTACTAATATAAGAAGTTCACGAAGGAAAACCAAAAGAATTTATACCTGTTTCGAAATTATTTCCTCGAGTTACCTATTGTGTATTTTCAACAATTTTTTCATTCTTTACTATTTCAAACTCTGATGATAGCTTTCTCATTATGTATATCTCATCGATATCTTCCAACGACGCTTGAATCGTCAAAATCCGATGTTGGATGAGAAAGTTAAGCTGATTTGAAATTTGAGTGAAACAGTGAGGTTTATCAGCTGCAGAATTGATGTTTAGCTATACAATTGATATTTAGTTGCAGAATTGGGCAGTTTCTGTAGCTAAAAATCTTGAGAATAAATTTAAATATACACAGCTATGCATTTTTCATGATCAGTCCAATCTTTGAATTAATCAGTGCCTCCTCCAGAATAACAAGCAAATACCCTATTTATTTCATTAATGCAAAAAAAAATATATATATATACATATTTATGACAAAAACATACTATATAATTTCAATCGAAAAATTATTAAATCATCACTTCATTAAAAAAAAAGTAACAAAACATAATGAGTCATAAACACTCCATAACCTTAAAACGAATGTGAAAAATATGTGAAGTGTTGAAGTGAAGCATTTTCATGCGTGTGGTAAAGAAAAATAAAATGCGGCTTTTTGGAAATCTCTAACCCATAGAGAAAGATACGACCCAGTTTAGAATTTGTAATGGCTTGTGATGTAGTTCATTCTTGGATGGTTTCTTTGTTCATCGCCTCTTTTCTCAAGATCAAATCCGGGAGACAGCGTCACCGATTAAAGGAGATTTGCACAATTTTTCATGTTTCTTTTGGTGCTTTCATGTCAATCATTTTGGACTTTTAGAGACCAATCAAAGAACTTCCCATATCCCTAAAGAATGTATTCCTGGACAACAGTATAAAACTTTTCTGCATTGAGCAATAAACTGTTCATATCGAAAATAACGTGGGTTTATGAATTTTTATTTCGAGGGTGTCAAATAGCCCATCATGGTGCCACCATAGATGAACTTCACCACACTCTGCCCAGAATTACGGGGTCAAAGAGATCTGGAAGAGCTGCAAATGAACTTTGCCACAGTCTGCCCAAAATTTCAGGGTCAAAAAAAAAAAATGGAATCCTCTTTTGCAACACGACATTCTCACAATTGTTGGTAGATCAACAATTTGATTGGATGAATCCTTATTAATTAGTATTAGATGCATATCTACTTCTTACAAACCAGGAAAACAGGATCATGGCCAAAATCCCTCAACTAATTACCAACAATTAAATTCAAAAATTGTTTTTATTCTTCACGCAATCTACAAAATGGAGCTAAAAGGATCCCTGAAAATCTCCCAAATGGTTTTGGAATTACTTAATTCACCCTGTTCCTGAAAAAAACCATGTCTTATATTTTTCATATTCGCTTCCATTTGTTCAGAAAATGCGTTTAAAAATGATGTGTCAAGACTGTTGTGTTTTCTAGAAATGCTCTTCTGGTAAAATCAATTTCTGATTTGTCTGCTAAATTTTCGCCCAGCAACCCACCTGTCTAACCATCAAAGAAACATGCCACTGATAAATTTAATTTTAATTCGAACTCTTCCACCACTCTTCAACGGACTTCACTGTTGAATTGATTTTTAATGGTTGAATTTGATTGCAGGACCAAGCAATGTTGAAATTGAATGGTATGGTCGGTGCTGCTTGGAGCTGACTAGGAGATTAGAGCTTGATGGAATAAATTGAAGGCCAATATTGATGCGAATTGAAGGCCAAAGTCCAAAATGATTGTGCAGTCAAGTTTTATTTGAAGATATTTGGGCGAGATTTACTTATGCAAAGGCCAATTCAATTGAGAAATCTCAGGTTTCTTAAACAAGTTTTGTTCATGATTTTGAAGGGTTGAGTGATCTGCGTGGGATCATGGCACAGAGGCCTGCACATTTGCGCAAGGCCAAGCAAAAGGTTGGCCTCACGCATATGCGTGGGCCTCCTTTGGTTTCTGTTCAAAGGCCATACCATACGTACATTGTTGTGTTGATTTTGTTTTAAAATTTTATGTTTTGGTTTTTTTTTTGTTTTTTGTTTTTTTTTTTTTTTTTTTTAAATGTGTTATATATGGTTTGTTTCTGTTTTATTTTTTAGATTTTTTTTTTTAAATGTTTTAGTTTTGTTAAAAAAATTATATATGTTACATTTTTAAAAAAATTAAAATATACATATATATTTTAATTAAACAAAACAATTTATTAAAATCATTATTATTTTTATTTATTAAAAAAAATAGAATTTGAAATTTTTTTTATATTTTTTATGTTTTTTTTATTTTTTTTAATTTTAAAGTTTATTGAAAAATCAAATCAAATGATGAAAACAGAAGTTAGCTGCAAAATTACATTCTGTAGCTAGATATAAGTTTTATCAAATTTATTTTATTTATTAACATAAAAATAAATAAATAAATAAAATAAAATTTCTGATCCTCAGATTACACGAAGCGTAGGAGGAGAGCATACTCGAGAAATTATTTTATCAGTCGATTCTTTTTTTTTTAATTTTCCATGCAGAAAATAAAATTAAAATGATCGATTTCATACCTGAAATTATCGCTCGTGATCGTCGATTGTGCTCCTTGTTCTCAATCATTTGTTTTATTGAAAATCTTTCCTGCCAAGGGTTAGTAAATGGGTAGTTCTTATTGCACTACAAAACATCAAAATTATCCTAAAAATTACAAAAACTTTTTTAAATTTTCTAATCCTATTCTACTAAAGAAATGGAACACACTTAAGTATAAGAGAATTTCCAATGCATCCATTTATGCAACAATATCATGAGTAAACTCATATGGATATGATCATGAAGATTTGTTGTTGTAATTGGATTGTTATTGTGTTTTTATTTTTATTTTTTTTGTTAATAGGGGTTTTTGATGTGGTTGTTTTGTTTTATTTCAAAATTCAAAGGCAAATAAACTTGAATGAAAATGCCTAAAAATAAAATAAAATTGCACAAAAACTTAATTGAGAATTTGCATGATTTTTAAAAAATGAAATTGAAAAACGAAATGGAATTCTAATTTAAAATTTTGAAGTAAAACAAAAATTGGAAACTAACAAAAAATAAATAAATTATAAGGTTGATCCTTATGTACATCTCCCCAACAATGGCGCCAAAATGTTGAGTAAAATAATTTGCATTAGATTACTAACATAAATTATCAATCCGGTATCTGTAGGACTTGTGAGACATACGTGCACAATATATGCTAGGGATTAGTTTATCAAAAACTAAAAACTAATCTAATCACATCATTCCTACATTCATAAATTAACTTGGAAATCTATTCTACATTCATAAATTAAAATTTAATCTATTTGCATAATTGAATTCTAATATAGGATCGATGTATTGAAATCAAGGACAAGTAAAAAGTGTTGTTGTATATCTCTATGCCCAAATCCAATCCAATTGGAAAATGATAGAAACCACTTTCTTGAGATGATTTAGTTAGCACAAATTTACACAGTCAACTAGAAAGTTAATCTAAGAAAGCATTTCAAAGCATGTAAATGAAACTCAACTACTGTATGATTCAATACTCAATCATCCATTTTTGGAAGAATGAAAAAGTCATCTTTTTTATATGATCTTTACAATCTTTTCATTATACATTTAATTGAGAATTTAAACTAGGAAAGCAGTGTAAAAACATGTAAAGGGAACTCAACTATTGTATGATTCAATACTCAATCATCCAATTTTGGAAGAATGACAAAGTCATATTCTTCATATGATCTTTACAAGCATTTCATTATACATTTAATTGAAAATTTAATCTAGGAAAGAAAATAAATATTAATATATGAAAGAAAATAAATCTTATCTGTGAAAGTAAGTAAATCTCACACATTGTAGATGGTTGATCCAAAAGTATAAGAGATGGTAAGTTGAGATGCTCCATATGTAAGAAAAACCAAGTCAAAGTGAAAGAACACTCATGAGTAAGGTGCTACAATCTAATTATTTATTCAAAGCTTGAGCATAACTCCAACTTTACACATAACATGATAGGAGAAAGCTTCCCCTATTCATACAAAAATTAGGGATATTTACTCAATAAATGTAGATCTCTTAAATATCTACTAGATCCATACTATTTGAGATAATGCCTCATTTATGATGCATACTAAAGTTTAGGGATTGGTTTGGTTTGTTGGAGGATGTTGAGAGATTCTCTCAACCTCTCTCTCTAATATTAGAATTAGTTGGATTTGAGTTCAACTATATATACATATGTAATCTCTATTGATTGATGGGCAGTAATACAATCAATTATTTGTGTGTTATTCCTATGCATCACTGCTCTCATAATTTCTAATATGGTATCAGAGCCTGTTATGGCTTGATTCCCTCACGGGAAGGCCAGGAAGATGTGAGAGTCTAAGTCACTGATTATCTGTACATATGTTTATTAGGAGTGTTGAATTCTTGGTGCATAATATTTATCGTGTGGTTGCAATTTTTTATTCACAAATACTATAGGTTTGACATTGCATTACCCTGCAAATGTGGAAAATCTGTCAGACTCTTAAAATCTTCTATTATGAGACATATTATTCTGACGATTACTTCAGATCTCCGAGCTACTGTTGTTCGGTTTGAATTGATCAACGGCGGCAGAAGAAGAAGAGGCTTCAATGAGATATTTGAGTCTCTGCATCTTCAAATCGTCACGAAATGTTCGAATAAATTCTTCGGCCTCTTCCTCTATATTACTTTTCTCTCTTACATTATCTATTATTTATTCCTGAGGAGATCCAGAGAGTGCAATTTCCCATGTCGAAGAAGAGGAGGAACGTGAAAACGACATGGAGATAGAAAACGTTTGTTGTAATTTCGCTATAATAAGAAATCAAATAACGACGTGGAAACATAGGGAGCCTGAAACTCTCTTAAATTAAATTGGCAGAGATAGTTTTCTACTGCCTTCCTTTGCAGACTGAATGGATTGAGATCAGCATTACCAATATTTTCCATATGCGTTTTCAAGAGGCATGGATGAGATTCCACATGCATTTTCACGAGCCCTGCGAAGAAATAATACGTGAAGCCTGCTGAACATGGCTGGGAGAAGCATGTAGGCAGTTCGAAACCAGAAGCCTTCGAATTGTTGCACTGTCAAGTTTTCGTTCAGCAAGAACCAGAGGTTTGTTGAATGGTATTTACGATGAGGAAACGATATTGGGCCGAGTCCATTGAAATGGACGGAATTATTGGTTCTAAGGTAGCTGTCGTGCAAAATAGATACAACTCCATGATTTTGAAGCCATGCAAACTTATCTGACATCTTTTGTCGATTCACAGTTTGCATATCCAGATTGCAGCGAGTTCATTCTCCCATGGGTTGGTCACTTTCTTGGTTGCATCCGTCAAGGTTTTATGTCAAATTTGTTATTTTAATATTGTTTAAGTTGTAAATAAGAACCAATTATTGAATAGATTTACACAATTTAAAATTAGTCGTTCTCGACGTTCTTCGGTGCCGAGAGAACAATTGGCTAATTTGATTGTGTGAATTTGTTATATGTTGATGGATCTTATTATGCTTCGAGCTTCAAGAGCATCGGTTACAGGTTATACAATGAGATCCTTGTGTGTAAAGGTCACTTTGTAGGATTGATCGCAGATCATATTCTGTACCTATAATATTTTCCTATAGACTATTGAAATTTATTCTTCGGGGTTATTTCACAGATCGAAATATTTCCATAGGGTAGTTCAGTGTCGAGACTCTTCTTCGGGGGTGTCAAGAATCTTTAATCTTACAAATTTAGCATTGATGGTCAGAAGAAGGTGCACTTTAAATGGGTTGAAAGGTAAGCTCGAAGATGTGAAGAAAGAAAGAGCGGAATCCAGAAGACCGCAGAGTGGGTAGAGTTGCTGATGAAGACCAGCCAGACAAAAACAAATACAAATTTTGTAATTGTGATCTCAGTATTGTAATTTTTCTGTAATGTAGGCATTAAGAGGGGGTGTTTGAGATAATGCCTCATTTATGATGCATACTAAAGTTTAGGGATTGGTTTGGTTTATTGGAGGATGTTGAGAGATTCTCTCAACCTCTCTCTCTAAGATTAGAATTAGTTGGATATGAGTTCAACTATATATACATATGTAATCTCTATTGATTGATGGGTAGTAATACAATCAATTATTTGTGTGTTATTCCTGTGCATCACTGCTCTCATAATTTATAATACTTGTCTCAATTTATCCTTAAATTCTAGATACAAATCCTATGACATATCAAGATCTCCATGATCTTTCTCCTTGGAATATGGTCCACCTCTTGAGTTTAAATTCGAATTTGATCTTGGGAGGCCAGGTAAGACCCTTCTAGAATCTCCAAAATAGGCCTACGCATGTCACAAAACTTATAACACATATATAGATATATGAAACTATGATAATTTTCTAGCTTTTAATCATAAATTCACTTTAAGTACACAAAATAAATAACTTTGGAAAACAAGGATCCTAACCCATATATTTATGAAAATGGTTACTTGATGTAGGGTTTTAGGCTTGATAGTTATGAAATGAGAGTTGAATTGTTATGAAATAATGGAAATATGTATGAATATGGAAGACAATTTTGAGACTCAACACCAGTATAGGATTCATTTGAAAAATAACCCTAAGTATGAGCACCCTACAACATTTCTAGAGAGGGAGTGGAAACCCCTCGTGGAAAATGAAAAGGAGAAGGGGCTTCAAAAAGAAGAGAAGACACCACCCGGACCAGGAAGGTATGAGGCACTTTTAATAATGTAATTATGATGCTTTATCATCATTGCGAAATATAAATAAGTTTTTAAATATTTTAAATAATATAGGCTCCCATATACATCCAAAGGCACAAAGGCAAGAATATATAAACATGGGAAATATCGTCTTGGCCCTGGTGGTTATTCAAAACAAGCTGCAAAAATTGTAAGTATAAAAAAATTAATTTTAATTTTTATCACAAAAGACGAAAAATTAATATTCTCATGTGAAATTGCAAGGGTCACAATTCAAATATCATGCCACGGAGGAAGACTTCAAGCTTGCTTAAAAGCACGGTTATCAAGTTGTGGTCGAACATAGGACAAGCTTGTCGTCTTCACAGTCTTACGACGCCCAATCTGAAACTTTGGTAAATAAAAGAAATGAAGAAAAATTATAAATTATTACTTGTAAAATATATTGGTTAGTATTTTTGGCCAGAAAGTATTGTGATTTATTTTAAAAAGTAGGCAAGCTATGTAGATACAACAAGTGAGCCTAGTGACAGTGGAGTGCCTCTTGAAACTGATGTTCAGCTCGGTACTGGAGGTATTTCATGTGTTATAAAAAAATTGTAGTATGGATTATAATTTAAAATATTTAAATGAAAATGGTGTATTAATTATAACATTTCTTATTTCTACTCCAGAGCATGTACATGATGAGGCCAAATAAGAGGACGAACATTTGGCCACATCCAAAAGTATTCTACTTCCCTCCACTATCGAAGCAGGTAAATAACACTATACTACTTGTTTCATTAATAAAACACTTGTAATAATAATAACTATAAATATGAATTAACATTTATGTCTTATTGCAATTTATACTCGGACCCACTTGTAGCAGCATGGGTGTAGGACCAGGTTAGTAGCTGTGGAGCGATAAAAAGGTGTCTTTTAAACTCCTAATTACCTTCACATTAATTGTCAACCCAGGGATGACTTTTTATTTCAAGAGTGTACTCAGTCTGAGGCGGCTATTTACTCAAGAGTAATGTTTTGCAGTATAGTGCTTAAAATGCAAAAGTAAATGAAAGCTGGAAACAAAATCTAATTGGAACAGCAAGAAACTGAAATGTTCTAAACTAAATCATTCACTCAAACAAACATCAATCGAGGATACAGTAGCAATAACTCATTCCTCTGGATATTGATGCAATTGAAATCAAACCGGAACAAGACAATCAATCTAGGAACGAGGAAGCAATAACCAATGTTCTCTACAGTTGAGAGTCCTGCTTTAAAGCAATTAAAAGGAAATAGAAATTAAACTAAAGCTGTCATTGAAAGTAAACTAGGAAAACTCCTTAAAAGCAAACTCTTGCAATTAATCAACCAAACTAAACAGCGAAGTAAATGGACAACAAACTTATAATTAAAGGAATTAAACAACGAATCATATTTAATAAATCTGAACAGCAAACTCTAATTAGTGGAATCGAATAACCAACAATCTGAAATGAACAACGAAGCTTTACATTTGAAATGAACAACATAACAATATAAGTTGAAAAGGATAATAATCTCTGTTATGATGGAAAAGAACAGCCACACGATTCAATCTCAACTTGTGCAATAAAATAATTCCATAAAATATTCTAACAACACACTATAAAAACATGAAACTGTAAAATAATGCAATTCAAAAGAATAGGAAATAAATCAAACCATCACACAACAGCAATTGTAAATATATGATACACAGCAGCAGCAGCGTACTCCACCAGAGGCTGGGCCCTTAGCCGCCAGCGGACGCTGCTGGGTTACTTCAGAATGAAAAGAATGAACAGCAACTCCCAAATCATGTATTAATCAGCAAATTGTGGAATCATTACAACAGCAAAGGCTTGATAATTACAGCATGCAACAATCCCTATCCTATCATGAATAATCCACCATCATTCTTCATCATTTTTCCATCATTTTTCATCCCCAAATCATTCTCCAAATCCTCCCCATCTCTAATCTCTGTTTTCATTTAAATAGAGAGAGATCAGAGAGAAGTTACAATAAAGATAAGTATAACATGATTTCTATTACAAAATTGGTTTGCTTCTAACCATTTGATCAACAAGAACAAGGCGAATTTGGCTTTGCAGCTGAGATTTGGAGGACGGCCGCAACAACAAATCTCAGAAAATCGTGCTCAAAGAACCCTACGTTTCTCTCAGTAAAAGCCGAATTTGGGCAAACCGTTCTTTAATAAAGTTAATTGGGTCCGTTCTGGACAAAACCCATGTTCCGGATTTTCCAGATTCTGCTTCATTTGCTCGAAATCTCAACCGCAAAACCGTCACTTCTTATTCCAGCGAATTTCTGAGTTGGCACTTTTAATGATCAAATCTTTAATCTGGAAATTATCTTGGAGGCTAAAAATGGTGAATAATGTTACAACTAATTTATTAAAACTATCATTGATAAAATCATGCATAATCATCAATTTATTAGAAATAAAGGAGAATAAATAATATTCATTCATAGAAGCATAAATCATCATAAAATGGATTTATATAATAAATTATAATAAATGACATGATGAAGAATAGTAGAAATGGGTGGAATAAGTGTTCAAAAGTGATAATAATAATGGCATATTAACGGCCCAACAGTAGCAAGGCATACAAATCCCACGATAGCTTAAGGAGACCAAGATCAAGACGTCCTTTCCAAATACATATTTAAAAAGAGAAATAAAATTGATAATAAATTATTGTACTTGCTTATTTAGAGCCCGATTTTTTGAGTACCACATTTTTTACTAAGAGGTTGATTGCCTCATGGCATGTGCACTATAACTGTTGACTCTCTTAATAAAAAGTTGTGACTTTTCCATTGGAAAAAATTCGAACAACCTTGTTTCATATTATGTAAACATATTTTTTGTGATAAAATTTATTGAAATAAAATATTTTGTGGATGTACAAATGAATGAATGAATGTTTTCTATTTGTGTCTTTATGTATCTTAATTTCTTGCTTTCAACTATTTCCTAGTATATAGATTGGGTACTGGGGAATTGAGAGTGATGTGAGGGGGAGGGAGGGATCATGAGAGCTTCCACCTTCATGTGGTTGGCCCTGTTCAGTACAGAATAAATTAAGATTTATATAATCTTGGAGAAAAACACCCTCGATCCAATAGAGCAACAACAAAGTTAGTGTTGACTTCGTTGTTGCTTTTTCGAGTGGAGGGAGGTTTGTTCCAAGATTAAACTACTCCAACAATTTATTCTCAAAACCAAGAGGATCCCATTAAGGTATTCATGCACTCAAGTATTTTTAATTATTATTTATTCATGCAATTAATTTAATATTTAGTAAAATTTAGTCTAAGTTTGTCTCATTGGTCTAATAAATATGTGTAGGACAACTAGTATCAATTCAGATGTTGAAATGGAACAACTATCTGCAAATAGATCAAAATGGTAAGGGTTTAGGTGAGACAACAATTTTTTTTTTTTTTTTAATTTGTGTTGTATTTCTTTGTTGAGTGGGAGTTACATAAATGTTTATGCCCATTTTAAATAAATAATAATCATGAGTGGGAATGTGATATAGTCTACAAGAAGATAATAATAAAGGTCAAACTGTGAGATAATAATAAAGTGGGTGCGTGCATTGCATCGATTATTCTCTGGTTATATTGAGATGTTGTCATATTTCTACCGGAATTGTTAAGAGTTGGATTCCCCCCTTGCTTATGTATTGTCATGGTGATGTTGTCATTATTTACTATTGGTTTTATGGTATATTTATTTCATTTCCAGTTATTTTCTTTTAGTTTTGTATGACGGAAATAGAGTAGACTAAGAAACTTTTCCATGAAAAAAATATATGTATTATTTTTCTTTATTTGACCATTGTGTTTGTATTTGAGTGAACTACCACAAACTCTAATTTTCATGCAAGGAAGTAGGAGAAACTCTTACTCTATTATTTGGGCATAAGGCACTGGTATGATTTTTTTTTTTATTAATTATTTATCTCATCTAACTTATCCTCCTTACTTTGTTTTGCAGGCACTTTCATTCACATATCTAGACTTGAAATATTAACTAGGGTTGGAGTCATATACGCAAAAAAAATCCCATCCAAGTACTACTAAACTTTATCCCACCATGCACTTGGCTACTGGGTGCGTGATTTAGTTTTGTGTTGCAACTGATTTCAAGCAATTTGTATTTCTACATTGAAAATCTATTCTAATTAGGGGATAAATTAATCTAAATCCTTAAAACCCCAAGCATAGAGTAGTAAATTGAAAATGGGTATTTTAGGACACCCTAGATGGACCAACATATAGGTGATCAAAGGCAATGTTTAATCAGTTTTGAACCCTAACTTCATGGTTGTCATAAAACTTTCAGATCTGATCTACAAAACAGCTTATAAGAAACTTGAAACATACCCTTTTTACTTGGCCTTTCACCTAGTAAACCCTCCTAGTTTCTTTACCCAAATCCTAGAATACCTAGTCAACATTTACCATCATTAAATATTCAAAGTGACGAGCATATGGAAGTTCAAAAAAATTGTCGTGATTTTAGTACAATTAAAGGAAATGAAGAAAGAAAAAACAGAAATGATGCTAAGAAGGGTGAGGTGGAGAGGGGGGGTCAACCGAGTGGATATAGGCTGATTTATAATCATTTGAAAATACATATACTTTATAACTTTTTATTATAAAAATAAATAGTGATACATAATAACCTATTACTGTTTATGTTTCACAAAATCCATAGAAACATGAAATCAAAGGAAATCAATCATCAATATTATAATTATGGTATAATCTAAAAGGCTTGAAAGAGTGAGGCAACTTCGCGGGAAAACCTCCTCAATTTGACATATTTTCCTGCAGATGCCAACTAGCGAGTTGATGGTGAAAGCTTACAACCACAAACAAATCTATTTTTTCTTGTCTACTTCAAACAAAAGACCCTAATCCACTTTATGCAATGCTCATCAATATTTGACATTTTCATTTGTAGCTTTGGCTCCAACATTCCCTAAGGGAAAATACATTGGCCACAATTATTGTGGTGAACATATATCTCAACTAATGCAAAGCACACTAAGGTCTAGATAGCACATATTCATTTCAACCATGAACATTACAATGGAAATGGAGTCAAAGATACACATCATAGAAAATTGCTTACATCTATCCATCAAGAGCACAGATGATAGGGTAATAATATCCAGGAAGATTCACTCTCATATCCAGGGGGGGTACAAGAACTATCAATAACATATTTTATTATTCAATAACATTATTAAAAATTAATCTACCATTTTTACATTCATTTATTTTAAAATTTATTTCATTAAATCCAGTAAATATTGTAGCCTAAAATTACCTATACCTCAATCCATCATATCGTAATCATCTTAGAATGATATATTACTGTTGTAATTTAGGGGAAAAATATAGAAAGGAAATTTTTGGATTGATAATCAAATTGGATTCTTCGATCACCTTTATTGAACATGCACCTATATCTAGGGAAATTTTGACTCTTTGTCGCATGCATCTGCTTTTGATTTAGCATTTGAAGCAAGAAAAAAAAAAAAAAAATCATCCCTTCAAGTTCAATGGTAACCTTACACATACCACCCCGAGAAAATTTCATTTTACAACTCAATAGGGAATAGAGTGTAACATGCATAATTTTGACATCAAGAAGAAAAAAATGCATTACAGTGTTTCATAATGAAGAACAAGGGGAGAGGGACATTTTTGTACTGTTGGGAGCCTTGGGAGGTTAGGGGACCAAATCACACGATGAAGAAATGAATATGGGGAAGGGAATCATATTCACTACCATCTTCCTCGATTCTAAGTTCAATTTCCCTAGAAATCCCAAGCATCATGTCAATCCACTCATGGTCGAAGAGATTAAATGGTTCAAATCTCCAAAGATAGGAGTAGTGAGCTTGAGTGTCCTAAAGCAGATATCATACATAGCATCATTGTCGAGAACCATGCACTCATATATGTATTCCAGGTCCAGCTAATGAACAGAGAGTGTAGCATTGTAGTGTTCCACTATTGTATCTAATACTTTGGGAGAAGGGGAGGGAGAATGTGAGAATCATCCTATCTGGGTATTCTTCTATCGTCTTGGACATGAGAAATTTACCCATTCCAGACCTTGTCCCACCGCCCGTGGAATGGTATACTTGAAACCTTGGAGACAATTTCAATTCTCCACCTCTTTCCTGACAAAATCCAGCACAAAATCGATGATTTCATCTCCTTCAATGTAATGGCCATTGGCCCAGTTGTTACCAACTCTAGAATGGCCAAAAAAAAAGTTGTCAGGATTTAAAATATGATTGTAAGGGCCTAATTTGATGATGTACATGGTTCCAGGCTCACTATTCATGAGAATAGCTCGTGTAACAAAACTCACGTAACTCACCTCATTGTATTACACATTCACCCTTTGAAATTGGAGATCAATGGTTCCCTGATAACTCCTAGTGGGATCAATCCCATGTTCAACACACACCACCTCCCAAAACTTGGCACCAATATGGTTGTTTTAATGTCCAAAATGTCCATCATTTCTTCAGCTCAAACACGACAAAAAAAAGATAAATATGATGACGTGATGAATAAAAATAATACCAATAGTATAATTCAAGAAAATATGTTATAGTTTCATTTTTAGGCATAATGTAATTCAGGTGGTGTTGTCTACAAAGTTTGTAATAAATTTAATATCTCTGCCAAAAAAAAACTCTCATAAAATGATTATGGCATTTAAAAAATCATTTTCAGTCAAATAAAGTATATCAATGATCAAGTTCAAGCAATAATATAGAAAAATGCATGCACGTCTTTATCAACCCTCTTCATAGGAAAAAGGCCATCTTGGGGATGGATGGATTATCATACAGTCTCACAAAGGTATCTAGAACAGAATAAGATTGACAGACATATTTTTTGTATGGCAAAAGGAGATGTTTTCTAGCCTTTAATGGGGATGCTTTCCCCTATCATTTGGTGAGATCACAACTTCTAGATCCAATTTGGAAGTCTAGATTACATCTAGAATTGGAATTTTTGGAAAGGATGTAGACTCTCTTCATAATAGAGTCATGTAAGAGATACTCTCACTCCTTAATTATGTAGGAAAGGGTAACTTTTATACTTCTTGATGTACTCTAATATTCATTATCTAAATACACAATATAACTAAAATTATCATTTTCAAAGCTCGACCAAAAATTTAATACTACACAAGGATACAATAGTATGCAACGTGTTATCTATATTTCTACTACGTGAGGTTGTTATAAAAAAAAATTGGTTTCAAATGTGTATATATATTTAATAGCAGAAGTGTCCTCAAACATACAAATTTTATTAATAAGGAAAAGAAAATCACATAAAATCTGCAAGAGTTTACACACAATCACTCAACACTCTAGGAAGAGAAGAGAAACAAACTTTAAATAACCTAGTGTCCTAAACTAATTTTGTTGTGGATCACTTATTTCATTTACAAGTGTTTATTTAAATTTAATGCTCTCATAAAAACACTCCTAACTATTTTCTTAAATTAGATCCTAAGAAATGACACCTTTCTAGATGTCATATCTTTTACAATAATTAGTTACTCTAAAATGTCTCCAATATTTAATTAAATATTCTAGATAATTGAATATTAGACTCTAAATAATTAAACAATATTTTATGTATTTTGGATCATATAACATTACCCCATTTGATCCAAAGGTACATTACAACAGATACCAAGTTCATCCCTGAACTCAATAAATTTGACCTTGCCAAGTGGGTTTGTGAAGATGTCTGAAGAACAATGTATCGGCTTCATGACATCCTTTGCAATGATTTTTCTTATGTAATGATACTTTGTGTCCACATGCTTTGGTTTTAATGGAAAAATATATTTTTGGAAATCTTTATAGCTAATTGGTTGTCGATGAATAAAGATGTGGTTTCTTCTTGAGGAATACCTAAATCCTACAAAACTCTGCGCAACCAAACAATTTCACATGTTTCTTCCCATGCTAATATATATTATGCTTCTACCGAAGAAGTGGCCACTGTACCTTTCTTCTTGCAAATCCAAGAAACTGCAGTTGATCCCATGTTCGTTAAATAACCTGATGTTTATTCCTAATCATCAATATTTCCAGCAAAATCAGCGTCTGAATATCGACCAATTACAAAGTTCTTAGTCTTTTGTAAAGAAGACCAAAATCTCTCATCGGTTGGATATATCTAAGGACCCTTTTTTTTGCATTCCAGTGGCTTTCCCTTGGTTCATGCATAAATCCCAATATAATATTGATTGCATAAGATAAGTTTGGACGAGTGGTTGTCAGATAGATCAAGCTTCCAAACAATTGTTTAAAAGTAGTATTGTTCACCAATTACCCCTGTTCAAATTTTGAAATTTATAAGTTTTGTTCCATTAGTGTGAGAACGGGCTTACAATCTTGCATTCCAAATATTTGAAGAAATTTAGATGTATAATTGCTTTGACAAATGAAAATATTTTCTGGATGTTGGAATACTTCAACTCCAAGATAGTAGTGAAGTAATACCAAATCATTCATATTAAATGCATCCTGCAACTCCTTCTTTACCTGTAAAATATGATCATTATTGTTCCCAGTAATGATCAATTCATCCACATACATAACTAGAATCATTATATTTTTACCCTATTCGCACATATATAAAGTATCATCAGATTCACTTTTCTTAAATCCAACTTTGTGAAGGTACTTGTCCATTTTTGTATACCAAGCTCGTAGAGCTTGTTTAAATCTGTATAAAGCCTTGATCAATTTGCATATTTTTTGTTCCTGCCATTTAATAAAAAATCCTGGAGGTTGAGTCATACATACTTCTTCCTGCAAGTCGCCATTGAGGAAGACACTTTTAACATCCATCTGATGGACTTTCCATCCTTTTTTGAGTTTCTAATGCAAGTGTTAATCTGACGGGGTTCCATTTTGTTGTAGGTGAAAAAGTTTCTTCATAGTCGATTCCTTCTTGATGTGAAAAACCTTTAGCAACAAGTCTTTCATTGTATTTGTCAATGTCTCCATTTGTCTTATACTTAATTTTGTAAACCCATTTTCATCTGATGGGTTTTACATTTTTAGGACAATCAACAAGTTTCCAAGTATTGTTTTCCATCACTGCCTTGTATTCCTCAACCATTGCATTTTTCCATTCTATATGTTTTACTGCCTCTTTATATGTGGATGGCTTAGTAAAATCATTTGTTATTAAGGAAAATTTTCCTTCATTTATTTGTAAACTTCATGTTCTTGTTTTTTTTTTCGTCTGGCCTAACATCCTTCAAAAGTTGAATGGCCCATTTAGGCAGTTGATGTTCACTTGTTTGTGGATCTAAATAATCACCATCATTATAAAGTGGATTCATATAAATATATGCTCTTTGATCATATGAAGGTTCAGGGGGTGGAGATTCATTGTTAGATGAATTGTCACTAGCAGATTCAGATGAACTTCCAAAATATCCATATGGGCTAGATGAAGTAGGTAAGTTGGATGAATCAGTTTCTGATGAAGACAATTCAATGTCATACCAATGTTGTGTACCTGGTTGACTTTTCATTCTAATTTTATTTTTATCTCTCTTAGTTTTCAACTTTTGTAGAACACTTTCTATCTATGTGGAACTCTTTATTTTTTTTCCATCAAATATTACATCTCTGTTGAAAATAAACTTTCCATTGGACAGAAGACGATATCCCTTCTTTTCATCGAAATACCAAATCAATGTACACTTCAAACTTAGTGAATCAAGGTTAGTTCACTTTTCTTTTGGAACTAAGGCATAGCACAGTGAACCAAAAACTCTAAGATGTTTGACTCGAGGTTTGAAACCAAACCATGCTTCATATGGTGTAATTCCATCCAAAGAAGAAGTAGGAGACATGTTCATTAAGTATACTGTTGTATGTATTGCTTCTGCCCAATTTAAACGACTTAAATTTTTTTAATTTAGGATGGATCTTTTCATCCCTAACAAGGTGTGATTCATTCTCTTAGCTATTCCATTTTGCTATGGAGTGTAGACAATTTTAAGTTGTCTTTTGATACCATTGTCCCTATTGTAACTTATATTTACCATAGTATATTTTCCATTTTCCTTCTTGTTGAAAAGAAAAAAATAAAAAAAAAGAAATGAAAAATAAAAAATAGAAACGAAAATACAAAAGAAAATAAAATAATAAAAAGGGATAATATATATATATATATAATATAATAAAAAATTTCCCAAGGTCACGAGAAAATCAAAATGTTTCATGATTTTATATGTTATATTTAATCCTTTGTATATTTTTCAAAAGGATATTTGTTTAATTTGTAAATAAAAATGTGATTTCACCTTTTGTCGTTTGTAATAAAGTATGATTAAGAATAAAAGGAGAAGATCATCCTTGCCCAGATCAATGACGGAGGATTTGTTTGGGACCCCCACGCACTATTGAAGTTTAACGAAGGGGGGGGAGGGGTGTCTGAAAAGATGTTTCAATAAACTGCCCACTAATACGTGGCACTTCCAGAGTGAGTTCAGGACCCCCCTCTCCTAAACCGCTAATCGCCCACCCCCACCTCTGAAAACCACTTCCCACTCTCACTCGACTCCTACGCCCATTCACACCTCACACTTGTCTCCTTCCTATTCACTCCTACTATATAACTATTTAAAATTTTAAATCCCTCCCACCAAACGCTCATATAATCGTTTTACCATTTATCCTTCGCGCCAACGTTTAAAATATTAAATTTGACACGCCCAAAAATGGTTATAACTTATCTATGCATTCGAAACTCCTCTTTTAAAAAATCACACATCACTTTTCATATTCTCTTTTTCCATTTCAGCTCTCAGTATTGCTAGTGTGACCCTGAATTTCACAGCTATGTAGAATTTTTCTCCATTAATGATCGTCATCAGTCTGGTAATTCGTCAATATGATTTGTAAATTATTGATTCACGATGTCTTCATCTAAAGTCAAGTCGAAACTAGTTGTAGAAATCCCAATGTTGTCTTCTGTAATTAATTTATATGAACTCTCACTGGTAAATAAGTAGTATAAGATCTGAGAAACGCAGTGTGAGTTTGATCTTTATGAACTCGACAGTTTGGAAAACCAGAAATTTTTAGATGTCAGTGATGAATTGAGAATTTGGGATTCTTTCCTACCTCAGTTCATTTTTCCCCAGACCCATACCTTCCCTGAATTTGTTACCTAGTGTCATCTTAGATATCTTCCTATTCAGAGGGATGTAATCACCCTCTTAGTATTTCCAACATATATGATATTGATGATGACACTAATAGAGGACTCGCCTTGACTTTCCTACTTTATGATCATGCGGGTGATCCTCCTATCATTCCCTATTACATGAGCATTGAAGATGATAATCCTAATTTTTTATCTTCTTTTGAATGTGATCCTTGTAGAGTGAAACCTGCTTGTTGGGATCCTCTGCATCAACCATACCCTCATTTTTCCCCTTGTGCCCTAAAATCCACCATGAGGCATGACACCACTAAAGAGGCCCTTGAAAGGGAATTCATGAGCTTGATCGTTAGGTCCCACATTCTCTATTTACAAGAAAGGATTTTATGGTGCAAATTGAATTCATTCCCTTCATCCATGACTCCCTTCCATGATGTATGGATTTCTTATTTTCCCACCTCCCACCTCTCATCCTGCATATGATTATTGTCATGTTTTCTCTTGGATTTATCTCATCACAGGGATAAGAGGAATGGTATTGATCTTGTAATACGTAGGTTTCATTGGCTATATGACTATACGTAGCTCATGCATTAATTACATGCTATGCATAGTAGTGTAGGATGCATTGCATATCATTTTTGCATGGATACTATCATCATATTATGTTCTCATGCTTGATTAGATTTCATCTAGATTAGACTTGAATCTTAGAATAGATTTACTTTTTTGTATAGATTTATTATTTGATGAAAAATATGGTCGATAAAGTACACCTTTTGAACATGCTTCCAATAGTTTTTTTTTTTTTTTTATGTGCAGGATATAGATCTAAGTGCTAGGAGATTTTTGGAGTTCTCATGACACCCCTTTCGAGTACATGGATCATGCACTCTATCGTGATATCATGTCCCAATTGGAGCCGGATGTTGCTCACAAAAAGTGGGTACCCCTAGGAGAGCATTTCTCCAATTCATGTTCTTTCAGTCAATAGCCAGGAGCCCCTTACAGCCACCATGTAGCCAGTGTGTTGTGCCACTTTATCTTTGCCACCTATATCACTTGTATGTTTCCTCGCCCATTTTTCAAGATAATATGTTAGAAGCTGGGTCATCCGACCCAAAAGGTATGTTTTTCAATTTTCAATCGGGTGCTTATGCTTTTTTATTTTCATTTGGGAATTTTGGGCATGGATTATTTGGTGACTTGGAAGAGGAATGGCTTTGATCATGGGTTTGTTCCCTCACCTTAAATGAGGGGTTAATCATAATTCCTAGCCTTGTGGGATCTCCCCTATTAGCCTATGGCTTTAGGAAGCGCACTAAATGGGAAACCATGATTTTGGTAGCATGGTCCCATTTTCTCGTTCCACATTTTTCACTCCCCTTCGCACATTACAAGCCCTATTTCACATTTTCCCTTCTATAGGTCCACATGACCACTGGATCCACAAGGCACTGGCACACCCCCTCACCTTGTCCACATTCCTGGGTTGGGCCTGGAAACGTTTCCCCGGAGGTTGATGTAGCTAAAAAAAAATTAAAAGCATATCATGGCCACTAGCAAGAAACTGTTAAAATTTGCAACAAGAAACATTGAAATTGGCATCCATAAAAAAATCAAGAAAATGCACACACACTAGTGTGAGATCATAGGTCACACATGAGTGAGGGATCCTAGTGACACATTAGTGTGCAACCAATTTTTAAATAAATTGGAAAATTAATTGTAATCTTATCTCATAACAATTTGTAATAGTTAACTAAGTGTGATAGACTTAGTTAGCTCAAGAATTTCTAGTTGAGGATCAAAGGATAGGCATGTAGAGTGATTCTATTATTAACAGTGTCCAGTTGAAGTTGTGGCACTAGTGTGGTGTGAGTGGGATCAGTTAACTCAAATTAATTGAGTTAAAATCAATTTAACTAGTTCTAACTATTTGTTGAGCTAGTGGAAGATCAAGTGAATTAAAATAGATTTAATTCACAAGTAGTGATCTACCAAGAAAATGATAATTCACTATTAATAGTTTCATGCATGTCAATTATGATGGAGACCCAGTTCAGACAAAGGTTTAAGACAAGTAAACTATCAGTTGTATTTTTGGTGAACTGCCCATGTGCAGTTATAAAGTCAGAGGAAGGTTCCATAAGGATTGCATGGTTAAGGAAGGTTGATTATCCTATTTAATAGGGATTAATTTCCTAGGGATTGCATGAGCAAGGTTGGGCTAAGGAAGGGTTGAGAATTGGCTAAGTGTTGGTCAATTTTTCCTAAGAATTGCTAGACAGTTTTGAGCAAGATCAGACTGAGACAGTCAAGATAGTGCAGGATTTTCTCAGTGTGAAAAATCATTGTATTGTTTCATGATTATTTGACTATGTAAAATATATGATAGAGGGGTTTTAAGCAGGTGCTTTCCCCAAGAACATCTTGTGTTGTATGATTGATAATTTCTTTTCTCTTACTTGCATGTGATTGAGTGAACGTGTTTTATATTCCGCAAATATTGTAGAAGGATTCAGTATCTTGATTTTGTACATTGCATGATCGGATTGAATCCATTGATATAATTTCTACATGGTATTATAGTTGTGTTAGATATTTTCTACATGGTATCAGAGTGCCAGGAATCACAATAGAAGAGAATAATTTGAGTTTGTGCTGAAAAGTATTCAAATTTGCAGATACTTTCTTTAGAGCTAGAAGCGGATCAGGATGTCTTTCTATGGCTTGAGACTCAAATATGAACTCGAGGGCAGTTCAAATTATATTTCATGGAAGGACAGGATGGAGGCAGTGTTGGAGGAAAATGGGTTGAAGGAATTCATAGATAATGATATTCCCAAGCCTGCAGAAGTGGATGCCCAACTTCTTGATGCATAGCAGAAGAAGGTAGCAAAGGTGAGAAGGATCTTGTTGGAGGGAGTTTGAGATCATATTGTCTTGAGTATCCATGGGAAGGTGACTCCATATGTTATGTGGAAGGCCTTGACAGATCTGTTTCAGAACAACAGCAACCAAAGGAAATTGGCATTGAAGGAAAATCTTGGAAAGTTCAAGAATGAGGAGGGCGAGACGGTACCAACATACTTAGCGAAGTTCACTTAAAGTCGAGATGAGCTTGGAAGTGTTGGTGTGACCGTAGCCGATGATAACTTGGTGAGCCTAGTATTTCTAGGCCTTCCCAAGAGCTGGCATAGTTACCAGGACTCTGTGAACAGGAGGGAGAAGCTATCAGATTGGGAGTGACTATGGTCAAATTTGGTAATAGAAGAGATAAGGAGGAGCACCAGAGACAGGACCTCCAGCACCAAAAAAGAAGAATATTGTGCAATAGTGGGAAAATAAAATAAGGTCAAGGAAAAAAAATCCCAAGGCGAAGAGGGCAAGGGAGACTTGTCTAAGATCAGATGTTTTCACTATCACAAGTATGGGCACTATGCTTCGAATTGTCCACAGAAGAAGACAAACAAGAAGGAACCTGCAGTTGCAGCGAGTGAAGCATTGGCTTCACAATTCAAGCTTGATTTTACTCTCATTGCATGCATGGTTAGCACTGCAATGGGATGCATGTGGTATCTAGACAGTGGTGCCTCGTTCCATGTGATTGGGAATAGAGATCTCTTCAGTGACTTGGAGGAGAAGGACCTCCAGCAGAACATAGAGTTTGGAGATGACGGGAGGTATAGTGCGACCAGCATAGGTAAAATTACCTTTCAGAGGGATTCTGGCTCCCCTCTTAGACTAGCAGATGTTTCGTATGTTCCAGGCCTAAGGAAGAATCTTATTTCCGTAGCGGTATTAAAAGACCATGTTTATAAGGTGATGTTTATAAAAGGAAAAGTTTTCCTTAAACACATAGCCATAGGACAGGTGAAGCAGATCGGTTCAAGAGTCAAGAACCTGTATGCTCTCGAGGTTGAGGATGCATGTAAGGCTTTGAGGAGAAAATTAGTGGTTAATGACTTAGGGGTTTAGAGGGAGCAATTATCTCTCAACATCCAGCCTCAAAAGCAGTCTCATAATTTTGTGAAGCAGCCACAATTGGAGAAGTGGAGAGGAGACCGAGTGGAAGAGTCCACTCAAGAAGATACCTCCATGAGGGGTAAATTTCGAGCCATATGGGAAGAGGGAGTACATGCATCTATACCTCCACGTTTGAGGTGGGGCGATGTGCAAATATGATCCCAAGAAGAAATTTGGGTAGGGTCCATTGAGATGGTGTGTCTCATGGATCGAACCCGGATATGAGGAGCCCACATTAAAGCAATAGAAGGAAGGATTAGTTAGATTGATGCAGTTAGATTTCAAGCAGAAAGAAATCAAAGTGACAGGTGTCGGATACTGGAGCACAAATCAGAGTTGGCAACAGTGCAGAGTGCATGGATGCAGATGTCAGTAGCAACGTAGAGAGTCCAGTAGACATGTGCAGTAACTAGTAGCAGTCAGAATACTCTGATGATAGATGCATTATATTGATTCTGTTGTTTGGAGGCTATTCAGTTTCAGGAGAGTTGCATGTGCGAACAACACTAGAGAAGTGTTGCATGCAAGATCATTCCGAAGGTACCGGATCGGGACAGATTGATTCCTTTCTTGTTGAGAGGGAGTGTTGAAATTTGCAACAAGAAACAGTGAAATTTGCATCCAAAAACAAAATCAAGAAAATGCACACACATTAATGTGGGATCATAGGTCACACATGAGTGAAGGATCCTAGCGACACATTAGTGTGCACCCAATTTTTAAATAAATTGAAAAATTAATTGAATATTATCTCATAATAACTTGTAATAGTTAACTAAGTGTGATAGAATTAGTTAGCCCAAGAATTTTGAGTTGAGGCTCAAAGGATAGGCATGTAGAGTGATTCTATTATTAACAGGGTCCAGTTGTAGTTGTAGCACTAGTGTGGTGTGAGTGGGATCAATTAACTCACATTAATTGAGTTAAAATCAGTTTAACTAGTTCTAATTGTTTGATGAGCTAGTGGAATATAAAGTGAATTAAAATAGATTTAATTCACAAGTAGTGATCTACCGAGTAACTGATGATTCACTATTAATATTTTCATGCATGTCAATTTTGATGGAGACCCAGTTGAGACAAATTTTTAAGACAAGTAAACTATATGTTGTATTTTTGGCGAAATTCCCAGGTGCAGTTATAAAGTCAGAGGAAGGCTCCATAAGGATTGTGCAGTCAAGGAAGGTTGATTATCCTATTTAATAGGGATTAATTTCCTAGGGATTGCATGAGCAAGGTTGTGCTAAGGAAGGGCTGAGAATTCGCTAAGTTTTGGTCAATTGTTCCTAAGAATTGCTAGACATTTTTGAACAGGATCAGAGTAGGACAGTTAGGATAGTGCAGGATTTTCTCGTTGGAGAAAGCATTGTATTGTTTCATCATTATTTGACTACGTACAATATATGATAGAGGGGTTTTGATCAGGTGCTTTCCCCAAGAACATCTTGTGTTGTGTGATTGATAATTTCCTTTCTCTTACTTGCATGTGATTTAGAGAACGTGTTTTATATTCCGCAAATATTGTAGAAGGATTCAGTATCTTTCTTTAGTACATTGCATGATCGGATTGAATCCATTGATATAATTTCTACATGGTATCATAGATGTGTTAGATATTTTCTACAGAAACAAATGAAAATATGGCCAAGACATTTAATATAGCACATGGGTAAAATTCAAACATGAGCTCTACCCTTTATCATTATGGCCATCACCGTAGTTCTTAGGGCCCATGAGTTCCCATCACATCATTAAAGGAACCCATGCACGTCCCAACCCCTGGTGGGAAATGAACTACCCCACCTTTAAGGGGGGAGTAACTACTTTACATCATACATAGCTTGCTTTCATGTCCTAGAGCTTTGAGCAGTAATACAAAGAAAAAACAATAGGAAAATAAAGAGGGATGGAAAAAAAAAAGGTTTGGTTATCTCATACATCCACGATTGCTCCCTCCTCCCATTTGTACACCCAATATGTGTACTTCCTCATTGTTACTATCCTTGTACCCATGGAATTTAGCCTTGAGACCCCTTTATCCCCATTTTGTCTCATTATTATTCACATGCCATCTATTGACCGAAGGATGTTCTAGGGACATGTCTTTCCCCTTAGGGATTGGGAACACCTAATAGGATCATTTAATAGCCACTCCTACCTAGGGAGGTAACACTACTTTGATATAAAAGCCCTAAATTTGGAAGAGAAACCCCATATCAAGTCCAAATTTTCCCTTGAATAACAAGGTTGGTTCACTTAGACGCACTAATGATTAATTGTATCTGATGTGAAGATGCAACACTGGACATTATGTGTGATTGGAAGGTGGTTTCATCATGGGTTGGGCAACTATTTTGGTGCCTAAGTGCACTATAGGAGTATATGACACCCTATAGGTGAAGCGTTGAGAGTCATGGGACTCCTATCACTTTCAAAGCATCATTACACTCCATGGGAACCCTAGCAGTCTGCACCTTTCCCCGCACTATTCATGAGATTATGCACTTGAACTAGTGTGCCCCCAGCCAGATTAGTAGTGCACTTGTGGTTTGGCAGCTGATATGAGGCCCATATGAGGTTTGTATCTCCTTTTGAGACATGGGACAGCTAGAAACATACTCTGAGCCCTCAACATTAGAGCAGAATCAAGCTATTATATCACCAGGATACCTATTAGACATATTTTTTACCCAAACATAAAATTGGGATCCACACAATTATTTTCATGAAGATCTAGGGGCGAACCCCTAGAGGACGATTTTTAGAGCCCTCTTCATTCATCATGGCACCAAGACAGCTCAACGCATGCCTCCAAGAGGCCCACATAGTGATTCCATCAGCATTTTGGCCCTCTTGTAGGTTAACTTTTATGATTTCAGATTACTTATGTGGTTGGCTTATAACCACACCTAGTTTTTGCCCATCATTTGACAATTGAGTGGGGCTTTAGGCTAAAATTATACTTGGTTAGACATGTACAAATAGAATATACCTCATTATAATCTCTCATCATCATCAGACTTGGAATTCAACCTCTTAGAGGATTTTCGCACTTTTTCCTTCTTGGCTATAAGAGATCTATTGGATGCATTTTGATATTTGGAAGCTATTTTTTATTTTATTTAGAGATACTTCGTTGGATAATGGATGGATATACTACATGTTGTATTGTAAGTGCTTATTATTGAAAATTTTCTATCTTGAAATTGTCTAATGTATGGAATTGTTGCTTATAGGTAATGATATTATGTGCCCTAATTGTTTAAAAATAATTTCAAAGGGAAATCTAGTTGAGGATTGAATATATTATTCATTGACAACATGTAATGAATGTTCCTAATGGAGGAAATATTTAATCTCTTCATCAAACTCCATTTTCTTTTGAAGTGGATAAATGCTAAAAATCAATACCTTGGGAATCAAATTTTAGCCTCCTTAGAAAGGATCTAGCTTGTCTATTTCATCCTTGACTCTGTATTCCTAAAGGGCAAGGCACTAGTCCAAGTCATTGGGGATCAATCCTAAATTTTATCCCCTAAAATCCATCGTTTTAAGGCTAAGGCTTAAATCTAGGGCTTGTAGCAAAATTTTAGGGAGGATTTTTTTTGGTGATATGAGAGCCTAAAGATCAAGCTTAGGGTCTAGGCTACCTATTCTCCAAGTTTGGTGTGCATCCACTCAAACTTCATCCATAAAATCCCTTACCCTAGGTGTTGCTCCAAGAGAAAAACCTTTGTTATTTTCACCTCAACTTGAGGACTTCCTTGAAGGTTGTATGAGTGTAGTACTTTTTGAAGTACATCATAAGAATTATTTTCTCCTGGGCCTTGACCTTGTGAACCATCGAAAATCTCAAGACCCTAGGTCTTGAGCCTCATTTTTTAGGGAATTTCTTTGAGAGATTTTTTGCTTCTTTGAAGCCTTGAACCATTATTGAGTCTCTCTCTTGAATGAGCTCTAGCTTGATCACGGAGTGCCTTATACCTAGAATACCTATTTTAAGTGATCTCCTTCCGACTAGGACTCCTCTCATCAGTGAAAGTTCATAAATAGCAAGGGGCCTTGGTTGTAGTCACGGTGGGCCATTGCCCCATTGTTAGCACTTAGTCTAGCTTCTTGTATTGTAAGTTTTCCCTCTCCAAGGTCTTTGATATTTTGTGGTAACACTCCTCATTGTTGTCCCTTGGTCTAGTTCTTGTCTTGTAAGCTCCCTATTCAAGTTTGTTATTGTTTCCTTTTTTACTACCTTTTTCACTATCCTTTATCTTTTTGTGACCACTTTTGTAGCAATCTCAACATACTCAAGGTTAATTCAACTTATAAAAGGTATTGATCATCCATGTTTTAGAATCTATGTTTCTTTATTAATTATAATAAAAACATCTTTAAAATTACAGAATCTTGATCATTCTGCAGCCATAACCATGCTTATACATGTTGCAATACATCAATAAAGGGATGAAAGGTATCTGAAGATGAAAACAAATCACTACATGGAAGACCACCTATTAGCATGACTTGGAAGGCTACAGAGATCAGGAGATATATGAGTCAAACTCTGGGGATGAAAGTGCAACGGTCAAGCGAAGATAAGCAAGAGATCATGACGACATCAAGCGAGCGTGCAAAATACATGTTCGGTTATGAGGATATGATTCGAGAAGAATCCCTCATGATTTTTTCTTTCACATAGCAAATCATGAAGAGATAAAATTCTAATTTAAATTTACTTCCTACATGGCATAATGGTTTCATTTCTTATTGGCATAATACAGTTGAATTATTTTAATTAAGAATTGTATAAAATCCATAAGGCGAAACCAAAAAGACAGTTCAAAAGTTAAGTACATTGTGGTTCATTTTCAGTATTATGAAACTATGTTTTAAATTAATATAATCCTACGTTTTCAATGTGTGGCTAAGCAATAAATTGATCAGTAGCATACTTACACTCATGAGAGGGCCCCCTGGCAGAGTTGTAAGGATATTTAGTTTTGTTTCAATTTCAATCTGCTCGTAGCATGATAGTTTCATTAATTTTTTTCTCCTTGAATAGTTTCATTACAGTTATGTTTTAATCATTTGTTGTTTTGGTTTCAGAGTGCTCATAAAAGAGAAATACCAAAAAGATTTTATTTTCATATGCATTTCCTTTTAGCATGTTGAGATTCAACAAGATGATGAGCTTAGTGAAAAGAGTCGCCTTCACTAAGTGGGCCCGTAGGCTATTTTTGGCGCAAGTCTATTTTTAGACTATGTCTATTTTTAGACATATCGATCATATTCTATGAGTTGCAGGATGCTATTTGTGGATGGTTGGTCAAGTTGTAAAAATAGATGGACTTCTATTTTTAGACATATTGGGCGGAATCTATTTTTAGATTGCCAGTCTAAAAATAGATATGTCGAATATTATTAGCTCTTAATAATATTTGGACTATAAACATTATCTTATTCTCTTGGAGCACTTCAGTTAAGTGCACAGATGTGGCACAGGAGCTGACAGAAGGAATTACGCTATTCCCGAGGGTTAAGTGGAGCTATTGCATGGAGACTTCAGTTAGAACTCATGTGACAGAGTTTGGTGGAGTTGTAGAAGTAGTTGGTGGAGTTGTGTTCAGTTTAACTCAGTTAGACACAGTTGAGCTAGTTGTATCTAGCCTAACTGATTGATACACTAGTGAGAGTGGTGTGAATTAATTAATAATTAATTCACTAAATATTAACTCATTAATCAACTGAAGAATACATCAGTTAACTACATTGCATGGATAGTTTCAGTGGAGACCAGTGGAGAGGTAGGTGAAAGAGCAAGTGTGACTATCAGTTATGACTATAGTGTTGCATGAGTTTGCACCACACATTGATGGAGATTCCAATGAGGATTTCAGAGTGCAAGCCAGGTGGATTTGAGTTCATTCAGAGCCATTCTTCAACAGGGATTGTGCAGTAGAGGCAGGCTAGCAGGTGGCAAAGATCGATGCATGGATTTGCTAAATCGGGCCTGATTAGTGTGTAGCAATTGTATTGTACTGAGAGCTTGATATGATCAGCTTTGTATGAGGATTGTTACATGATCTCTATGACATATATTATATATAGATAGTTTGGTTTTTAGCTTCAGGCTTTCCCGTTAAAACACTGTGTTCATATGTGTGAATTTTTATGGTTTCAATGTGTGCATGCAGTTGATTTAATTTCCGCATGAGATGATCAATAGTAGAAGAGATTTTTTATTGTGCATGAAGTCAAATAGTGTGTGATCAAGAGAATCTTGGATGTATAACGCATTATTTATATAATTTCTACATGGTATCAGAGCTGTATTGATCATTGGAGCAATTGCAAATCATTGAAGCAATTGAGTTTTGTGCTGGTGGAATTCGAATTTGCAGCAGTGTTTTCTTGGTGTCGAAGTTGAGATGTCTTTCAACAGACTGTGATTGGAGTATTACCTTGAGGGTAGCTCAAATTATATTGCATGGAAGGACAGGATGGAGGCGGTGTTGGAGGATAATGGGTTGAAGGATTTCATAGATGCAGAAATTCCAAAACCTGCTTCTAGCAATGTTGCCGCACTTAACGCATGGCAAAAGAAGACAGCAAAGTGTCGAAGGATTATGTTGGAAGGTGTGAAGGATCACATAGTGTCCAGCCTTCATGGTAAAGCTTCTCCATTCTTGATGTGGAAAGATTTGGCAGACTTGTTCCAAAGCAAGAGCGACCAAAGGAAGTTGGCGCTTAAAGATTAACTCAAGAAAATAAAAATGGAGAAGGGCGAAAGTATACCCAAGTACCTCACGAAGTTTTTCCAGTGCAGGGATGAGCTGGGAAGTGTGGGGGTTACTGTAGATGAAGAGAACTTGGTGAGCTTGACTCTCCTTGGGCTTCCGAAGAGTTGGCATTTCTATGAGGACTCTGTCAATGGTCGGGAGAAACTGCCGAGATGGGAGCGACTTTGGTCGGATCTTGTGCAGGAGGAGATAAGGCGGAGTACCAGGGATGGATCTTCATCGAAGAATGAAGATGAAGAAAACTGTGTTTTGGTTGCAAAATCAAGGAAGGGGAAGGGAAAGAAAAATCCTTCTCAATCCGGTGTGAAAGGCAAGAATCAGGACATGTCCAAGGTGAAGTGCTTTCACTGTCACCAACATGGAAATTACGCCACTAATTTTCCAGAGAAGAAGAAAAATAAGCAGGTTGCTGGATCTGCAGCTAGAGAGGCCTTAGCCTCATAGTTTGAGCTGGATTTTTCACTGATCGCATGCTTGGTCTCAAGTGTGATGGGATCAGTGTGGTTTCTTGACAGTGGTGCGTCTTTCCATATGACCGGAGACAAATATTTGTTTATTGATCTAGATGAGAAGGATCGTGGAGTGCACATCGATATGGGCGATGATGGTAGATACAGTGCGACTAGTATCGGGACCATTTCCTTTGAGAGGGAGTCTAGAAAACCTTTCATCTTGAAGGATTTCATGCATGTTCCATGATTGAAGAAAAATCTTATCTCTGCGGCGATGTTGGAAGACAAGGGATATGATGTTTTCTTTAGCAAGGGAAAGGCTTTCCTACGCAGTAAGGCAACTGGTGAAACTTGGAGGATAGGGGTTCAAGTTAAGAACCTTTATCAATTGCAGGTAGATGGTTGCGCAGCAATGGCAAGCAAAGCAGAAGGAGTGGTGAGCCGAGATGAGGACGAACTTTGGCACAGGAGATTAGGCCATCTTCACCATGGCACTTTGAAAATTTTGCAGCAGATTTCTACCGGGCTTCCCAAAGGTACACTTGCGCAGTCAGATCAGTGCAAGGGATGTACTTTGGGAAAAATTTTGAAAGCCACCTTTCATGAAAAGGATAGTCGCGCCACGACGATCCTTGAGAGAATTCACACAGACGTGTGTGGACCTTTCTCAGTAGCTTCGACAGCAAAGCACAGGTATTATGTGATATTTTTTTATGACTTTTCTCGTAAGTGATGGATCTTCTTCATGCAGAAGAAGAGTGAGACATTCTCAAATTTCTGTGAGTTCAAGGCACTGGTGGAGAAAGATCCATGGAAGCAGGTGAAGGATTTTAGGAGTTATAATGGTGGTGAATTCATTTCTGGTGAATTCAAAGACTTTTGCAGCGCAGAAGGAATTTGAAGAGAGCTCATAGCGCCTCATAACCCACAACATAATGGGGTCACAGAGCGAAAGAATAGAACGATCGTGGGTGTTGCACAGGTGATGTTGCATGATCAGGGCCTTCCCATACACTTGTGGGCTGAAGCATGCAACACTGCGGTTTATGTGAAAAATCGTTGTCCTCATAGAGTACTTGGCATGATTACACCCGAAGAGGCGTTTTCTGGTAAGAAGCCTGATATTTCTCATTTGAAGTTTTTTGGCTCACCTATTTACATTCATGTGATGAAGGATGCTAGGAAGAAGCTAGAGCCAACCGCAGAGGTTGGGATATTTTTGGAGTACACAGAAACACCCCACAACTATCGTGTGTATTTTCCAGACAGTCAGAAGATTGTTATGCGACGGGATATCAAATTTCATGAGGAGAAAGCCATCAAGTGTTCGCTTGAGAGGGAGCCACACTTGCATGCAGATGAGGAGCTATTAGTTCCTAAGGATGAGCCTCAAGATGTGGATCAGCCACAAGATGAGGTTCATGGAGTGGAAGAAACCACTCATGTAGCACCAACCATCAGAGGGCGGAAGTGCACTACAAAAGCTGAGCGACTAAATCTTGATGTAGAGAAGATTGTAGGAGCACCTACATCACAACGCAGACAGAGACAGTCACCCGACCGATATACTGGATACATAGCTCTGATGAGCAAGTGTATCATGACAGAACCATCTTCTTTCGAGGAAGTTGTGGAGGACCCTGCATGGGTAGATGCCATGGTGGAAGAGTATGATTCGATTGTCAGAAACAGTGCATGGGATATTGTCCCAACTCCAGAAGGGAAATCAGTGGTAGGTTCGGGATGGATCTACAAAGTGAAGAAAGCTGCTGACGGGAGCATCGAGAAGTACAAGGCAATATTTTTTTCCCGGGGCTTCTCACAGATTGAGGGGATCGACTATGAAGAAACCTTTGCACCTATCGCAAGGTATTCTTCCATACGGAGCATCCTAGCTCTCTCAGCGTATATGGGATGGCACATTCATCAGATGGATGTGAAGATTGTGTTCCTCAATGGAGTCATTGAGGAGGAGGTGTACATAGAACAACCCGAAGGTTTCGATATCTTCAGCAGCAAGTCACATGTGTGCAAGCTCAAAAGAGTGGTGTATGGGCTGAAACAAGCACCTCGTGCTTGGTACACACAGATAGACATTTATTTCACCGGTATTGGATTCACCAAGAGTGAGGCGGATCCGAACCTATACCAGATTGTGGTGGAGGGTAAGTTGTTGATCATTGTACTTATGTAGATGATTTTATTTTGACGGGTGATGAATATTTGATACTCTCATGCAAGGCTGATCTTGCAAAAGAGTTTGAGATGAAGGACTTGGGCCTCCTTCATTATTTCCTGGGATTGGCAATTTGGCAGCGCAGTGATGTATTGTTTGTGTCTCAAGGCAAGTATGCCCGGGAGATACTGGAGAATTTCAACATGCAAGGCTGCAAGCCTATCGACACTCCTCTTCCTGGTGGTTGGAGGAAAGAGGATGCTACATCAGCAGAGGTAGTGGATGCCACTGTTTACCGATAGTTGGTTGGTTCGCTCATGTATCTAGTCAATACACGATCGGACATATGTTATGTTGTTAACCAGCTTTCACAAGCTATGGTTAAGCCTACCAAGCTCTTTTGGAAGGCGGGCAAGCATGTATTGAGATATCTCAAAGGCACATCGAGATATGGATTATGGTACAGACAGTCGGATGAGGTGAAGCTGCATGGCTTCACGGATGCAGATTGGGTAGGGAGCCCAACGGACCGAAAGAGCACATCTAGAGGGATTTTCAGTATCGGGTCTACAACAGTTTCTTGGTACAGCATGAAATAGAGATCTGTGGCACTCAGTTCAGCGGAGGCCGAGTACATGGCACCAATTTTGGCTGCATGTGAGGCTATATGGATGAGGAAGATCCCGGTCGGGTTGTTCGGTTCACACTTAGATCCTACTATGATATATTGTGATAATCAGATTTGCATTAAACTCTCGGTTAAGTATTTCATGATAGATCTAAACACATTGACATCTGGTACCATCATATCATAGATTGTGTGCAGCGGAAGATCATATTACTATCTTACATTCCTACGGAGGATCAGGATGCAGATATTCTGACGAAGGTGCTCACCAGGCGCAAATTCGAATACCATAGAGACAAGATCGGGGTGGCAGATAATCCCTATCTTGTTGAGAGGGAGTGTTGAGATTCAACAAGATGATGAGCTTAGTGAAAAGAGTCTCCTTCACTAAGTGGGCCTGCAGGCTATTTTTGGCGCAAGTCTATTTTTAGACTATGTCTATTTTTAGACATGTCGGTCATATTCTATGAGTTGCAGGATGCTATTTGTGGATGGTTGGTCAAGTTGGAAAAATAGATGGACTTCTATTTCTAGACATATTGGGCGGAATCTATTTTTAGATTGCCAGTCTAAAAATAGATATGTCGAATATTATTAGCTCTTAATAATATTTGGACTATAAACATTAACTTATTCTCCTGGAGCACTTCAGTTAAGTGCACGGATGTGGCACAGGAGCTGACAGAAGGAATTACGCTATTCCTAAGGGTTAAGTGGACCTATTGCATGGAGACTTCAGTTAGAACTCATGTGATAGAGTTTGGTGGAGTTGTAGAAGTAGTTGGTGGAGTTGTGTTCAGTTTAACTCAATTATACACAGTTGAGCTAGTTGTATCTAGTCTAACTGATTGATACACTAGTGAGAGTGGTGTGAATTAATTAATAATTAATTCAGTAATTATTAATTCATTAGTCAACTGAAGAATACATCAATTAAATATAGTGCATGGATAGTTTCAGTGGATACCAGTGGAGAGATAGGTGAAAGGGCAAGATGACTATCAGTTGTGACTATAGTGATGCATTGATTGCATCCAACACTTAGTAGAGATGCCAATGAGGATTGCGCGAGCAAGGCTGGACCAATTCAAGTTCATTCAGAGCCATTCTTCAGCAGGGATTGCGCAGTAGAGGCAGGCTAGTAGGTGGCAAAGATCGGTGCATGGATTTTCTAGATCGGGCCTGATTAGTGTGTAGCAATTGTATTGTACTGAGAGCTTGATATGATCAGCTTTGTATGAGGATTGTTACATGATCTCTATGATATATATTATATACAGATAGTTGGGGTTTTTAGCTTCAGGCTTTTCCGTTAAAACACGGTGTTCATATGTGTGAATTTTTATGGTTTCAATGTGTGCATGCAATTGATTTAATTTCCACATGTGATGATCAATAGTAGAAGAGATTTTGTATTGTGCATGAAGTCAAATAGTGTGTGATCAAGAGAATCTTGGATGTATAACGCATTAGTTATATAATTTCTACATAGAAATTTAGTTTCATTACTCAGTTAATTTCATAGATGGTGAAAAAAAATTATAGTTAATTGTGCACATCAGTAATTGTTTGGAGTTATAAGTTCTCATTTAGTTTCATTACTCAGTTAATTTTGTAGATGGCGAAAAAATGCATTTTAGAGTTAATTGTGCACATCAGTGATCATTTGGAGTTACAAGTTCTCATTTGAATTTTCTTCGGCAAGTATTTTCATTAGCATTCATTTATGCAATTGTAGTTAATTTATTTTCTTTTTGCAATTAGAAATTAAGTTTCCTTTTATGCAATTTACTTTTCTACAATTATTTTAGAGGTTCCTTTCTGCAAAGTAGTGTTTTCAATTTTGCAAGTAGCATTAAAATATTTTTCCTGCAATCTAGTGTTAGCATTTCCTTTATGCAATTAGAAATAGGTCTTAAATTCTGTAATTAGAAATAGATTTTCAATTCTGCAAACAATATATTTCAATTCATTTAAGTATTTGGGTTTTTAAGTAACTTTGAATAGAAAGAACTTTTGCGTGATTAATCTCTAAATCTCATTTAAACAAATGTCCATACTTAGAATATCCAAAGATAGAATTCCTAGCATAAATGGTGCACATACACTTCATAAATACACGAACCTTGGTTGACAATTAATGAAGTAATTTAAGGTCAATTAAATTAACCATCACTCCCCTCACAAGACCAACTAGAATTTGAGGCAACAAGAGGGAAAATCCCTTTTATAGAAAAATCCACCATTTTTCACTTAGTCATTACGAGCTCATCCTAGTTTTGTTTGATGAACAATCTATACAATTGGAAATCTCTTTCCAAACCCTTCAATGGGTCTTCCTTAGTTTTTTTCTACTTTAATACTTCACTCGAAAGTCACTTTTCCCACAAAGTGTCAAGGCCCCCTACTTTAAAATCAACTTTCATATTTGTCACTCTTAACTTAACACCATCTTTTCTTTGTTATGTGGACCACCTTTTTGCATGCTTATGTGGTCCCCTTTGGGCCCATTCCCTATGTCATCTTGCATATAAGCAACATCATCTCATTCATTGTATTTGCTTCTCATTCAACGGATATCACCTTAGGGACTCCCACACATTAATAGATGGGTCAAACCATCTGTCTCTTATATATTTCATCTATCAAGTGTTAGAGCCTTCCTCACATGGGCACTCCAGCACCATTTACCCATTTTGTATTTCAATGCCCATGTCATTTAATCCCCCTCTCAAATCGGGAGCCTAATTTGTCTTCATACGAGAGCAAACACCAACTGAATTTCTTATTATCATGATGACGACCCATATCCCTCCATATTACCCTCATTTTTACCTCTTGCTTTACTCTAGGAGGGCCTCATACCACTTGTACTTGGTCCAGTTAGTCACAACATCATTTAGTCACCCTTAACACAGTTACCGATCAAACGAGAATATTACATGGTACAGGTTTTTTTGAGGTAGCAAAAAAAGCACACGATTTTGAAAAGTAGTGATGCAGAATCACCCTTTTTTTTTTAGCATAGTTTTGGCACTTAAATTTTCTTATGACTTTATTTTTTAGTTTTTTTTAATCTTCAATGTCATTATTTTCATGTCAAATTTGAAAAGTGGTGATGTAGAATAACCTATTTTTTTTTGTTACCATATTTTTTGAACTTTAAATTTTCTTTGATTTTTTTTAAATATCATGTCGATTTAGAAAAATGGTGATTTTTTTGGCAATTTAAATTTTTTTATTTACTAAGTATGAACATTTCTTTTAAAATGTTAGTGATTTTCATGTTAATTTGGAGTAGTGTTGATGCAACATCAATCATTTTTGTTTAGAGTGGTGATTTTCATCTTGGTAAAAAAAAAAATACGCGACAAAAAAAAAATCAAATATAAAAAATATGAAAAAAACTAATAAAAATGTATAAAAAAAAAACTTATACAATAAAAAAAATTAAAAAATAAATAAACCAAAAAAAATCAAAAAATAAATAACCAAAGGGAAAAATTAAAAATAAATAAATAAATAAAAACTCATAATTCAAAGAGAAAAAATAAAATAAACAATTTTTTTTTCGAAGTTTAAAAAAAAAACAGCATAATTAAAAAAAAAATGATAAAATTAAAATAATTAATTAATTAATTAATTAATCAAAATACTAAAATAAATAATAATTAAAATTAGGAAAATTTAAATTAAAAAAAAAAAAACAAAAACAAAAACAAAAACAAACAAACATTAAAAAAAAACATATATATATATATGAAAAATACATTTTCAAATAATTAAAAAAAAAAAAAACATAATTCATTTTTTTTAATTAATAAAAATTTTAAAATTTTAAAAAACACATTTTTTAGATATAAATTGAAAAATAATTAAAAATTAAAAATAAAAATAAAAATAATTGTCCTTTGGGTCTTGGTTAAAAACGGTGATGAGGCGCACTGTTATGGCACTCATCACATGTTCAATTCCCTTCCCCGATCAGGGTAATATATGTGGACATGTTGATGAAATTGCAAAAATATGTAGTCTTACCAAACTTACGAAAAATAATAATAATAATAATAATTAACAAAAAATAATAATAATAATAAAACTAATTAAAAATAATAATAATAAATAAATAATTTTTTTACCGTCACCCGGAGGTCGAGCCCTGTAGCCCCCAGGGCGACGGGGGTTGACTCTGAGAATCGACCCTTGCAACCCTGGGGGCCGCGGGGCTCAGCCCGAGCCCTGCTGCCCCAGGATGATGGGGGTCGATTCCAGGAATCGACCCCTACTGCACTGGGGACGCGGGGCTCAGCCGCCCAGCGATTCCTAGGGCAGCAGTAAAACACATATTTAAAAAAATAATAATAATTGATTTTTTTAAGGTTTTTTTTATTATTTTTTTTCTTTTAATTTTTTTTTTAATTTAAAAATAAAATTGATTTTTGTTATTTTTTTAATTTAAAATATATATATATATATATATATATATATATATATAAAGTCGCGCCCAAAAAAATTGGTGTAATGTTCTTATCCGTAAAACCAGAGATAACCATTCTATCCCCTTAGAAAACAGGGACAGCTATCTTAAGAAGTTGTATGACTCTCGGGACACTATGGGCTCCACCTTAATCACTCCAATTAAGGAGGACGTCTTCTCTCTTGACAACATTGAGTCTGGTATTAATAAGCTCGCTAATGGGAAAGCTAAAGATGTTGTAGGATACCAAGCTGAAATCCTTAAAATAGGACAATTAATCCTCATTCCTTATCTCCACAAGCTTCTCAATTTGGCTATAACGCATAGCTTCCCCTGGCTTTGGACGCAAAGCCTTATTTTACCTATATTTAAAAAGGGGGACAAGAGTTTTCATCCAACTACAAGACCATTATGGTTAGCCATATCCTAACCAAGCTTTATGGGCTCATTTTGGAGAAGAAGCTTAGCCTTTGGGTTGAAAGCTAGGGAAAAAGAGCTAAAGGGAAATTTGGTTTTAGGAGACATCACTCGACTATTGACCATCTGGTCACTCTTAGAATCATTGTGGAGGAATGTCACAATAGTAAAGCCAATCTCTTCTATTGACTTTAGAAAAGCTTTCGACATTGTCCCTCAAGATAAGCTTTGGGAGAGACTTAAAGAGATCATGGTCCATCCTGAGCTGAGGATTGTTATGATCCGTCTCTACGAGATCGTCACTGCCAAACTTAAGACCAACGAGGGGTGGTCTAAAGACATTAAATGCAATATTGGAGTTAAGTAAGGTTTTCCCTTATCCCCTACCCTCTATGGCATATACATCAATAAGCTAGAGGAGTGTCTCGAATCTGCGGGGTGCAAGGGCACCGAGCTGGCTGGTGTTCTCATTACTCTTCTCCTCTATTCCAATGATATCGTTCTTCTTGCAAAAATTAATGATGACCTTGACAAGCAGCTCCAGATTCTTCTTGGATACTGCTCCAAGATGGGTATGACAGTTATACCGATAAGACTAAAGTCGTGATCATTAAATCCAAGAAGATCACCCATGGTAGTTTCGTTTATAATAACTAGTGCTTAGAGCAGGTTTCTTGTTATAAATATTTGCGCATTGACTTCCCTCATCATCTCAACTGGAATTATAGCATCGAGAAAGGAATTAGTGGGAGCTAGAAATCTTATTATGAGCTTGAAAACAATTGTAAGCCGTTCAATATTTACATTTGGAGTAAAAAGAGGTTACTCTTTGAGACCCTTGTCACCCATGTTGTCTTATACGGATGTGAAGTTTGGGGTTGCAGTATATCCAGAGAGTCATGGAGGAAGATTGAGATGATTCAAAATCAATTCATAGACTACAACCTTAAGATCAGGGGAAATACTCCCTATCCTATCCTCTTGATCGAATATGGTTTTCCCCCATTGAAAGTACAACTATGTTTATATATTTGATGTATAAGAAGAAGCTTGACAACATGGAATCAAAAAGGCTCCCTAAAATTGCTTCTAATTGTAGTCAAAACCCTCACCTTCGCCTCAAGCGCAGGTGGCATAAGGATGCCCAGTCCTGGCTCAACCATTGGGGAATTAAGGAAGAGCTCAGTATGGGAAGCAAAGATAATATCAAAAATACTATTACCTCCAAGTTTAAGGACAAGTTGTGGGAGGATCGGGAGTTGGAGGGTAAAAGGAATTTAAGATACTATAAGGAAGTGATCAACCCCACACTTGATAACCAAAATTATCTCTCTGTGTTGTCCATCAATAAGAAAAAAATGAACATCGCTTCGGAGTGAGATCGAGCGGTGATCTATTCCCAAGACCCCTTGGAACGATAGAATCTGTCAGATTTGCGAATCTTAGCAAGTGGAAGATGAAAAACACTTCCTTTTAGACTGCCCGACTCTTACTCACATTTGCTCTCAATTCCCTACCATCTGCCACACTTTCAATCTTCTTGACCTATTAAGCCAAACCACCTATAGGGAGCACTTATTTCTCCTCTTTGACCATAGAAACAAGATTTTGAAGAATCAAACTTAGATTCTTTCTCATCTCTTAAGATCTAATATACCGCATTGGTCTTAACGGACGATAACCATCTTCATCATCATCATCATTTTAAATTTAAATTATCATTTAAATTTTCTTTTTAAATTTAAATTTTTATTATTTAAATTATTATTTTTCTTCTGCTTAAATTTTTTTTTTAATTTAAATTTCTAAATTCTAGTTATTTTTTATTTTCATATTTTTAATTATTATTATTATTTATTTATTTTAAATTTAACTAATTTTCTATTTTAATTAATTATTTTACCACTTTTTTAATTATGCAATTTATTATTATTATAACTAAAAAAAAATATTGTTTTTGTCCTGGGTTAATTTTTTTTTTCTGTAAATTGTTTGTTTTTTTGAATTTTTCCTTTCTTTATTTTATTTCTTAATCTTTTTTTTTTTTTTACAAGTTATCTTTTATCTTTAATACCATGCCTAAAAATTATTCGAATTTTATTTTCATAAATGTGATATTTATCTTTAATGTCATTATTGGATATTTAAGGCTTTTGAGAGACATGATAATAGATTATCTTTAATACCATGCCTAAAAATCGTTGTAATTTTAAGACTTATATTTTATCTTTAATGTCATGTTTATCTTTGAAATTTTAATGTTTTTCATAGTCATGATATTTTTTCTTTAATGTCATTATTAAAAATTGTTGACAATTTACCCCGAAAAGAAAAAGACGTTATTCCAACATTAATACTTTTCATTTTCAAGGTGTTTTTTGCACAAAAAAAATCGACAACGTTATTCGAGCATCAACACTTTTCATTTTCAGACTGTTTTTTGCACACAAAAATTGGCAGTGTTATTCCACCATCAACACTTGTTGTTTCGAGGGTATTTTTTTCAATCCTTTAAAAAAAATATATGGTTTTTAGCATAATTTAAAAAAATGTTGAAATTTGACCCTAAAAAAAAAAGTGCATTCTGCAAGACACTTTTTGTTTTTGGGTTGTTTTTTCATGTTTTTTGAGTTTTTTTGGGTTAGAGTTCTCGTTTTGAGGTAATAGTTCTCGTTTGATCGGTAACTATGTTCCTTGTGTGAAGCATCAAAGATGAGTCACCATTATGTTCCATGGAATCCATTTAGAACCATATTTAGTCCTATTACAATATGTTAGCCCCTCTGTGAGTTGTACCCATCTTGTATTGTCAAGATTCGACCTTTAGATGTCCCATTGGTTTGTTTATATGTTTTTGAAAAACCTTTGTCCTACTGATTGGTCATTCCCTATGGAATGTTTTCAATCGCTTCTAAGTCAACCTTACATGTTATTTTCTAAATAAGGGAAGTTGTAAGTCCACCCCTTAGACCATCATTCACGCCTCAGCGTTAGTCTCTGTCAATGACATCATACTATGTACCTCATGCCATTGTTGGGGACTCATCATTACCTCAAATTTGGCATACCTTCCTCTATTAACTTCAACATATTTATTCTAGGGGAGTGACCTAGAGGGTCATGTACCTTAGATACATTTTCATCATTGGTGGGCGCCTCAAATCAAGCAGATGGAAACCTTAGTGCTTTATGACTTTGATATTTTCTTGCATGCTCGGCTTAGCTCATTATCACACAATCGAGGATCGTACACTCGATGGACCATACTCGAGTTCTTCAATAGATAAAAATTCAATAATATGAATGCCCATGAACTTGGGTCTTTCGAAGATGTGAGAAATGTCGTTTTCTAATATCATTGTCTTTTTTTTACACAACTAAGAACAGCTTTGCTATTAATTTTGTGCCCAGTCATAGCAAGATACCTCGAAGATTTAGATCATGTTTAGAAAGATCAAAAGTTATAAGAGGAAAAAAAGAAGATCTCTCCAAATAAATCTAAATGGTTTTTGCTACAGATCCTTTGTATTGCCAAAACTTAAACTTGTGTTGTTGTAAATTCTACAAAATTGGCCAACTATCAAAATCAAAATAAATTTGCATGGAATGGTCATAGCTTAATGAGGGGATCAATTGACATTTGATCAGCAAGGGGATTTCTTGTTGCGCTTCTGGAGTCTTTTATTGTTCCTTTAGGCTTGCAATTCTGCTAGTTGAAGGCCCATCTCATCCATTTATGTCTTCCGTGCAATGAATTTTAAGTTGTTTCCTTTACATCATTTCTAATGGGGACAGAATTTGTTGACAAAGCTCTGAGACCTTAGAGATTTGGAAAGAGATGTTCCAGCTGGCCTCAAACGAGTCTCTTGAAGAGCAGCTCTAATTTTAGAAACATGCTTAACTTGGAGCCTAAATTCATGAGAGAGTTGAAGACCAAGAGAGAAATTACACTTGAATGAAAGGGAAACAGAGACTAGAATTAGGAGAAGGCTAGCTCTATCCTTGACATAGAATTGTTCCATGTATTTAACCACAGTGAATTGGTGGAATCGATTCAACATGAGCTCAACATATTGGAATGTTCGCATGAGATGAAAGATCTCCTATGCTTTCCAGATTGTTATGAATGTTGTTAACTAGAGGAGGTGACAATCTACATCAGTTTTGCAGGGTAAAAGAGAGAATGAGAGACATTGCAAGGAGCCAAAATTTAATTCTAAACCAGAATTATTGTGCATACAATTCGGATCTCTAGACGAGGGAGATGTCCTTACAAGAAATTTGACATATTGAGATCGCTAGTTAGGATACTACACGAGGCTTGAGCATATGAGTGACGGAGGCAATACCACAATGTTTGCCATATATGAGGAGCAGGTCCTTTCAACGATGAAGGGACTTAGACCAAAACTTTCCCATAACTTCATTCAATATATTATTTCTTTGGGGAGGTTGATTTAAGAATGTTTTAGATTTGTTCATGGGATACATTTGCAAGTGAGATTATTTTTTTTCCTCATTTTCCCTTCTTCGAGGTGGCAGGCTATATTAGCTTGCTCATCAGCGTCTTGATTCGGGTTGTGGAGAATATGATGGAGGGATTCATGAGAGAAAAATTCCTAGATATCGAAAACTCTGTAGAGGAGAGAAAGAACATTGCTCGAAGGGAGAGACGCGGAGCAGAGCTGTTAAATAATCAAAAGAGAGTCCACATAATTGTAATGGAAGAAATAGACTGATCCTTGGCTAATTGAAGTTGAAGTCCTATAAAGAGGCCATACATTTTTGTTGCATTATTCCATCTTTTCCCAGGCTTACTTGATCTTTATTTCTCCTTTGGGATTAATGATAATCTCTCCCCCTCCAGTCGCCCTTTTTTTCTAATATAATTGTTAAAAGTGTGAAAAAATTTGAATATCTCAAACAGAAACCCTATTGTTAGATTTCAGATTTACTTCTCCTAATTACATTAAGTTATTAATGTGAAATCTTCAGCATTAACATCCACGTAAATATATTAACAGCCTACACATAAAAATCTAAATTGAATAACATGCACAATGATAAAGTGGCAGACAAGGATTTTCAGGACAATTGTCCCCGGAAAAACCCAATGCGGGAAAATTGGTCTTCTGGTTTTTGGTGGGTTTTTATTATTAAGCAAAATATAAGTACAAAAAATATGGGCACCAAACTAGTTAACCCAATAGAGAAATAAAACTATAGTTCTACCTCTATTCTGGAGACAGAAAACTGACTGATTCACAGCCTCAAAAGGGATTTACAGAACTCAGCCTTTTCTGGTATGCAGAAATCTCAATGCTACTCTGAAGCCCTCTGCATCAACCCTGCTACCCTGTGCCAGCCTCTGTGCTGCTCAAGAAGGGCCTGCGTCACCCCAGACTGGGTTACGCTACCCTGGATGGCCAGTGTCAGATCTCCTGGGACTGCATCAGCCTTCTGTGGCACTGCGTCAGCCCTCCTGGCCTCTTGATGCCTCTGCGCTACCCCTACTGGGCTATGGCTGCTCTGCGTAGTTGTTTCTTCCTCTACATTGCTCTGGTTCACTGCTTCTCTGCCCTTGTTGCACTCTTGGCCTGGGATCAAACCATCCCTCTTGCCAATACTACCCCTCGTTGCAGCTGAAACACTTCTGAAATTCTTAACAAACCACGACCTAGAATTCCAGCTTATTTTTAGTGCTCTGCCACTGTGTGTGTTCTCCAACTGGCCCCAAGCCCTCTTCTTATACCTTTCTCGTTGAAACATCAATAGTCGCAATCTAATCTTGAATCGATGGCTAAGATTAGAATATGCTTGATCTGTGTGACTTAAGTTATTTTCATCACATGTTTAATTTAATTAACTTTAATCTTTTAATTTTCCTAAGTAAGACTTAGGGTCCTTAATTAAAATTATTAATTAACTAAATATCTCTTAAACAGGATGGAATTTATTAAATCGCTTTTTGGGTCTTAGAGATCTTATGTACTCTAGTCCCTCCACCAAGTTTGGGAGATAGAGCACATCTGATGCTACCCCAACACCCCAAAATATCAACACTCCCTCTTAGCAAGGAATGTGCTTTAACATCCATACTTCACCCCAAAGTTCCACACTGATCTCTGGTGTGGGTCTCTGCGTTGATGCTTGGCCTGTTTCCCTTCATCACTGTGTTTTTTTTGCTCTCCCATACTGTTGTCCATGATGCTACCACTGCCACTGGCACATCTGTACTGCAACTCCCTCTCAATCTGTTGCATCGAGCTGCCAACTGCTACACTGCAACTCAGTTGCTGAGAGTAAGCTTCCTCCTGCCCAATATTTAATAGACAAGTCAGTTGGGCTGCATCTCATCATTGAAGCTCCATAGGTTGCTGCTCGGTTTTGTCATCTGAAGGTTGTTGCATCTCTGCACTGCGAAAGTAGACCTCCTCTCTACTACTTCTGCGCTAAAGTCCCCTACGTTGGTGTTGTGTTGTTGAAGTCACATCAGCCCCACTACGTAAGCAAGCCTGCTTTGCGTTGTTGAATTCACATCAGCCCCTATGTGATGCTGTCACATCTGCACTATGTTGCTCCCTCTCAGCATCTAGCTCTGGCTCTGCACCATCTGTGATTCTCTACACCCACTGCTCCACTTTCCCCGCTACCGTCTTAAGGCTCCTGTATCTCGTATGTGATCCAAGAGTTGGGCTACTCAAAAATCCTGCCCCTACTCTGTAGTTTCTTTACATATCAAGATCACCCCAATTTTGTGGTTCATGAGCGCTCATGGCTATGTCATCTCCGGAGGCATCGACCGCCACAACAACCTTCGAGCTAGAAGCTTCCTTGTCCTTTTTATTCTGAGGACAATTGCTGGAAAAATATCACAGTTCGTACTGGAAACACTTGATCTTCGATATATCATGCTTCTTTCTCCCTTGTTGCCTCTTTGATGCGAAGGTTGTGTAAGGATAGCCCACATGTTGTCCTAGTTGGGAAGGTCCGCTCTGCCCAAGAGACTTTGAAAAAAAGTTTCCCAGTCCTTTGTGACTACCTTGAGAGCAGTCATCACCATGACATCATCATCTACCTTGACCCCCATGCTATTCAGCTGATCTTGAATCGTTTGTAGTCTGGATAGAAAAGGATTGATCTCCTATACCTTGGCCATCATGAATAACCTCAGTTGGTTCTCCAGAAGCATCTTCCTCTGGACGGATCTTCCTTCATATAGTGTGGTTAGAGCTACCCACATCTCATGAGTCGTTACCTTCTCAGCTATGTGAGGAACCACATGATCTTTGACCCCGTCCATAATGAAGTGCTTGGCATGTGTTTCTACTTCTTCGTGCTTCTCCAAGATTTTCGCATCGGTCGGTGTAGCCAGGACTTTCTCTGCATGCTCCCTCAAGTCGTACGCCTCCATGACTACCAGGATTATGGCCTTCTAGATTGCAAAGTTGGACAGTTCGTCTAATCTATCCTGATCATGTAGTCCATGGGGTGCCATCTTCTCAGAAAATGTGTCGGAACAAATCCTCCTCTCTATATTAGAGAATCGGATCTAGGGTCCTTGGCGAAACAAGAACCCTTTGCTCCCTTTGACAACTGACTCCCTCTCTTGGAATTCTGCCAAAAAAAACGAAGCAGCTCTCTTCGATCCTCAAATCGATCTTCGGACTTCTTTGGCAGGAAATCCTCTCAAAATTTGTTCTCCTCCCACTCTTCATCAACTTAGCTTAGGCTAAATTTTGTACCAACAAAATTTTAACCCCGCCGGCAACTGCTAAACGTCTGTAGCTTAGCTTCTGACACTCTGAACAGCACTCAGCTTCTGGACTGCGTCACCCTAGCTGACCTCTGCATGAGTAGACAGTCTCAACGCAGCTTCTGCGCTACCTCTGTGCAGTAAGTGTGTGGGCCTACGTGGAGACTGCATCACCCTGGCCTCTGCTTGGCTCTACCTCCTTCTGCTACTACGCTGCCTTCTCTGGTTTGGTTTTCTGCTGCTGTAGCTTTCTGCAACACAGATTCTTCAGTCTTCTTGCTGGATATCCGGCTAGATCTGCAATCGCTTTGATACCATGTGAAAATTTATGAATATGCTCAAACAGAAACCCTACCGTTAATTTTCAGATTTACTTCTCCTACTTACATTAAGTTATTAATGTGAAAATATTCAACATTAACATCGAAGTAAATACATTAACAGCCTACATATACATATCTAAATTGAATAACATGCACAATGACAAAGTGACACACAAGAATTTTCTGGACAACTGTGCTCGGAAAAATCCAATGCGGGAAAACCGGTATTCTGGCTGTTGGAGTGTTTTATTATTAAGTAAAATCTAAGTACAACAAATTTGGGCATTCGTGTGACATAGCTTCCTATCCAACGAATAGGCATATCCCAAGGCAAATAGCTTACTTGGTCCTACTTGGATGCATATTCCTGGCTATGCCCAATTACTTATGCTTACATAGTTGGGCCCTACCTAGCTACACCTATATACCTGGCCCAACCTTTCCCTTCTAAAAACTATCCTTCTTTGGCCGGTGAAAGGTAATACCGGTGGGTATAGTGAGTACACCTACCTACCAAACTGGTAAACCCTACAGAGAAATAAATAAATTGCAGCTATACCTCTGTTCTGGAGACAAAAAAGTTGATTTATTCACACTCAGAACTCAGTCTTTTCCGATCTACGGAAATCCCAGCACTGCTCTGAAGTGCTCTACATTAGCCCTGCATCAGCCTCTGTGTTGCTCAGGAAGGGCATGTGTCAACCCGGACTGGATTACGCTTCCCCTACGCTACCCTCTCTGGCCAGCATCAGTCCTCTTGGGATTGCGTCAACCTTCTGTGGCACTGCGTCAGCCCTCCTGGCCTCCTACTACCTCTGCGTTGCCCCTACCGGACTATGGCTGCTCTGCATAGCTGTGTAGTTGTTGCTTCCTCTACGCTACTCTCGTTTGCTGCTTCTCTACTCTTGTTGCACTCTTGGCCTGGGATCAAACCATCCCTCTTGCCAATACTGCCCCTCGTTGCAGCTGAAACACTTCTGAAATTCTTAGCAAACCACGCCCTAGAATTCCAGCGTAGTTTCAATGCTCTGCCACTGTGTGTGTTCTCCAACTGACCCCAAGCCCTCTTCTTGTACTTTTCTCCTTGAAATATCAACGGGCGTGATCTAATCTTGAATCAACGGCTAAGATTAGAAGATGCTTGATCCGTGTGACTTAAGTCATTTTCATCACATGTTTAATTTAATTAACTTTAATCTTTTAATTTTCCTAAGTTAGACTTAGGGTCTTTAATTAAAAAGATTAATTAATTAAATATCTCTTAAACATGATGGAATTTCTTAAATCTCTTTCTGGGCCTTTGAGATCTTATATACTCTAGTCCCTCCATCAAGTTTGGGAGCTAGAGCACATCCGATGCTACCCCAACACCCAAAAATCTCAATAAGGAGGACTTGTGAAATGTCATTTTGTGGCGTCATTAATTATTTAGAAATAGTTATAATATTAATTATTTACAAATAGTTACAAGTTGTAATGAACATAATTCATAGATTTAGATCTAAGACTTTTGTGATCCATAATTTAGATAAATGTCTTTCGGATTAATCACATCATTAAGACCAAATCCTAATGATATAATTCATAGAATTCATCAATTCAAAATGTCAAAGCAATCCCACATTAACACCAATCCTAAATAATGATCCCAACCAATTCTATAAAGCTATTTCATTAAAATTGATCATTCATCGATCGTCCCTATTTATTGTTTGTTTCTTTTCTTTTCTTTTTTAAAGAATTTCATAAGTCGATTCTAACTATTACCACTATAACTTCTAAGTGAATAAACACGCCCCATAAATAACTCACGGAAATTTGAACCTCAAACCACATACTTAACATAAAACATCACCAACCATACTGCTCAAACCACGTACTTAACATAAAACATCACCAACCATGCCACTCCATTGCAAGGTCCCTAACCAATGCTAAACACCCTATGAAATTCAAAACTTTTTATTATTTTTCGAAAAATTCAAAAAAATTATTATTTTTCGAAGAATTAAAAGAAAAAAGCTTTTACATTTTAAGACGATATATGTAAAAAGATTTTATTCTAACCTTGATATTTAATACCCACCCAATTGCAGCAATCCAGCGTTCACAACTTGCTTAAAAATGTCAAAGCAAAAATTATCAAATGTTACCCAAACCTTAGTTCACTATGGCATTACATTAAGTGAAATGGGACGCAAAGGGGAGGATTTTTTGGACTTAAACCTAAGATTATATATCCACTTAATACTTAAAATATTATATATTAGAAGTGGCAGGAGATTTTTTGTCCCCCCGTGACATTAAATACTCACTAAATTGTCATATTTCAGCCTTCAAAACTTGTTTTAAAAAAAGTCAACTTGTTTTCAAATGTTACCTAACGCTAATTCACTGTGGCATTAATTAAGTGAAATGGGACGCAAAAGGATTTAGAGGATTTTTCAGGTAGAGTTGTAAAAAATTATACGAAAATATCTATTTCAGAGTATAGTATTTTTGTTTCCTATTATGAGTTGAGTTTAGTTCATTTATGTTTAATTTTTAATATAAAAATAACAAATAAAATAATAATTTTATCAATACTAAAAAATTAACATTGCAGAAAAGAATTGTTCTAAATATTGATCTTAATTTTTTGGATTGGATTCATTACATTGAGGTATATTTATGTTAATATTTCAAATCATCCAATTTTGAAAATTTTCAAAAGGAATATATATTAAACATTAAATTTATTCCGTACTTTCGAAATATTCAAAGTTGCTAAATCTATTTATTAAAAGCAACTATTTTATTGCAATATTTTAATTTTAAAAATATATATATATATAATAACCAAACTAAAAATTTAGATTTAAAAATGTTTAATATTATTCTTTCAAAATTATATTATTACAAAAAAAATTCAAAATTATATTATTACTGAAAAATCAATTATATTGAATTTGTAATTACATGGTGTTAGATACTCCAGGTGCATTGTACCATACCACTAGTTTAGATGAGAACATAATCAAAATCAAAATAAATTAAATTAAATTATTCCAATGCCCACTTAAAATATACATTCTTTCATCTTAATTCTTAGTATTGCTCATACAGTGTTACTTTCAAATAAAATAAAAAATCATTTAATTTGTTTATAAATCTGTAATTTTAGTTATACTAGCATAGATCCATCTTAAGTACGAATTTAACATGAGAGTGATCAAATTTCTTTAGGTGCAAACTTGCCAAGCCAGACACCAAATTGGTGTATGAGACCTCCATGTCTGTGGGACAAGGGACCCACTTTTGCGCAGCGATTTGACTACTAAGTCTATGAAGGCATACATACTCTACCCCTGTGATTCTGATTTTGAACCTGTGACCTCTTAGGAGGAAATCCATGCTCTTAACCATTAAATTGTTAGTGAAATATTTTTGAAAAGTATAAAATTTAAACATGTAATTCACACATTTTCCTAATTCTAATTACTTTACAACATATTCATTTTTTATAGCGGACAATATTTTTCTATTTAAAACATATTTTTTATTTTTTATTTTAAAGGGGCATGCACGAACGGACAGATCAACACTTGCACATCCGCGGACAAACTAGGATGCAAAATGAATGAGCCTCTCAGCTCAATCATACAAAATTACAAGGATGCAGAATGAGCCTCTCAACTCAATCATACAAAATTACATTGTCCTGTCTTGCTTCCTTCTTGATATTAAAAAAAAAACATTAAATATTTGTCTTGCTTCCTTCTTGATCTTAAAAAAATATCAAAAACATTAAATGGTTTCTTAATATTAAAAAAATATCAAAAACATTAAATATCCATTTAGAGTAAAATGCATTGTCATGTCTTCCTTGCTCCTTGATATTTAAAAAACATTCAATAACCATTTTACTTGTTCATTGATATTTAAAATACATTCAATAACCATTTCGAGTAAAATTCTCTTCATATATACCTAATAACCATTTGGAGTAAAATGCTCCTTGATATTTAAAAAAACATGCAATAACCATTTTGAGTAAAATTCTCTTCATATTTAATAATAACCATTTAGAGTAAAATGCTCTTTGATATTTGCTCTTCATTTTTACCTAATAAACTTTTAGAGTAAAATGCTCCTTGATATTTAAAAACATTCTCTTCATATTTACCTAAATGGTTTACCTAATAATCATTTGTAGAAATTATATGCACTACGCATGCATATGTCCAAGATTCTCCTGATCACACACTATTTTAACTTCATGCACAATACAGAATCTATTCCACCATTGATCATCACATGCAGATATTAAATCAATTGCAATGCACACATGAAACCATAAAAATTCACACACATTAACACAGTTGTTTAACGGGAAAGCCTGAAGCTAAAAACCCCAACTATCTGTTTATAATATATGTCATAGAGATCATGTAACAATCCTCATACAAAACTTATCACAAGCTCTCAGTACAATCCAATCGCTACACACTAATCAGGCCCGATCTAGCAAATCCATGCACCGATATTTGCCACCTGCTAGCCTGCCTCTACGGCGCAATCCCTGCTGAAGAATGGCTCTGGATGAACTCAAATTTCCCCAGCCTTGCTCACGCAATCCTTAAAGGCATCTCCACTAAATTTGTGGTGCAAAAAATGCAACACTATAGTCACAACTGATAGTCACACTTTCTCTTTCACCTACCTCTCCATTGGTCTCCATTGAAACTGTCCATGCATTGTAGTTAACTGATGTATTCTTCAGTTGATTAATGAGTTAATATTTAGTGAATTAATTAATAATTAATTCACACCACTCTCACTAGTGTATCAATCAGTTAGACTAGATACAACATTTGACAGTATTCAATCGAGTTAAACTGAACACAACTCCATCAACTACTTCTACAACTCCACCAAACTCTGTCACATGAGTTCTAACTGAAGTCCTCCATGCAATAGCTCCAGTAAACCCTTAGGAATAGCATAATTCCTTCTGTCAGCTCCTGTGCCACATTTGTGCACTTAACTGAAGTGCTCCAAAAGAATAAGATAATGTTTAGAGTCCAAATATTATTAAGAGCTAATAATATTCGACATATCTATTTTAGACTGGCAATCTAAAAATAGATTCTGCCCAATATGTCTAAAAATAGAAGTCCATCTATTTTTCCAACTTGATTAACCATTCACAAATAGCATCCTGCAACTCATAGAATATGATCGACATGTCTAAAAATAGACATAGTCTAAAAATAGACTTTGCGCCAAAAATCACCTATGTGGGCCGCACCTAATTTAGGTGATTATTTTCCAACTAGGATCAAGGATGATGTTTCAGGATGCCTCCTTCACTGTTTCTTGTTGCAATATTCAACACTCCCTCTCAACAAGAAAGGACTGTCTTTGCATGCGACATGCAACTCCATGCATTCACCCTGCAACCTTTGCAAGCGCCCTGCAACTCCATGCGTCTGCTCTGCAACTCTTCCGAAACTGAATAGGATCCAAACAACTCAATCAGTCTTAATGCATCTATCATCAAAGTCTTCGACTTCTGCTGGTACCAACTACATATATGTCTTCAGGAACCACTGCACTGTTGAACTCTGCACTTGCTGTCAACTCTGAACCACGCTCCAGTATCCGACATTGTCACTTTGATCTGCCTGCATCAATCCAACAGATCATGTTATTGCTGTTTTTTGGGCACCTCATAGCCAGGTTCAATTCATGAGATCCACACCATCTCCATGAATCCTGCCTAGAAATCTCCTCTTGGGATTACTCATGCATGTCGCCCCACCTCTCACCTGGTGATATAGCTACATGCACTCCCTCTGCCCCTTTGGCACGAAATTTCTCTGCATGAGTGGTTGCTCCCACTCCATGATCCTCATCTTGTGGCTACTCCACACCCTGAGGTTCACTCTTACCTGCATGCAAAACTTGCTCCCTCTCAAACATCAATTGCATGTCTTTTTTGCACTTCCCAACAATAGGAAGCTCCGTAGAAATCCCATCTACTTCAACTCTGTAGAGATTCTTGGCTCGAATCCCAACCTCTTGACTTGTCCTGTTGCTTTGTACTGAAGGAAAACTTTTCCTTCACAAAAGACAACATCATACCCTTTATCCTCTAACATTGCGATTGAGATTAAATTCTTCTTTAAACCTGGAACATGCACTACATAGTTAAGAATACATGTGTACAGAGATGCACAGGAATCACATACAATAAAATGATAATTGAATTATTGTTCACCCCATCAGTAGATGTTACATACGTACATATAGTTGAACTAATTCTAATCTTAGAGAGAGAAGTTGAGAGAATATCTCAACCTCCTCAACAACCCAATCCAAACTAAGTAAACATAATAATTGAGGCATTATCTCAAACACCCTCCCTTAATGCCTACATTACAGAAAACTTACAATACTGAGATCACAATTACAAAATTTGTATTTGTTTTTGTCTAGCTGGTCTTCATCAGCAACTCTACCCACTTTGCGGTCTTCTGGATTCTGCTCTTTCTTTCTCCATATCTTCGAGCTTACCTTTCAACCCATTTAAAGTACACCTTCTTCTGACCATCAACGTTGAGTTTGTAAGATTAAAGATTCTTGACACCCCCGAAGAAGAGTCTCGACACTGAACTACCCTATGGAAATATTTCCATCTGTGAAATAACCCCGAAGAATAAATTTCAACAGTCTATAGGAAAATATTCTAGGTACAGAATATGATCAGCGATTAATCTTACAAAGTGACCTTTACACATAAAGATCTCATTGTATAACCTGTAACCGATGCTCTTGAAGCCCCGAGGAACAAAAAGACCCATCAGCATATAACAAATTCACACAATCAAATTAGCCAATTGTTCTCTCGGCACCGAAGAATGTCGAGAATGACGAATTTAGATTATGCTAAAATGTTCAATAATTGGTTTTGTACTACACAAATCTCACAACAACAAACTTAAACCCCACATTATACACCACACCACACACTTGCAAATCATATTACAAAACATGTTCTTAGAAAATTTTAAGAGATGGATCTGGAGGTTCATCCTCACTTGAAGAATCTACATCAGGTGAATCTTCTGAAAATGTTGCATAGGCTGTTTTTTTTCAATTTTCCATTTAAAAGATCTTGAGCCCGAATTTTGCAATTGAATGTTGTATGTCCATATTTATGACAATAGAAACATTCAGTCTTACTTTTATTCATCCTTCCCTTGGAATATAGTGCAAGTTCATTATGTGAACTAGCCTCTGTGCCACCTATCCTCTTTTCTTCTGCCATAAGAGCTATTATCATTTCATCAAGTGATTGATGAGGCATTTGACTTAGAGTAAATATGGCATTATCATATTTTGAAGACATGCTATTTAATAAAATTTCCTTTGCATCATCATCATCTACTTTAGAATTAATTTCTAACAACTGTCTCATCAAATCTCTTAACTCATTTATGTGTGTTGACAATGATGTCTCACTATCCATTTGAAGTTTAAACAATTGTAACTTTAAGAAAAAATTTGCATTAACAGCTTTTGCCCCAAATACCTTATTCATTTCTTCCCATATTGCTGCAGAAGATTTCTGTAAGTCAATTAGATGTAGCTGGGAATCTGCAAGTGATAGTCCAAGGATAGACTTGGCTCTTTCTTCTCTTTTTTCCCATTCAATTAACTATCTAGCATCTGTAGGTGCTTTTTCTGAGCCTTCTACAATATTCCATAGATTTCTACTCATCATTTGCAGCTGAATTTTTACCTTCCAAGTGTAGAAATTAAAGCCATTAAACTTTTCCAATACAATAGGCTCCATGTTGAAAAGAAAAGCTTTAGCCTTTTTTAATCAACAAATATTTAGCGGATTAAATTTCAAAAAAAATAATATTATCACAATGTAAAAACCGCCACATGTATGTTAAGAAATTGTGAGTGTAAGCCAACAATATGAAAACGCACCCAAGGACAGGAGCTATCGTGGCCAATTCTGAGCTTTCTCCTTAAACTTCACGGCTGTGCACAAAAAACATGGATTTGATATCTCAATATGGGAAGCCGCTTTCCTATCTCGTCTGGATATTAAGAGCATTCAAGTCTGCATACGAATTGCCTTGTGGGTGCACTGGATTGGACCTAAATGGTTTTTTCTCGACCTGAAGGGTTGTAACCTGTGATTGAAGTAGAGGAGGCGCTGACCAGGAACCGAGTACTGAAGTTCTAGCAAATTGTGGTTGACTTTGAGATGGAGAACCGATGTTGTGGTTGTGCTGACAAAAAACTGAACGTTTGACCTCCGAATGTCCAAACGTTCGGAACGTTTGACCTGGAAGTAGTGCGTACCACTGCGTTTGCGATTGCTACCTGGTGCGCCACTGTGCTCCAATACCAAGTTAAGAATACAGGTGTACAGAGATGCACAGGAATCACATACAATAAAATGATAATTGAATTATTGTTCACCCCATCAGTAGATGTTACATACGTACATATAGTTGAACTAATTCTAATCTTAGAGAGAGAAGTTGAGAGAATCTCTCAACTTCCTCAACAACCCAATCCAAACTAAGTAAACATAATAATTGAGGCATTATCTCAAACATACATATTGTAAAAGAATGAGTTTACCTGACTCCCTCTGAAAGTTAATGGTACCAATGCCGGTCGCATTGTATCGTCCATTGTCGCCCAACTCAACATGCAACTGGAGATATTTCTGCACCAAGTCACTGAAAAGATTCACATCTCCCGTCATGTGAAAGGAAGCACCACTATCAAAATACCACTTCAATCCCAATGCACTAGACACCATGCATGCGATCAATGAGAAGTCCAGCTCAAATTGCGAGGCAAGAGCCTCACCAGCTGCAGCTCCAGCAACCTGCTTGTTCTTCTTCTTCTGTGGACAATTTGTGGCGTAATGCCCATGTTCGTGACAGTGAAAACACTTCAATTTGGACATGTCACGCTCTTTGCCATCCGCACCGGATTGAGAAGGATTTTTCTTCCCCTTCCCTTTCCTTGCTTTGGCAGCCAAAGCACAATCCTCTTCATCATCATTATTTGATGAAGATCCATCCCTGGTACTCCATCTTATCTCCTCCTGCACAAGATCTGACCAAAGTCACTCCCATCCTGGCAGTTTCTCCTGTCCATTGACAAAGTCCTTGTAGCTATGCCAACTCTTCGGAAGCCCAAGGAGAGCCAAGCTCACCAAGTCTTCTTCATCCACACTAACTCCTACACTCCCAAGCTCATCCCTACAGTGGAAAAACTTTGTCAAGTATACCGGAATAGTGTCATTCTTCTCCATTTTTATTTTCCTAAGCTTGTCTTTAAGAGCCAACTTCCTCTGGTCACTTCTACTTTGGAACAATTTTTTCAAATCCTCCCACATCAAGAATGGAGTGGCTTTACCGTGAAGGTTGGACACAATGTGATCCTTCACACCTTCCAACAGAATCCTTCAACACCTTGCTACCTTCTTTTGCCATGCGTCAAGTGCAGCTGCATCGCTAGAACCCGGTTTAGGAATTTCAGCATCTATGAACTCCTTCAACCCATTATCCTCCAGCACTGCCTCCATCCTATCCTTCCATGCAATATAATTCGAGCTACCCTCAAGGGCATACTCTAATCGCAATCCGTTGAAAGACATTTCAATGAATGCTCAACTTCAACACCAAGAAAACACTACAGCAATTTCGAATTCCACCAGCACAAAACTCAATTGTTTCAATAATTGCAATTGCTCCACTGATCAACGCTCTGATACCATGTAAAAATTATATGCACTACGCATGCATATGTCCAATATTCTCCTGATCACACACTATTTTAACTTCATGCACAATACATAATCTATTCCACCATTGATCATCACATGCGGAAATTAAATCAATTGCAATGCACACATGAAACCATAAAAATTCACACACATTAACACAGTTGTTTAACGGGAAAGCCTGAAGCTAAAAACCCCAACTATCTATATATAATATATGTCATAGAGATCATGTAACAATCCTCATACAAAGCTTATCACAAGCTCTCAGTACAATCCAATCGCTACACACTAATCAGGCCCGATCTTGCAAATCAATGCACCGATCTTTGCCAGCCTTTAGCCTGCCTCTACTGTGCAATCCCTGCTGAATAATGGCTCTAGATGAACTCGAATTCACCCTATATTGACTGCGAAATCCTCATTGGCATCTCCAATGATTGTGTGGTGCAAAAAATGCAACACTATAGTCACAACTGATAGTCACACTTGCTCTTTCACCTACCTCTCCACTGGTCTCCACTGAAACTGTCCATGCACTGTAGTTAACTGATGTATTCTTCAGTTGATTAATGAGTTAATATTTATTGAATTAATTATTAATTAATTCACACCACTCTCACTAGTGTATCAATCAGTTAGACTAGATACAACTAGCTCAACTGTGTCTAACTGAGTTAAACTGAACACAACTCCATCAATTACTTCTACAACTCCACCAAACTCTGTCACATGAGTTCTAACTGAATTCCTCCATGCAATAGCTCCAGTAAACCCTTAGGAATAGCGTAATTCCTTCTGTCAGCTCCTATGCCACATTTGTGCACTTAACTAAAGTGCTCCAAGAGAATAAGATAATGTTTAGAGTCCAAATATTATTAAGAGCTAATAATATTCGACATATCTATTTTTAGACTGGCAATCTAAAATAGATTCCGCCCAGTATGTCTAAAAATAGAAGTTCATCTATTTTTCCAACTTAATCAACCATTCACAAATAGCATCCTGCAACTCATAGAATATGATCGACACGTCTAAAAATAGACTTTGCGCCAAAAATCCCTTGTGTGGGCCCCACCTAGTTTAGGTGATTATTTTCCAACTAGAATCAAGGATGATGTTTCAAGATGCCTCCTTCATTGTTTCTTGTTGCAATATTCAACACCATATAGAGTAAAATTCTCCTTGATATTTAAAAACATTCTCTTCATATTTACCCAATAAATTACCTAATAACCATTTTGAGTAAAATGCTCCTTGATATTTAAAGACATTCTCTTTTTTACCTAATAACCATCTTCATATTTACTTAATAACCATTTAGAGTAAAATTCTGTTTGATATTTTCTCTTCATATTTACCTAATAACCATTTGGAGTGATCTTTAAAAACATTCTCTTCATTTTACCTAATAACCATTTTCATATTTACCTAATAAACATTTAGAGTAAAATGTTCTTTGATATTTGCACTTCATATTTACCTAATTTAAATTAAATTATTCCATTGCCCACTTAAAATATACATTCTTTCATCTCAATTCTTAGTATTTCTCATACAGTGTTGCTTTCAAATAAATAAATAAAATCATTTAATTTGTTTATAAATCTGTAATTCTAGTTATACTAGCATAGATCCATCTTAAGTACGGATTTAACATGAGTGGAGAGGGATCAAATTTCTTTAGGTGTAAACTTGCCAAGCCAGACACCAAATTGGTGTATGAGACCTCCATGTTTGTGGGACAAGGGACCCACCTTTGCGCAGCGATTTGACTGGGCTCAAATTTCTTTAGGTGCAAACTTGCCAAGCCATACACCAAATTGGTGTATGATACCTCCATGTTTGTGGGACAAGGGACCCACCTTTGCACATTGATTTGACTGCTAAGTCTAAGGCATACATACTCTACCACTTTGATTCTGATTTTGAACTTGTGACCTCTTAGTGATGCAGGGGCATCCAGCTCAGGGTAAACAGAAAAACAGGTGTTTGTCTTACAGGTTACAGGTGGATTGGTTGATGGGTCATTGCACCTGGGTTTATTTTATTTTTCTAGAAATTCTATCATTTAGGGCCTAATAGTTATTTACGTTTTGTAATTCCATTTTAAAGTTTCTTGTAGTTAATATTTATAATTCATTTCATATATTAAAAGAACAGTTAAGAATGTAACTATATCTAACTGTTGGAAGTTTCAAAACAAATTTGTTTCATACAGTAGTACAAAAGAGAAGAGAAAACATTTTGTAAGGGTTGATTTTCCATCGTAACAGAGAAATAAATTGCATACAGGAGATTGACAGCATCTAAGTCCATTTGTAACTTATCTAAATTTATTCCATGTGTGTTAACAATTGAATACAAGTGCAAAAATAATTGCAGACAGGTAGCAAGTTTTTCTTTTCTTTTTCAGAGGCATTCTATGAACAACAAGGATACGAACAGAAAGCACTGCCATATTAAACTACAGACGAAATAGCAATCGAAGCTGGAGCATATAGGCATCTACAGTCAACCAATGAAATTGCAGTGGGCAACCAGAGAGGGTTTAAGACAACCATCGTTTCCTATTCATAACGGCACAGCAGCACAACACATACCAGTTCCTGAAATTTTACAAATTGTAATCTTTCTATTCAAAAGATAAATGAGTCACTATATCGAATAATATTATTACAACCCCAAAACAGTATACATATATAAATATCAATTAAATTGTTTGACGGAGGAACTGTATTCCACACTCAAAAAAAATACGAGACCTCATGACGTGACGAAACCCTAGTTAAACCTTGACAAAAATCACAGAGAGCTTTGACTGCAAAAACGACAGAGACCGAGTTCACAAATAGTGGAACCCTATAGTAATGCAAGCAAACCAACAAGTTGACGGAGAAGACCATATGACGGACAGAGCCTAGGGTTCAAACCCATTCACCCTAACCAGTTATAATACAAAACAGAGGAGCAAACCCTACCCATTCAGGGGTAGCCACGATGGTCACGACAGGGTTGCAAGTCCACCCTTGAAGCGCCCAGAAGGACACCTGCAAAGCCACAGAGCAGACTCAGATAAAGAAATAACAATTCATATCTAAAGAACTTGCAAAGAGCACGGATTTGGAGCTTACCTGAGAGGCAGAGACCAAGTCGGTCCAAGGAAACCGACGACTGCACACCAGCAAGTGTCCCTGCTCACAAAGGAGCAAAACCCTTAGCCTATTAGGACAAGTAAATGCAGAAGAGAAACATCGAACAAGAGTTTACCTAAAGGAAGCTGGCTGCAACACCTCTACCGGAATTCTCTCAGCAGAGAAACAGAGTTTAACCCCACGGACCGGAACGGCCATTGAACCAAAGGCCGAGACACAGACATAGACAGAAGCAACGGAAATGAAATGAGTAAAGTTCAAAGACAGGAGCAAAGAAAATGAAATGAGCAAAGTTACCAAGTGACTAGGGCTAAACACAGTTACCAAAGGCGGGATGAACGCAGACCGAAAAAGAGACAGGTGTATCACATATAATCAACCGGTGGTACGAGCAATTAAAACCCAATTAACAAAATATCTCCACGTACCATTATAATCAAAACCTTAATCACTTCTTTAATCACCTTAAACATCATTAATCGAATAATTCATATTGCAAATCCAATCAATAGTTAATCCGAGGATTGTAAGGAGGGCTGGACCCACCAAGTGGTATCAGAGCAAGGAAGTTAAATTATTTTAACAGAAATGGAAGTTGGAAGGCGAGGTTGTGGGAGAGCTATTCGAAGAGTAGCAGATGAGGGATTGAGAGAAGAGATTAGGATATTGAATGCCCGTTTGGCAGCATTAGTAGCAGGAAGAAGAAGGGATCCCGGTGGAGGAGATGATAGTGATGAGGAAGTTGCGGAGACAACAAATGGATCAGATGGAGAAGGGCCTGAACTTAGAATGTTAAGGTTAGTTTTACTATCAAAGAGTAAGCCAAATCCTGAGCTTTCGAATTATGATGGAATTTTGTCAGCAGAAGTACTACTGGATTGGCTCAGTGAGCTAAATAAGTACTTTGACTATGAGGAGATCAACAAAGATAAAAGAGTTAAATTCGCTGCCACCAGGTTGAAAGGACATGCATCCTTATGGTGGGAGAGTGTACAAGCAGAGAGGAGGAGGTTGAATAAGCAGCCTATAAAAAAATGGTCCATGATGGAAGCTAAATTGAAGGGTAAGTTCTTGCCCAAATACTATCAGATTGCCATGTATAGGCAGGTACAGAATCTGAAACGGAAGGGGATGAATGTAAAAGAATACACTAAGGAATTCTATCGGGTAAACTTGAGAGCCGGTTACATAGAAGACACCCCAGAAAAAACAGCGAGATTTTTAAATGCATTAAGGTGGGAAATATTGGATGAGATAAGTATTCTTTCACCCAAAACTATAGATGAGGCCTATCAAAGCGCCTTGAAGGTGAAAGAGAAGATAAACAGAAAATAGAATGCCAGAAGAGGAGGGGGAATCTGGCAGAGGAAGAGGACGGGGTTTTGGCAGAGGTAAAGCTGTTAACTCCAATGATGAAGGCAGCAGCTCGAAAGCTTTAGAGGCAGCAGATAAGGACGGTAACACGAGAGGGGGAAGGCCATACCAGCGCGGAAGAGGTAGTGGTCGAGGCAGAGGAGCTGTTGTTCAGTGTTACAAATGCCACAAGTGGGGGCACAAATCCTTTGAGTGTCCTGAAAGTGAACAGGCTGGAACAAGAGGAGCATATGTTGCCCAGACAGAGGAAACAGAGGTACCACCTCAAGAGATAGAAAATGTGCCGGAGATAGGGGAAGCCCTAGTTTTGAATAAAGTGTTACTAAAACCAGCGAAGAGACAACTGACCCAACTCAAAGGAAGGCATTATTCCGGACAGTTTGCAAGTCACATGGAAAGTGCTGCAAACTAATTATCGATAGTGGAAGCACGGATAATCTGGTCGCCATGGAGATGGTGGAGAAGTTGGGTTTGAAGAGGCTGAAGCATCCCACACCTTACAAGGTGTCGTGGCTACAGAAAGGACATCAATTGTTGGTTGATTTACAGTGTGAAGTTGAGTTCCACATTGGCAAATACAAGGATAAGGTTATTTGCAATATAATGCCAATGGACGTGTGTCACATACTGCTAGGAAGACCATGGCAGTATGACAGAAAGGTAGTGCATGATGGAAAGACAAACTGTTACAAGTTTGTCAAAGATGGGATTAAGCACACGCTTATACCCATAAAGGAGGAAGAGACAACAGAAACAAGCAGAGTCAAAGCATTACTGATGGGAGGAAAGGAATTCTTGAAACAGATTGAAGACAGCGAGGTAAATTATGTTGTAGTAAAGAGGCCAAAGATAGTGTTGCTACACACTAAAATTTCATATTTACCGGAGGAAATTTAAGAGATGTTGCAGGAGTTCAGCGATATCGTAGTGGATGATTTACCAGATGAACTACCTCCTAAGAGAAGTATCAGTCATCACATAGACTTTATACCTGGAGCTAGTTTACCAAACAAGGAAGAATACCAAATGAGTCCTAAGGAAAAATGAGGAAATCAGGAAACAAGTGCAGGAATTGTTGGATAAGGGGTTGATAAGGGAAAGTTTGAGTCCCTGTGCAGTTCCGACAGTTTTAGCTCCCAAGAAAGGAGGAGAGTGGTGAATGTGCACGGATTCGAGAGCCATCAATAAAATTACCATTAGGTATAGATTTCCATTGCCACAAATGGATGACATGATGGATTGCTTAAGTGGAGCAGCATACTTCTCAAAAATCGATTTGAAGAGCGGATACCACCAGATCCGGATCCGAGAGGGGGACGAATGGAAAACAACGTTCAAAACAAATGAAGGATTGTATGAGTGGTTGGTGATGCCATTCGGTTTGAGTAATGCCCCTAGTACCTTTATGTGCTTGATGAATGAAATGTTGAAAGAGTTCAATGGGAAGTTTGTAATTGTCTATCTTGATGACATATTAATTTTCAGCAAGACTAAAGAGGAACACTTTCGACATGTTCGGAGAGTGTTGGAGAAATTGCAGCAGAACAAGCTGCTGATAAATCTAAAAAAATGTACTTTTTTTCAAAAAGAATTGGTTTACCTGGGTTTTGTGATTGCAGAAAACGAGTTAAAGATGGACCCAGAAAAAGTTGCAGCTATCATTAGTTGGCCATCCCCAAAGAGCCTATTTGAGGTTCGCAGTTTTCATGGGTTGGCAAGTTTTTATCATAAGTTTATCAGGGATTTTAGTGGAATCTGCGCACCGATGTTGGATACTATTAAGAAGGCGAGTCAGCCTTTCCGTTGGACTGAAGCAGCAGAGAGGAGCTTCCAGTTATTGAAGAAAAAAATCACTGAAAGGCCAATCCTGAGATTGCCTGATTTTAGTAAGTTTTTCCAAGTCCGTTGTGATGCAAGCGGTATGGCCATTGGAGCTGTACTTAGCCAGGAAGACAGGCCTGTTGCTTATTTCAGTGAGAAGTTGAATGAAAGCAAACAGAAGTACTCATCTTATGACAAGGAATTTTATGATGTCGTCCAAGCACTGAAGCATTGGAGACACTATCTGTTGGGAAGTGAGTTTGTTTTATTCTCCGATAATTTTGCACTACAATTTGTGATGCAACATCATAAGCTAAATCACAAGCATGCTAAGTGGGTTGAGTATTTGCAGAGTTTCGCGTTTGTGTTGAAACACATTAGCGGACAGGCCAACAAGGTGGCAGATGCGTTGAGCAGAAGAGCTTTGCTCTTGCAGGAGAGTACGATACAAGTGCTGGGTTTTGAACATTTGAAAGATTTGTATCAAACAGATGTGGATTTCAAAAAGGCTTATGAAGCCTGTCAAAATCCTTTGTTGAGGAACAATAGTCCATGGTTTGACTATAATTTACAAGAAGAGTTGTTGTTTAGAGGGGGACAATTATGCATTCCCGACTGTTCGATGAGAGAGAATATCATTCGGGAGAAGCACAGCGGAGGTCTAGCCAGAAATTTCGGCATAGACAAGACTTTAGTACAGCTCAGACACTTTTATTACTGGCCAAAGATGCGACGAGACGTGCAGCGATATGTGACTAGGTGTAAAGTGTGCCAATTGGCGAAGGGACACAGCGAAAATACAGGACTCTACATGCCACTGCCTATTCCAAGTAGACCATGGGACTCAGTCAACTTGGACTTTGTCTTGGGTCTACCAAGGACGCAGCGAGGTTTCAACTCGGTGATGGTGGTAGTAGACAGGTTTTCTAAAATGGCACATTTCATTCCTTGTCGAAAAACTAGTGATGTCACCCACATAGCACACTTGTTTTTCACTGAGATCGTCAGACTGCATGGCCTACCGAGGTCCATTATTTCTGACAAGGATGTGAAATTCACAGGACATTTTTGGCGTACCCTATGGAAGAAGTTGGACACTCAGTTGAATTTCAGCTCCACATATCACCCACAGACTGATGGGAAAACGGAGGTGGTGAACAGGAGCTTGGGAAACCTGCTATAGAGTTTGATTGGAGAAAATTCACGGATGTGGAATTGTGTACTTGCTCAAGCGAAATTTTCTTATAATGATTCACCAAATCGTAGCACGGGATACAGTCCTTTTTCAGATTATGTATGGCATGCATCCTCACAGAGTGCATGAACTACGGGATTTGGGAAAGTTGGAAAGAAGGAGTGCTGACGGGGAATATTTCGCCAAGGCAATGAATGACTTACACGAGCAAGTAAAGTCTAAACTACAGGACAACAGTCAGAGATATAAGCAGCAAGCAAATTTAAAGTGGCGGGAAGTTCAGTTTAAGGTAGGGGACGAAGCTCTTGCGCATTTACGCAAAGAACGATTCCCTAAGGGCGAATATAACAAGCTAACATACAAGAAGATTGGCCCCTGTAAAATTCTTCGTAAATTCTCTACCAATGCCTATGAATTACAGCGACCACCAGGGATAGGCATATCGCCCATCTTCAATGTGGCAGATCTATTTCCATATACTGCCAGTCCTGAAGACGACAGAGCGGCATGACTAGAATGGGACACCCAGATTGAAAATGGTTCTTGGATGAGGAAAATGCCTACGGTTCATCCCCTTGAGATTGAGAGCATTCTCGACACCCAGGTAGCCAAGTGCACTCGCAGGAAAGAGTACCTTCAGTACCTTGTCAAGTGGAAGAACCGTCCCATTGAGGATAGTTCATGGCTTGACGCAGCACAAATACAACGAGCAGGCTATTCTGTTGAGGAACTCATGGAACGGAGCCATGAATTTTTGTTACCCCGGGAGCCTGATGCAGGAGCATCCAGCTCAGGGTAAACAGAAAAACAGGTGTTTTTCTTACAGGTTACAGGTTGATTGGTTGACGGGTCATTGCACCTGGGTTTATTTTATTTTTCTAGAAATTCTATCATTTAGGGCCTAATAGTTTTTTACGTTTTGTAGTTCCATTTTAAAGTTTCTTTTAGTTAGTATTTAGAATTCATTTCATAAATTAAAAGAACAGTGAAGAATGTAACTATATCTAACTGTTAGCAGTTTCAAAACAAAACAGTTTCATACAGTAGTACAAAAGACAAGAGAAAACATTCTGTAAGGGTTGATTTTCCATCGTAACAGAGAAATAAATTGCATACAGGAGATTGACAGCATCTGAGTCCATTTGTAGCTTATCTAAAATTATTCCATGTGCGTTAACAATTGAATACAAGTGTAAAAATAATTGCAGACAGGTAGCAAGTTTTTCTTTTCTTTTTCATAGGGATTCTATGAACAACAAGGATACGAACAGAAGGCACTACCATATTAAACTACAGATGAAATAGTAATCGAAGTTGGAGCATATAGGCATCTACAGTCAATCAACGAAATTGCAGTGGGCAACCAGAGAGGGTTTAAGACAACCATCGTTTCCTATTCATAACAGCACAGTAGCACAACACATACCAGGTATTCCTAAAATTTTACAAACTGTAATCTTTCTATTTAAAAGATAAATGAGTCACTGTATTGAATAATATTATTACAACCCCAAAACAATATACATATATAAATATCAATTACATTGTTTGACAGAGGAACTGTATTCCACACTAAAAAAAAATACGAGACCTCATGACATGACGAAACCCTAGTTAAACCTTGACAAAAGTCACAAAGAGCTTTGACTGCAAAAACGACAGAGACCGAGTTCACAAATAGTGGAACCCTACAGTAATGCAAGCAGACCAACAAGTCGACGAAGAAGACCATACGACAAACAGAGCCCAGGGTTCAAACCCATTCACCCTAACCAATTATAACACAAAAGAGAGGAGCAGATCCTACCCATTCAGGGGTAGCCACGACGGTCACAACAGGGTTGCAAGTCAGCCCTTGAAGCGCCTGGAAGGACACCTGCAAAGCCACAAAGCAGAGTCAGTTAAAGAAATAACAATTCATATCTAAAGAACTTGCGGAGAGCACAGATTTGGAGCTTACCTAAGAGGCAGAGACCAAGTCGGCCCAACGAAACCGATGGCCACTCACCAGCAAGGGTCCCTGCTCACAAAGGAGCAAAACCCTTAGTCTATTAGGACAAGTAAATGCAAAAGAGAAACATCTAATAAGAGTTTACCTCAACGAAGCCGAATGCAGCTGAACCCGAGTGAAGAATCCCGCGCTGGCCGCAACACCTCTACCGGAATTCTCTCAATAGAGAAACAGAGTTTAACCCCACAGAACGGAACGGCCATTGAACCAGAGGCCGAGACACAGACACAAACAGGAGCAACGGAAATGAAATGAGCGAAGTTCACAGACAGGAGCAAAGAAAATGAAATGAGCAAAGTTACCAAGTGACTAGGGCTAAACACAGTTACCAAAGGCGGGAGGAACACAGACCGAAAACAAGACAAGTGTCTCACATATAATCAACCGGTGGTACAAGCAACTAAAACCCAATTAACAAATATCTCCACGTACCATTATAATCAAACAACAATCAAAACCTTAATCACTTGTTTAATCACCTTAAACATCATTAATCGAATAATTCATATTGCAAATCCAATCAATAGTTAATCCGAGGATTGTAAGGAGGGTTGGACCCACCACTTAGGAGGAAACGCATGCTCCTAACCATTAAATTCATTCAAGTTGTATATTAATGAAATATTTTTGAAAAGTATAAAATTTAAACATGTAATTCACACGTTTTTTTTAATTCTAATTACTTTACAACATATTCATTTTTTAAAATTCATTCAAGTTGTATATTAGTGAAATATTTTTGAAAAGTATAAAATTTAAACATGTAATTCACACGTTTTTTTTAATTCTAATTACTTTACAACATATTCATTTTTTATAGGGGACATTATTTTTCTATTTAAAACATATTTTTTATTTTTTATTTTAAAGGAGCATGCACGGATGGACAGATCAACACTTACACATCCACGGACAAACTAGGATGCAGAATGAATGAGACTCTCAACTCAATCATACAAAATTACAAGGATGCAGAATGAGACTCTCAACTCAATCATACAAAATTGCATTGTCCTGTCTTGCTTCCTTTTTTATATTAAAAAATTAAATTAAATATTTGTCTTGCTTCCTTCTTGATTTTAAAAAATTATCAAAAACATTAAATGGTTTCTTGATATTAAAAAAAATATCAAAAACATTAAATATCCATTTAGAGTAAAATGCATTGTCATGTCTTCCTTGCTCCTTGATATTTAAAAAACATTCAATAACCATTTTACTTGCTCATTGATATTTAAAAAACATTCAATAACCATTTCGAGTAAAATGCTCTTCATATTTACCTAATAACCATTTGGAGTAAAATGCTCCTTGATATTTAAAATCCATTTCGAGTAAAATGCTCTTCATATTTACCTAATAACCATTTAGAGTAAAATGCTCCCTGATATTTGCTCTTCATATTTACCTAATAACCTTTTAGAGTAAAATGCTCCTTGATATTTAAAAACATTCTCTTCATATTTACCTAAATGGTTTACCTAATAACCATTTAGAGTAAAACGCTCCTTGATATTTAAAAACATTCTCTTCATATTTACCCAATAAATTACCTAATAACCATTTAGAGTAAAATGCTCCTTGATATTTAAAAACATTCTCTTCATATTTACCTAATAACCATCTTCATATTTACGTAATAACCATTTAGAGTAAAATGCTCTTTGTTATTTGCTCTTCATATTTACCTAATAACCATTTGGAGTGATCTTTAAAAACATTCTCTTCATTTTTACCTAATAACCATCTTCATATTTACCTAATAATCATTTAGAGTAAAATGCTCTTTGATATTTGCCCTTCATATTTACCTAATAACGAGACATTCTCTTCATATTTACCTAATAACCATCTTCATATTTACCTAATAACCGTTTAGAGTAAAATGCTCTTTGATATTTGCTCTTCATATTTACCTAATAATTATTTGGAGTGATATTTAAAAACATTCTCTTCATTTTTACCTAATAACCATCTTCATATTTACCTAATAACCATTTAGAGTAAAATGCTCTTTGATATTTGCTCTCCATATTTACCTAATAACCATTTGGAGTGATATTTAAAAACGTTCTCTTCATTTTTACCTAATAACCATTTAGAGTAAAATGCTGTGATATTTAAAAACATTCTCTTCATATTTACCTAAAAACCATTTAGAAGAAAATGCTCCTTGATATTTGCTCTTCATATTTACCTAATAACCAGAGTAAAATGTTCCATCTTCATATTTACCTAATAACCATTTAGACTAAAATGCTCTTTGATATTTGCTCTTCGTATTTACCTAATAACCATTTGGAGTGATATTTAAAAACATTCTCTTCATTTTTACCTAATAATCATCTTCATATTTACCTAATAACCATTTAGAGTAAAATGCTCTTTGATATTTGCTCTTCATATTTACCTAATAACCATTTGGAGTGATTTAAAAACATTCTCTTCATTTTTACCTAATAATCATTTAGAGTAAAACGTTGTGATATTTAAACATATTCTCTTCATATTCACCTAATAACCATTTAGAATAAAATGCTACTTGTTATTTGCTCTTCATATTTACCTATTAACCAGAGTAAAATGCTCTTTGATATTTAAAAACATTGTCTTCATATTTAACTAATAACCATTTAGAGTAAAATGCTCACTCTCTTCATATTTACCTAATAACCATTTAGAATCAAATGCTCCTTGATATTTTCTCTTCATATTTACTTAATATTAGAGTAAAATGCTCCTTGATATTTAAGGACATTCAATAACCATTTCGAGTAAAATTCTCTTCATATTTACCTAATAACCATTTAGAGTAAAATGCTATAAGACTCATTCATGTTCGTGTTTACCTAATATAAGGCTGTTTTTTCCCGAAAATTGTGTAAATATATAAGCATACTATTTTACTTTCTCAATCGTTTTATTTTAACAATCAGTGCTGATTCATGTTTACCTAATATATCAGCATACTATTTTACTTTCTCAATCTTTTTATTTTAACAATCAGTGCTGATTCTCAATCAGTTTATTTTAACAAACAATCAGTGCTGCTTCTCAATCTTTTTATTTTAACAAACAATCAGTGCTGATTCTCAATCAGTTTATTTTAACAACCAGTGCTGATTCATGTTTACCAAGGCTGTCTTTTCCAAAAATTGTGTAAATATATCTGCATAATATTTACTTTCTCAATCAGTTTATTTTAACAAAATTGTGTAAATATATCAGCATAATATTTACTTTCTCAATCAGTTTATTTTAACAATCAATGCTAATTCGAAATAAATGCATAGTATGGAAATGATCCCAGCATACTATTTACTTTCTCAATATTTTTATTTTAACAATCAGTGCAGATTCTCAATCATTTTACTTTAAGAAACAATCAGTGTTGATTCTCAGTCAGATTATTTTAACAAACAATCAATGCTGATTCTAAATCTTTTTATTTTAAAAATCAGTGCTGATTCTCAATCTTTTTATTTTAAAAATCAGTGCTGATTCTCAATCAGTTTATTTTAATAAACAATCAGTACTGATTCTCAATCAGTTTATTTTAACAACCAGTGTTGATTCTCAATCAGTTTATTTGTGCTGATTCATGTTTACCAAGGCTGTCTTTTCCAAAAATTGTGTAAATATATCAGCATAATATTTACTTTCTCAATCAGTTTATTTTAACAAAATTGTGTAAATATATCAGCATGATATTTACTTTCTCAATCAGTTTATTTTAAAAATCAGTGCTGATTCAAAATAAATACATAGAGTGCTGATTCTCAATCAGTTTATTTTAACAAACAATCAGTATTGATTCTCAATCAGTTTATTTTAACAATCAGTGCTGATTCATGTTTACCAAGGCTGTCTTTTTTAACCAACAATCAGTACTGATTCTCAATCAGTTTATTTTAACAATCAGTGCTGATTCATGTTTACCAAGGCTGTCTTTTCCAAAAAATGTGTAAATATATCAGCATAATATTTACTTTCTCAATCAGTTTATTTTAAAAATCAATGCTAATTCAAAATAAATACATAGTATCGAAATGATCCAAGCCCTTCCTTCCAATCCTAGTCCATAATAAATACTTTCTCAATCAGTTTATTTTAACAATCAGTGCTGATTCAAAATAAATACATAGTATGGAAATGATCCAAGCCCTTCATTCCAATCCTAGTCCATCTTTTGAAAGGGCATCTGCTATGTTGTGCCTATTCCAATGTATATGAGAGACAGAGATGTGCGAACTGCTGAAATCTGCTACGTTGTTCATGTTATGTTGTGCCTATTCCCATGTATATGAGAGACAGATCCAAGCCCTTCATTCCAACCCTAGTCTATCTTTTGAAAGGGCATCTGCTATGTTGTGCCTATTCCCATGTATATGAGAGACAGAGATGTGTGAACTGCTGAAATCTGCTACGTTGTTCATGTTATGTTGTGCCTATTCCCATGTATATGAGAGACAGAGATATGTGAACTGCTGAAATCTGCTACGTTGTTCATGTTCCCATGTACATGAGACAGAGATATGGAATCAAAATAAATACATAGTATGGAAATGATCCAAGCCCTTCATTCCAATCCTAGTCCATCTTTTGAAAGGGCATCTGCTAGGTGTGCCTATTCTCATGTATATGAGAGACAGAGATGTGTGAACTGCTGAAATCTGCTACGTTGTTCATGTTCCCGTGTACATTAGAGAGATATGTGTCAGCTGACTATGAGAGACAGAGATGTGTGTGCCTATTCCCATGTATATGAGAGACAGAGATGTGTGAACTTCTGAAATCTGCTACGTTGTTCATGTTCCCATGTACATTAGAGAGAGATATGTGTCAGCTGACTATGAGAGACAGAGATGTGTGAACTGTTGAAATCTGCTACGTTGAGACAGAGATATGGAATCAAAATAAATACAAAGTATGGAGATGATCCAAGCCCTTCATTCCAATCCTAGTCCATCTTTTGAAAGGGCATCTGCTATGTGTGCCTATTCCCATATAACAGAGATGTGTGAACTGCTGAAATCTGCTACGTTGTTCATGTTCCCATGTACATTAGACAGAGATATGTTTCAGCTGACATGGGACAAAGTGTTGGATATTGGATAAATCAACGCTCCCCGTGTGTTTCGCGACATAGACTAACCACCTCTCATGGATCCTTATCTTTCGCGATGCGATCGTTGACTAACAACTACGGGTTACAAGTTTTGGTCTAACGACAATCGCGATTCCCAACAAGTGGTATCAGAGCATAGGCCACGAGTTCAATCCACACCCGGCTCGCGTTGGAGAGATTGTTAGACATTGGATAAACCAACGCTCCCCGTGTATTTCGCGACATGGACTAACCGCCTCTCGTGGATCCTTATCTCTGACGATGCGATCGTTGACTAACACTGCGAGTTTTGGTCTAACCACATATGTGGAAGCTGCTTACATCTGCAATTGTGTATCATCATAAAAGAGCTACAATGTTTAGTTTTCAATTTGAGTTTTTGGTTAGACCCATGTTCTTGCACTAGCTGAAAAAGTAATTTAAGTGCCAATAGTTCCTTTTGTTTTTTAGTTTCCTAGCTATCTGGTTTGAAGAATATGCCTTGTGAAGAGCCTTGTCTATTAACTCTTCTCCTCTTCTCTGATGTCTGTTTTGTTTGTTAGTTTCCTATCTATCTGTTTTGAAGAATATGCCTTGTGAAGAGCCTTGTGTATTACCTCTTCTCCTCTTCTCCGATTTCATGCTTGGATGTTTTTTCCTCTTCCTCTGGGTAAACAGTTAATACATTGAGAGACTGAATCACACATTTCGGAAGGAGGCTCTCCTTTCCTTCAAATAAACTCAAATTTCTAGCTAGCCACACACTCCCCAAGCCCCCAAGCCATGTTGAGGGGAAGGGCTTCGATCTTTTTTATATCCTTTTTTATCTCTTTGATATGCTCTTTGAAATACCAAGATTTAAGGCTTCTTCTATATCTCCTCCATCCCATATATTTTTCACTCCTGCCATGCTTTCCACTTCTTTCCAAATCTCTTCAGTGGAGGGACAAGAGGGACAGCTCATAGTTTGGTGTTCAATGGTTTAATCTGCTTATTTGCATACGTTTGATCAACCCAGGCGATTAATGTTATTTTTCTAAGGAACCTCCCATGTAGGAGCCTTGTTTAAAACTAGCGACATGAAGATTTTATTTTTTGAGGGATACCATACTTTCTAGATAATTCTCCACCACAAAGCCTGCTGTCCCTCTAGACTTTCCTCGTTGAGTGCTCTATAGCATAGCTTGGGCACATATGTTCCACTAGGATTGAGCAACCAACTCAACTCATCATCATGTTCTTTTGATATTGCTGTCTCTATTCAGCAAATTCTTCTCTCGATCCCAACTCTTCCCAGTTGCCAATTTGTACATCTCTCCCACTTCACAATTTGTCTAGACATGTACAATCTTTTACTCTAAGATTGTCTAAGCATGTAAAATCTTTTACTCTTGAGATTCCGAATCAGCAGAGAAGATAACCTATACAAATCTTTACAGCTTATCCAAGGTTTAAGGCCAATTTGAATTCTCTCTCATCTTCCCTTTGTCTAAGCATGTAAAATCTTTTACTCTTGAGATTCCGAATCAGCAGAGAAGATAACCTATACAAATCTTTACTGCCTATCCAAGGTTTAAGGCCAGTTTGAATTCTCTCTCATCTGCCCACCTTCTGGATTAGCCAGTTACCTACCAAATTGATTTATATACTTGTTTATCTGGATTTCTTACCAAATTTTCTCCTGTATCTGGGGCAATATATCTTGCACTGATCACTTGGACCACAGTCTTGTCACTGTAAATTCCTCCAAACATCTTTTGCAGCTACATCTGCTCCCAAGCAGTTCTTGTCCATGCAAATTCTAAATTTTGCTAGCGGAAATTCCTGTCTATTCTATGGAGTAAGACGGACGGAAATACATAAAAACCAATAAATAATAATATAATATTTAAGTTTGTACTCTGCTCCCCTTTACAAGAAGTTATTTAAGGCAAGAAAGCATGTTCTATCGTCAATCTAAGAATCCATGTATTTGTTCTTGAGGAAAATTCTTAAGAGTAACGACATGATTCTAAAATAGACACAAATTATGCCGCAAATAATTAACCTCTGTTTTTACATTTTGATTTTGATTTGGCAAGGCTTCAGGTTGAAATGTAAGTCCATACATATCCATATTCACTGTGACTTGGGAGCTCTGCACCTGCCATTATACTGGAGCTATGAATTGAATACGTAACTATATACATGCATACATATCCAACGTAAATTCAGCATGTTTTTTCCGTCTTTAATCTTGTTTATTGACAAATGAGTCTAACCGACTGGAGTTTTGCAACAGAGATTGAGGACTTCATCCAGGGGAGCATGATCTCCAGTACCCTCATCTTTCCTTGCATACAATAATTCTTTGCCTTTGAAAACAAACATCCCTCCCTGGAAGTGGGTATCATAAGATAAAAGCCTAAGTCAGTTTCACAATCAACAATATATGTAATTACACCATTGAAATGTAGAATGAAACCACAATCAAGCAGAAAAGGTGAAACCTGTTGCAATACACCGCTTCTATCGTCTGGGGTTGCAGAAATTGTGTAATTCTTCAAAGCTTTCTGTAAGGAATCAAACCTTGTGAGGACCTTAGCCTGCATCATAGCAATTATTTTAGAGAACGACCACTTCAGTGAAACAAATCCAATGTCAGGGTTTAGCTTCCTATCTTCAAGTTCCATGTATGTCATGATAGGGTTGGATAAAAATGACAGATAGTCGTATGGATCCGACTCTCCTAATCATGAGGCACATGAAGCTGCTGTATTAATATACAACACAGATCCTCAATAACAATAGCATGACTATTTGACACTAAGTAAATCACTTTCAATCAAATTATTGAAAGTATAACAATTCAAGGTTGAGACAAATGTTCTGTGCAAATTGCAATACTAATTACTTCTCGTTTTCCAAGTGTACAAGTAGGTATAATTTGCTTTTCTTTCTAGGAGTTCCTCCACACGAACATCTAAAGTGTGTAAAGAAGTCTTACACTGGCAGGATTAAAGAATGTCCGACCCAAACCATAGTATAACCCAAGTGCATCATACGCCTGCAAATATAGCATTACTGCTCAGTAAATATAAATGCATCATATGAAACCATTCAAGCTCTTGAAATAAGGTCAACGCCATGCATCGTCGAACAATTACCTTGTGATCTGGGTCTGCATAGAGAGAGTCTAATGGGAATGGTAGCTGCAAACAAGAAACAGAAAACTGGTATTAGACTCTGGAGTAGGCTCCAAAGTTTATTTTCGCCTCAACTTCCATCTGAAAGAAGTATCATATGCAAGAAATACACAAAGTATTATGTCCTTGCAATGTGAAATCGGCATTCTACTCAACAAATATGATGATTACCCTTTCACCCAGGATGCGGGCTTTCTCCGGAGTTCCTACACCAATTGCTATTAGCTTCACTCCAGCCGAGTCAAACTTTGGCTTGACATCTTTCAATGTTGAAGCAAACTCCCAACTTCAATGAAAAAAATTGGCATAAATCTCTGTTTCGAATATTCGTAAAGTCTAGAAAGAATCAAGATTCTTATGCAGGTCCAAAGATAAACAGACTCCCTATATTGAAAAAATTTAGAAAGAATAAAGATTCTTATGGATGTCCGAAGACAATCTATCAGGGAAATTCGTCAGTAATTGATTTTGAATAGCAACATATATAAACATTAAAGTTAGAATGCACATTCCCAAAATCTAAAATAACATCAGAGAAAATAGCTAAGTTTCCTGTAGCCTAACTTTATCGTTCAAAAATTGAATAGAAGTTCTCTTTCTCCTACCAGCGTTATGAGAAAATGGTTACATACCAGCATGGGCACCCAAAATGCCTGAGGAGAGCCACCACAGCGATTCCCTGAAAAGTGCGATATACAAAATGTTTTAAGCCAAGATTTGTAGGTACGAATGAATCACACAACCACACTGTAAAAAATCAAAGCTTCGAAATTATATATGCCCAAACATATGATGCTCGATCCAAAGCTCAATATTTGTAAAACCCTTGGGATATACCTTGATATTGTGTTGGTGTATCTTTTTGTAGCACAGGGTCAATAATTTGATAACTGCAGTATGTAATATGGTTTAGAAGCGGATTTTGCTTTCCCCCTTGGTTTCTTTGTTCTGGATTTTAGTATTTCGAGGGGTTCTGTTATTAATGCCCATTTTTTAACTCTACGATGGTGACTTGTTCTGTCACCTGCATTTATTTTTATATGTTTTATTTACATAATCGTTAAATTAATACAAAAGTTAGAAGCATATTTAAAAATACAAACAGTAAACTTCAAAAATATAAAACTGACTAGCAGTCATCCACGATAGTTCCAGACTGTGCGGTGATTTTTTTTGGCAGGCCAAGCATAAATTTGTTAGCTCCTAAACATTAGCTTTTACTGATCCAATCCCAATCTCTTTCATTTGTGTAGTTTATTATTTAATTAAAAAAATAAGGAAAGTGCATAGATTAGGTCAAGAATAAGGGGGTACTGATGCACAATGCAAGTATTGAAAGACATAATGAAAAACAAGAAAATAAAAAATTGGTGGAAGGCTCAAAGCCAAAATTGTTATTCTTCATATTATTCACATGATAGTACAATATATAATGCATTCCTCCAATAACCACCTATAACGGTCACATAACTAAATATATGTGACTTAGAATAATGAATATATTTCAAGATAAACATAAGGTGATTTAGAACTTGATAATTAGGAACAAAATTGCTAACAATCCCACCTCAATCATAAGCCCCTAAGGGAGTACCAGCTAAGCAACACAGACTAATGCAAATGCTGGTAACATATTGTTTTCAACCTAATACTCATGGTCTAAAAGCTCACGAATGTTGATGAAGATCCACCTGAAAAACTGCCAAAATTGGATGCTGAATACAGAATCCAGAACACTCGCTGTGCAACAAATGAACTAGATAACTTATAGATGTTCACTGAGGTGAACCCAAAATCGATGAGAGAAAACCCTAATGAGAAGTGAATTGGTTGCAAGTCCAACACATCCTAAATCCTGAAAATGCTTGAAAATCCAGTATGCCAAGTGAAAATGTAGAAGATCATTGGTCCTCTGCAAAGTCAAATGACCATCCCTGTGAAGTCAAAAGACTATCAAGTGAACAAATGTTCACAAAACTGCCATCAAAAATGACAAAAAAATTGTCAATAATCTAGCTAAGTATCAATTAGCATCCCAAACCTATATCCTGTAAAATATTGTGAATGATTCAAGCAGATGTGAATCATAATCATGCCAAAATTTGTTGAGAAGTGAACTAGGTGAATTTTCAGTATTGCTCCAAATCCTGAAACTAAACTCTACATCGAAGTGTCAAACAATCATGCAAGTCACAAATTTGCAAGTGATTTAATCCTCAAATGCAAAAATATGGAAAACCATCCATCCATAACAATATCCAAAAACTCCATTGTTACGAACAAAGTTCATATACTCATAGAAATGCTTTGATACCAATGTAACGAACAAAGTTCGTATACTCAAAGAAATGCTCTGATACCAATGTGACGAACAAAGTTTGTTTATGCAGCAAACTACATCAGAAGATCTGAAATATATAAATATCCATGATAGGATAGTAATATTATATAAGAATATTTGAATACAAGTGAGAAGATAATTACAATGAGGGTGAGGGTCCTGTATACATAACCAGGTAGGTACCCTTTCACGAATGGACATGTCTATAGAGACATGCCTCTTAACTACTAATTATTAGTTAATTAATCATTGCTTATGTATATTATTATTTATATTATTTTTACTATTTTTATATATATTTTATTCATAACAATTGCCTTCCTCTTCAAAAATCTTTGTCCAAAAGCTTTGTCCTCAAAGCTTATTGATGAAAAGGCTTGATCTCTTTTTCTGTTTTGAATATCTTCTTGTCTCGGAACTGTCATCTTCGTTGATGCAAATCTTATTGATGAAAAGGCTTGATCTATTTTTCTGTTTTGAACGTCTTCTCGTCTCGGAACTGTCATCTTCGTTGATACAAGACGATAGGTACCCTTTCACAAAGGGACATGTCTATAGAGACATGCCTCTTCACTACTAATTATTAGTTAATTAATCATTGTTTGTCTATTATTATTTATATTATTTTTACTATTTTTATATATATTATATTCATAACATTGCCTTCCCCCTCAAAAAGCTTTGTACTCAAAGCTTATTGAGGAAAAGGCTTGATCTCTTTTTTTGTTTTGAATGTCTTCTCGTCTCGGAACATCTTCGTTGAAACAAGACGATATGATCCTTTGAGTGATAAACAAAATTGTCGAACTAAAAATGGATCTAACCATCCTAAGGTAATCTTTTGTGGAATCTTTTGATTATTGGAGACTTGTGATGAATTGTTATCACTGAACTGAGTTGTTCACACTTAAATACTCTTTGGAACATAAGTGTGTTGTTTATGTTCTGAGTGATATAGATTCGTAGATTGATTGAGGTTTCTATTCTTGTGATTCGGATGTAGATAAGGACTTCTTCTTATTTGACCTTTCTTTAACATGTGTGTGGTAATTTCCTGATTTTCTTCAAGTACTGATGTTGTTGAGTTGGCTATTGAATCATCACTTGGAGTTTCCATTGTTTGAACTGCTACTTCTAAATATGTTTGAACTTCTATTGTTTTTTCATCATCTTGTGTTGTAGCATTTACTGGATTAATATTCATTCATTTTTCTTTAACTTGGACTATTGTCTCTGAATATTTTGATGCTTCTTTTGCAATAAGTTCTTCAAATTTGTTTTGTAATGATTGCTTATCATTTTTAAGTCTTTTAATTTGATTGAGTAGATTTTGATTATGGTTTCTGAGACGTAAGAGTTCTTTGGTTTTTTATTCATCAACATTATTTCCAATGTTTTGACTTTTAAGCTTCTCATCTTTTAGATCTTTGGTTTGTTCTAATAACCTCTGATTCAGGTCTTTTAAGCGCAAATTTTCTTCTTCCTTCTTTGATAGATTCTCATTAAATTTTTTCTCGACATATTCCTTTTCTTCTTCCATTTTTTTCTTTATTTCCTTGGACTTCTTGACTTTCGCAAGCAATTTTTGGGTATAGTCCCTTAGACGCAAAATTTCCTCATCCTCTTCTGGCAAATTTTATTATGGTTTTGCAAGTTCTTCCTCTCGTTTTTTCATTTGCATCAATACATCAACTTGACATTCTCCCACATTAAATAACTTTCCACATGTTGGACAACATAATTCGCAATTTTTATGAATCCATGGATATTCAATGTATGTTATACAAAACAGACATCTAGTCCAAAATAATGACTTATACATGAAGCTCATATTTCACTTTTTCTTTTTCTCTTTCCCTGTTCTTAATAAGATCCTCTTTAAAAAATAAAATATCTTTAAAATGTAATAATATTCCAGTTTCGAAACCCTCTTCCGCCTTTTTCACAAAGCACTTGTAAAGTAATTTTTTCATTTGACCTTTTAAAAAGTACTTTATTCTATAATATTATAATGTTTTTTAATATTATTAAAATAATACTTTTTCCCTTTTATAATCTGAATTCTTTATAATTTTTTTATAATTTTAATAACCTTTTTTTTTCTTTAATATGTTTGTATTATATTTAAACTTTAAGCTTTAATGTTGAAAAGACTTCTCCGTCCTCAACAAATCAAATGAAAATGAAATGAAATTTTAACATCCACGAGACTAAAAATAGTCTATGGGACTATGAGTTCCCTGTTTTTCACCTTTTGCATTTCAGTCCTTTTCTTATTCAAATTGATGATGAGCTGGCCCAACCTTCCAACAATCTCATCGCTGAAAAGACAATGCCAAGAAACCGATGCTAACATATTCCCATAACTTTTTCTGATGTCTTTTAACGCCTCACATTCCAAAATGAAATGTTTTTCCGATTCCACTGCACCAGACGTGCAAAATGTACACACTTGTTCTTCCCAAGCTTCTTTAGGCCTTTTCCACCATCCTGTTTCACACCGAAGATGATGCGAGTTGGTTCTTAATTGAGCAATAAGAACCTTTGCCCTTCACGGAATGTTAGCTCCAATGTACTCTTTTTGTTGGAGATCATACGTAGGGTTGAATTCTTCAATGTAGTACTTCTTTCTACCCAACTCTTTTCCCCATACCTGTTTACAAAACTTCTCCATAACAAAATTATTTAGCTCTTTGTTATTTGTGGGACAAGCATTGAGGTAGATATTCCATTTTTGCATCCATATATAGTTTTGTCTCATCCATGTTTTCTTTCTTTCACTCATGCCTTCCTTGAAGATAACATTAGGCTATCTACCTACTCCCATTTTCTCAACTATTTTTAGATATCTTATGAGCCGCACCATATCAATTATCTCATAAGGTGTCAAACTTTTTATTTTGAACTTGCTCATGATCAAATGTTTTTGGATTTTCTCAATTTGCTTCCATTTTGAGACAGGGGTGCTGCTAGCCCACAATTCACACCCATGTAACATCACTAGACAAACTAGGAGTCCAAAAAGCACTTTAATCGTTTTCCAATCCCATAACTCTGCCTCTCTACATCTATTTTGAAGAGCATATAATGCTTTCCACCCTCCTAAGATTCTCTTCTTTCTGCAGTCCTCCCAATTAAATTTGTTGTTGAAATCGATCCCAAGGTATTTGTACTCATTTACTTCTTCAAGAGTGTTGCTTTCAAAGAAGAACGTATGCTGACTCTACTTCCTATTATTAGAAAAAATCATTATCTTGGTCTTGCTAATATTGACTTGCATCCTCACTACTCTACAAAAATGCTCAAGGGCATATAGGTGCATCTGCAAGCCATGGGCCGATTTAGAAATCAATACAAGATCATCAGCATATAAAAGAAGCTTTATCACCAACTCCCCCAACCGAACACCATCCCCACCTTGCAAATTTAGCCACTCTTCTAGTTTATCAATATATAAAGAAAAAAGAGTAGGGAATAGAGGGCAACCTTGCTTGACTCCAATGTCACTTCTAAAGCTTTCTGAAATACCCGCTAAGGTTCTAATTTTGACTTTGACCTCTTCATAAAGTCTATGGACAACAACTCTATAATGCAAAGGAATTTCAAGTTCTTCCATTCTACGCCACAACTTATCTCTAGGGACTGTGTCAAATGCCTTTTTGATGTCAACAAAACAGCAAAATACTTCTTCTTTATCCCCCAAACCTTTTCAATAATGTGTCTCAGCGTGATGTCGTGATCAACTATAGAATGCTTCGGCCTAAAACCCGCTTGTCCTTTTTCCCTCTTATCTTTTACTTCTGCCCACTTACTGATTCTATTTTCTACCATGCTGCCGAAAAGATTTGCAAACAAAGGATTGATCATAATGGTTCTATAATTGGATGGATTATTAATGTCTCCACTTTTAAAAAGGGGTATTGCTAGGCTAGTTGTCCAGTCTCTTGGGAATCCTTGTTCAATGATGTTGTTGAATATTTCCATGATGTGCGGTGCAAGAGTGTTCCTTTCCCATTATAGATACTTTGCTTAAGTTCAACCAAGTCTTTTGCCTTTACTGTTTTCAGCTTTTTAATTCCAATCTCCACCTCCTGTAATGTGAAGAGCTTTGTAGTTGTGTTGAGCCCCAGGGGAGGCTTAACCTCTGATTCTTTCTCATAAAGTTGTCTTGCATATTCAAACCATTGATTAACTGTAATATCATTTTCAATTTGCTTCTTCCTTGGTTCAAGTTCCTGCGAGAAAAGTTTTGGGTTATTCCTGCCTAGATATATTAACTCTTCTCGCCTTGTTTGCATGAACTCATCTTTTTTCCTTTTTAGTATCTACTTATATAACTTTACATTCATCTTCTCCTTGCTTGTCTTTTCAAGGTTCTCCTTACCATTTTGCATTCCTCATCAAACCAAGAATTTACAGGAAAACAATTTGATTATGATTTCCTATCTTTTGCTCTTTTGCACTTCTCAAGTGCCCTTTGAATTATGTTTGTTAACTCATGACTGTTGAAGCTTTGGAAACCAGTTTTCTCTTTCTGAATTAATCTCTCCAACATTGTCTTGAAGATAGTACAATTTTCTTGTGTTAGAAGAATTTTGCCCCTTGGTAAGTGATTGCCGAGAGCATTCGGTTTTTCTCTTATGTTGTCTTTCTTCTACCCATGATAACTTCATATAAATTGGGTTATGGTCTGATTTTAAGTCCCAATTATGCTCTCCAATCTTAACTTCATCTATATTTTCTATCAAGATTTGTGAACAAATCACATAATCAACGACACTTGCCCCATTGTATGTGTTGCAAGTGAAGTTCCCAGACCTTTTCCATCTGTCCAGACCACTGCAAATAATTAAGTTGAAAGCTGCACACAGTGTGAGAAATTCCTCTCCAAAATGATTGCTAACTTTGTCATATTTTGAACATCTCACCCATTGGGGATTCTCCTCTTCTGTGAGCCAAATAGGATTATGATCCTCTTTGCAACAAAGAATACTAGCTTGTTGATTTGTTGTTCTAGCATTAAAATCGCCACTAAAAGCACTTCTCCCTGTTGATAGTACGCAACAATATTTTGCTTTAAAACTGCATACGGATCCTTGCTATCTAGCCCCTTATTTTTTGTTTTACCCAAGAGTTGTGCCTATATCGCAACGGTATGTATAGCAGAATTGTATACCCAAGAATGTCAAACCTGTTGACAAACCTGCTGACAATGATGGCTTACAAATAGATGATTGGCGTAGGAAGCAACAGTTGTTGGAGAAGGCGTTGGCGGTCAGTTGTGGCCCGTGGGTATTGCTAGTGGAGCGATATGGTGGTGGTGACAGCCGCACGCACTAGATGGCAACAGTGGATGACACGTTGCTGCGAATGGTGGTAATAAGAAGAAGAAGCGAGCAGACGACGTCGCTGCGCGTAATATTCCTTCTGGGGAATATTTGTAAAACACAGTAAACTCTAACCAGAGATGGACTGGGAGGGCATTTACCAGATATGTCACCTCTGAAAGAGGATGAGATCTGGAGGCTATCTGGCCCTTTCCAGGCTCTGTCTGAGAGTGTGGAAAAAACACAGCAAGTGGTATATAAATCTAGATGCAAAGGGTAGAAATAACAGATTGCAGTCATACAATAGCGTGCACGGATACTTAAGAAATAAGAGAACGCTGAGCCATTTTATTAAGCTGATAAATACAGAGTAGTACAATCGATGATCAAGTGATAGCATCTAAATCTTGCACAAGGCAAGTCAAAACCTATTCTCAGAATGCCGCATGGAATGACTGTATTTCAGATTGCGTTGCATGGGACGGTTGTGCCTCAGATCTGCGTTCCAGCTAATGAAGACAGATGTGTCGCTGCCCAGACATATCTCCTAGCGGATCGGTGTTCACCTTCAATTGATCACGCCGCTACTATTCGAGATCTATAATAATACGATCGCCCGCCGATCCAAAAATTCTCCAATAGGCGCGCTGCTTAATCTTCTGTTCACGACCCTTCAGGATACAACCGGAGCTTCCAAATACGGGCTGCGTCCTTCTGCGTGGCTAATAAACGTACTGATTCCCCCACGGGTGCTGTGCAGTTATACGCGCTGCTCCTCCACAATTATGATGGATCGATCTTCCTGTAAAGACACTGACGGAACTACCTCACCCGAGCAGGCACTCTAAGTCCCCTGGGGCTGAGGGCGAGATCTCCGAACGAAGACACTCAATGCGCTAAACAGCGCTGCAGACAGGCTAAACAGCCAGCGTGCTCCAAGTCGCAATGACTAGATTCAAATGCATAAATTCTCCATGATGCCCAAATGAGGTGGCTATCATCTTTTATATAATGTTGCCGCTTTCAAAACCTACGGCCGCCTCCACCCACGATACCACGGTAATATCCCTTGGCTGCGTGCGCAATTTGGCCCCCTCGATTACAACGTTATATCTCCTTAGTGACTTTAGGGTGTGCGTTTTATCCTAAGTGGGTCATATTCTCCTTTTCACCCACTTTATTTATATTTTAACTTTATAAAGGCAAAATTAGTCAAAATTAATATTTCCAATTAGCTGCTACTAATTGGGAATATTACACTGCGACGGTGGCGTTCATTTGGCAAAAATTGTCTCGGATGACACGACGGTGGTGTGCTTTTCAGTAGTTGCAGGCGGCGTGGAGTCGAGCAGTGGTGGACACTGAGGCGGCTCGAAGGACACAAGTGCGGCACCGTGGACGGTTGATGGATGGTCGCATGGGTCAAAACGGTTAGCCCATCAGGCTGTGGTGTTGGTCATGAGGCTACGCGTATAGACAAGGGTGGTGGTGTGCTACCTGTCGACTGACGGCAACCTGTGTGGCGTGGGCAGCGACTCGATCATTGATGGCGTTGTCGAGAGGTTTGGTTTTGTTTTTTTTTAATTATTTTATTCATTTATTTTTATTTATTTTTTTATTATTATTTTATTTATTTATTTTTACTGTTTGATTTTTTAATATTTTTTTACTTCTTTCTTCTTCCTCTTTTTTTAAGTACTATATTTTTTTTAAATAATTTTTCTTTTTATTTTTAATATTTTTTTGACTTCTTTCTTCTTCCGCTTTTTTTAACTTCTATATTTTTTTAGAATAATTTTTCTTTTTAAATATCTTGGAAGGTTTGATTTTTTTTTTATTATTATTATTTTATTTATTTATTTTTATTGTTTTATTTTATTTTATTTTTACTTCTTTCTTCTTTTTTATTGGGTAACGAAACGCTTCAATTATAATGATAACAAGGTTGACGAAAATTTGATGGCCAAAGGCCAGATCAAACCGACTCTGTGCTAAGGGTGAGGGGCCAGAGGATTGAATAGCTTTGATACCAATGATACGAACAAGTTCATATACTCAGAGAAATGCTCTGATACTAATGCAACGAACAAAGCTCGTATACTCATAGGAATGCTCTCATACCAATGTGATGAACAACGTTCGTTTACGCAGCAAACTACTTCAGAAGATCTGAAATATATAAATATCCATGATACGATAGTAATATATTATATAAGAATATTTGAATACAAGTATCCTATATATATAGTCAGGTAGGTATCCGACACCCTTTCACAAAGGGACATGTCTATGAAGACATGCCTCTTCACTACTAATTATCAGCTAATTAATCATTGTTTATGTCTATTATTATTTATATTATTTTTACTATATATATATATATATATATATATATATATATATATATATATTATTCATAACACCCATCAAATATCATCAAACTCCTAAAAATTCCCAAAAATATCAAGTGTTGTAGGTCAAACTAACCAATCCAAAATTCTATGTGAGCGATCCATGTCAACATCGTCAAAGGTCAAACTAACAAATCCAAAACTCTATGTGAATGATCAATTTCAACATCATCAAATTCTGAATCAATCATCAATCCATCATTCTGAAGAAATCAGTCCTCAAAATCACTAAACGACCTCAATCCATCATCCCGAAGAAATCGCAGTCCTCAAAATCACTAAGTAGACTTCAAAACTTGAAAGTTTCACAACCATACTTGAAGTCTGAAAACCTTCCTCAATATCATCCCCGTTGTCAACCAAAAGGTGAGAAGTCTTGGGACCTGTAAATCAGCAATGTCAATATAGTCCCCAAAAAAGTGTTCAAGATGACCAAAGGGCAACTACATTGTCTTTGAGACAAGTTGTAAGACTTGTTCTTTAACTAAAAAGATTAATCAAGTGGGCCCTGGTCATGCCTTAAAACCATCGAGTCTTGAATCAAAATATTCTTGTCTATTTGGTGATGAAGCGTCTCCTAATAAACATGTATGCACCTGTGTATCAACCCAACAATAAGACTGCTCCAATAACATAGCTTCCAAATTCTAATGCCAAGTATCTAACAATCTGAAATGTAGTTATTTTTTAGACTTGTTCTTCAACTAAAAAAATTAATCAAGACTTGTTCTTCAACTAAAAAGATTAATCAAGTTGGCCCTGGTCATGCTTTAAAACCATCGAGTCTTGAATCAAAATATTCTTGTATTTGGTGATGAAACGTCTCCTAATAAACATGTATGCACCTGTGTATGAACCCAACAATAAGACTGCTCCAATAACATAGCTTCCAAATTCTAATGCCAAGTATCTAACAATCTGAAATGTTGTTATTTTTTAGACTTGTTCTTCAAGTAAAAAAATTAATCAAGTGGGCCCTGGTCATGCTTTAAAACCATCGAGTCTTGAATCAAAATATTCTTTTCTATTTGGTGATGAAACCTCTCCTAATAAACATGTATGCACCTGTGTATGAACCCAACAATAAGACTGCTCCAATAACATAGCTTCCAAATTCTAATGCCAAGTATCTAACAATCTGAAATGTAGTTATTTTTTAACAGTCTTTACTTGCTTTAGACACCTTTCTGAAAGGTGATTTTTCTTCCCAGAGAAACAACATGGGATAAACCATAAGATCAAACCAATGCAACTTTGTATGGCCAACTTGATGATAGTGTTGTCACGGTTCAAGGACTTCATCCAACTCAACATCATCAATTGTGTCATCATTATTCCAATCCTTCTATTTCTCATCATGATCCTCACGTTCAAGTACTTATCCAACTTAGTGTCAACAATATGCCTCTACAAACCCTCATTAAGAAACCCTGCTCTCACAAATGTAATTGGTCTAAAATAATTAGGAATATGAAAAAACTCAGACTCAATCTTTTCACATCCTATTCCAACTTTGTTCATCTTGAACTGCAATTTTTCCCCCTAGGTCTAATAATTTTATCTTCATTGTCAAACTATCCTCGTATTTATCCTTAGTTTCTTTCTCCAATTCATCCATGTCATCTTTAACTGTATGTTTGGAATCTTCTTGTTCATTGCCAGCCAATGGTAATCCAAAAGAATCTCTAAAGGATTCAAAAATAGGAGCAGCATGTTGAAGTATATCCAAATTCTGAAGATCTGTTATGTGATCCGTTAATAACCTTTTTCTGAAGTTGAAGTAGATCAATGTTTTGTGCATGATGTCCATCAGTAAAGTTTCACTGATTTGAATAGTTTATCCTTTTGTAGTATGAATTAAAGTATGTTGAACACTGAACAAGTCTTCAATACTTGCCACCCTAATCCAAGGAAGTGCTTCAAATGCCAAGGCAATGTGTTATAACAAAAAACAGCCACAAACAAAACCTCAAAGTGCCACAAACAAGAAAAATGGCCAAGTGTTGCAACAGAGAAAATGTTAAGCTATTCCATGAAACATAGACAAGAAGAATGGTAGAAAATTCTTTAGCCATCTCAGCACATGCATTTATCAAATGATATCAATATATAGTACATGTATCTGACCACCTCTAAATCTAATTTCATAGACAACTCATAAGTGGATAAGGATGACACCTCAAATTAGTGGCTAGGGATGTGACTCATAAGAAGGTGATCTCGGACTCTGGACTTTGTGACTGCCTAGGGACTCGCAGTCTAACATCTCCTCCCCCCCACAACCCAATCATAAGTCCAAGGATTGCAATTCATAAAAGGTGATATTGAACTTTGTGATTATCTGGGGACTCACAATCTAACATCTCCCTGGTTGAAAAGTGTAACTAGGTCCAGTCTTCATAAATGACTTGTAATTATGATTTATTATAACCTCAAAGTGCCACAAACAAGAAAAATGGCCAAGTGTTACAACAAAGAAAATGTTAAGCTATTCCATGAAACATAGACAAGAAGAATGGTATAAAATGCTTTAGCCATCTCAACACATGCATTTATCCAATGATATCAATATATAGTACATGTATCTAACCACCTCTAAATCTAACTTCATAGACAACTCATAAGTGGAAAAGGATGACACCTCAAATTAGTGGCTAGGAATGTGACTCATAAGAAGGTGATCTCGGACTTTGGACTTTGTGACTGCCTAGGGACTCGCAGTCTAACATCTCCTCCCCCCCACAACCCAATCATAAGTCCAAGGATGGCAACTCATAAAAGGTGATATTGAACTTTGTGATTATCTGGGGACTCACAATCTAACATCTCCCCGGTTGAAAAGTGTAACTAGTTCCAGTCTTCATAAATGACTTGTAATTATGATTTATTATAACCTCAAAGTGCCACAAACAAGAAAAATGGTAGTGTTGCAACAGAGAAAATGTTAAGCTATTCCATGAAACATAGACAAGAAGAATGGTATAAAATGCTTTAGCCATCTCAACACATGCATTTATCCAATGATATCAATATATAGTACATGTATCTGTCCACCTCTAAATCTAATTTCTTAGACAACTCATAAGTGGATAAGGATGACACCTCAAATTAGTGGCTAGGGATGTGACTCATAAGAAGGTGATCTCAGACTTTGGACTTTGTGACTGCCTAGGGACACACAGTCTAACATCTCCTCCCCCCACACCCCAATCATAAGTCCAAGGATATTGAACTTTGTGATCGGTTGAAAAGTGTAACTAGGTCCAGTCTTCATAAATGACTTGTAATTATGATTTTATAATAAATGTATTATGTTACTTGCTTCATGGGTTTCATGAGCAAGGAGTTCTATTATAGGTCAAACACTTCTTCTTGATGTCTTTTAGGATTTGTCATTTAGTCATAAATATAATTAAGAATGTCATGTATATGAAATTATACTACACATGTCAATTATGTAAAAGATTCACTCTAAGATACTTGTCACTATACCTCTTTAAGTCGGCTCAAAGAAAGTTAAGTTTCCTCCCTTGAAGAAGTCGGCTCAAAGAAAGTTAAGATTCCTCCCTTGAAGAAGTCGGCCTAACTACATATGATCACATCCGTTAAGATTCCTCCCTTGAAGAAGTTGGCCTAACTACACATGATCACGTTGGCCTAAAGCAGAGAGACAGTCCATATAAATAAGACTGCGTCCTCATTTGCATCCATCCAATTCGGTCATCTCTGAAGTAATACAGTGCGGATCACAGTCCGAGAGGTTAAGGGTTATATAGTGAAGTAGGAGGCCTCAAACTAGTGCGTGAAGGATCTCATAGAACTCAGATATATCACCTCGGAAATTTCACTGGAGATTGAAGTAAATTTCAGTATTACCTCAGCTCAGTTAAGGATATATTCAAGAGTAAATCAGTGCTGGAAGATAACCGAGACTAGAAGACATTTGAAGGAATAAGAGACCGAGACTCCATATGTGTGCAGGAAAGTGTCAAGAATTGACGGAATAAGAAACGAAGACTCTCTTAGTGACGGTGTTGAACAGTTGAAGAAAGAAGGACGAAGTATGAAGAGATTGTGACAAGTATCTTGGGTAATCTTGTTTTAAAGTCTTTTGTCAAGGGTCTTGGTATTCTCAATTGAAGCATTTATAAGAAGAGATTTGTGGGTTTTCCCCTCAAGAGGAGGGGTTTTGGCCCTGGCTTGTAGCCTACATATTGTGTCACTGTTCTTATTGTGTTGGTAACTGTTTGATGTATTGCTTATCATCATAACAATAATTAAAGAGAAGGAAGCTAAAGTAAAACACAAGCAGTTATCAAGTTAGAGAATTGAATTAAACACTGCTCTTCTAAATTCTCAACACCCCCCACCCCACCCCGTGAAATCATAAGTCCAAATAATTATATTAATAAGGCAACATGGACTAGTGTGTACACCAGTACCATCTTCAATTTGAAAATTCTGAGAATCTGAACGAAACTTCAATTAAGATATGCCCAGAAAAACTCAAAATGTTGAATAATTCATCTGAAATGAACTTTGAAAGAAAGCAGAAATTTTGGAAGTGAACAAATGCCATGTCTGAACATTCCCATGTTAATTTGTGAACAAATAGGAGCACCATTCTACTATTAGTGAGAAATTAAGGTCACCAAAGCACTGTCTGAATTTAGATACAACTACATATTGAACAATATCCCAATGAATAGTTGAAGAGCAATGAGAGGATTCTCTATTCCATGCTAGATCTTCCCAATTATGTTTATTTGATGAGATTGATTTAAGTTGATGAATTATAGATAGTGTATAGAGGAGACTAGTTGCCATGCTAGAATTCCCAAGTTCTAATTGAATTTTGATTGATAGGACTTGAAGCCTGACTATCGCTATTGATATCCCCCCTGTTAGATGCGGGGTGAGAAGTATGTGGAAAGGGTCCAAGCTTTGGCGTTGGATTCTTTTCTTTTTTAATAGCTCTTTCATCACTATAGTTGGTGGTTTTGGTTAATCACTAACCATTGATAACAATGCATTGTACTCTATCAATGTACTCCTCCCCTCGAGGTGTAGAGAGTACAATGTTTGATAATGTTTCAATTTGAAAGACCTGTAGAATTGGGCCCCAATCTTGCCCAAAATCTCCATATGACACAACTGTTTGAAACCCTTTTTCTTTTGTGATTTTTTCATGCAAATTTGTATTCACCTATGTTTGAACTCGACAATAAACGAGTTATCCAAATTCCAACCAATATCATTTTTTTGCTTTTTGTCCTCCTTTTCGCGTTTGACTAAATGATGATTTGTCTTCCCTCAATGAGATAAGGATGGAAATTAAAACACTAGCATCTCCATATGGCCAATTCTATGAAAATGTCTGCATTATCAAGATATTGTAAAATGTTTTTATCATGAACTGCACCATCAACATTCTTAACTTCATGAAGTTGTAGAGCCTTCAAATTTTTATCAAGAAATATTGCACTCGCAAACTGAAGTTGTTTGGACTAACTTGGAATATGAAGGTTGTTGATTTTGTCATATCCTAAGCCATGTTGATTCTTGCCGAAATGCATTTTTTTCGAATCATCTTGGAAAGATCACTTTGTACTTCTTAATTTATTTTTTTCTTTCTGGCTTCAAATTCACATTTACTGTTATTGCTATCACTTTGTGCTTCTTGTCACTCAACTTAAAAACGTGTCTTCATCAATTCACTGTTTATAAATGATTCCTTCTCATGGCCAGTTCAAGAATCATCAACCATCATATTTTGCATCTGTATCACCCATTTGCATGATGTCATTTGCATGAAAAGTAACATCAACCATTTTCATTAGGTATTGTGTCAAATCAACCATGTTCTCAAACCTCCAAGTAAAATAACAAGAGTGACAAGAGTCTCAAAGAGGAGTTTATTTTATCCCATATCCAAAAAATTGTTGACTTACAATTGTTTTCAAGCCCATAGTGAGCTTTTCATCCTCCATTTATCATTTTCTCAATGTTACAATTTCAATTGAGCTTGTGATGGATATGATTCCAAGATATTTGTATGAAGGAACTTCCTCAAAGTAGTTGTCATATATGAAAGTGTCATATGTGATCTTTTTGGATTTAATTATCATGGCTTTAGTTTTGTCAATCTTAACAATAATACCCATCTTGGAGTAAAAATCTTGGAGAATCTTTAATTGCTTGCCAAGATCATAATGGCTCCTCACCAAGAGAACAATATCGTCAACGTAAAAGAGAAGAGTTACGACTATACCAGTGAGTGTGGAGCCAACACAACCTGCATCTTCCAAACTTATCAATGTATATGTCAAAAAGAGTAGGGGATAAAGGACGCCCTTGCTTGACTCTAATATTGCATTTAATTTATTTCAACCAACCCTTGATGATCCTAAACTTGGCAATAACATTATCGTACAACCTCGTCACTACAAACCTCAACTCAAGAGGAACCACTATCTCTTCTAGCCTCCTCCACAAATTTGTCCTAGAAACAATATCAAAAGTTTTTCTAAAGTCAACAAAACAACAAAAGAGATCAATTTTATTATTGCGACATTCCTCTACAATGATCTTGAGAGCAACAAGGTTGTCCATAGTTGAATGAAATCTCCTAAACCTAGCATGGTCTTTCGCACTTTTACCATGGATTTCTAGTCATAGGCTAATCTTCTTCTCCAGAATAATTCCACACAACTTGGCTAAAGTAGGGTTAATCATAATGGTCCTATAATTAGAGGGGATGCTTTTATCCACACATTTAAAGACAAACACAATGGGGCTCTGCATCCAAGGCTCATAGAATCCTTGTTTAACTGCCAAATTGAATAGCTTCTATATGTAAGGGATGAGGATAGGCCCTTCCATTTTAAAAATTTCAACTCGGTTGCCTTCAATATCCTTAGCTTTCCCTTGTAAGTCATCTGGTTGGAATCTAGCCACTTAATTATGCCATTGCAAATTTTAAGGCCTTGAGAACTATAGAGAATGTTGAACTCAGTACCAAATAAATTCTCGGTCAAGTCTTCAGAGTTTCTCGTGTATTGACTAGCTATAACAAGGTTCTCATCTAACCAAAGAGGAATAGGGTTGGAATCATTTCTTAGAAGAGTAGCTTGGTTAGTTGCGGTTCTAGCATTAAACTCAACTAACAAGAGGATATTACCTACAATCCTCAGACAATGAATATCTCGTTGCGGGGTATTATAAGGGAAATTTTTATCTAGATTGGTTTTCTTATAAAAGGTAGAGTTGATAGGTGTGAAATAACAAATTGTGAGATAAAACTTCTTAACATTAATGTTAAGAGATTTCAATCCAAATGTATTGATTGAGAGGGTCTATCTTATGAAGCCGAGTGTGAGGAGAAATATTATTTTTTATATAACGAAATATTCCTCCAAACCCTCCACAAGAGGATGTCATGTTCCATGTTGACCATAAAATGAATCCATCAATGTGAGGGACCTTAGACTCATCATGTTTCCAAGTTTCAACTAAAAAAATAATATCAATTTCACTCAAGATCCAGGTTAACATATGAGGGACCTTACACTCATCACGTTCCCAAGTTTCAACTAAAAAAATAATATCAATTTCACCCAAGATCCAACATAGGATCTTTACACCATGTAAAGCCATGAGAGGGTCTATCTTATGAAGCCGAGTGTGAGGAGAAATATTCTTTTTTATATAACAAAATATTCCTCCAATCCTTCCACAAGAGGATTTCTTGTTCCATGTTGACCATAAAATGAATCCATCAATGTGAGGGACCTTAGACTCATCATGTTCCCAAGTTTCAACTAAAAAAATAATATCAATTTCACTCAAGATCCAACATAGGATCTTTACACCATGTAAAGCCATGACAGTTTCAAAGAAGGATCCAAAGTGTTTCAAATTCCTATTTATTACTCACATTTATGTCTCTATCCCTAATAATAACTTTCCTATTTCTAATGATTGCGCATTTGCCTTCCTTTCTACCTTCCTACTTGTTGTACTAAGCTCATATTTTCCACCAAAAGGTATCAATTTTTGTTTAAGCAATTGTAGCCAACTGCTTCCTTTGTGATAATGTTCGAAATTAGAGACAAAGGAGGTGAAAGACATGTCTCGGGCACAAAATTCCCAAAAACACTACAAAAGACCAAAATCTAAGATTCCATCAGGTGCACAGGTGAGGGTTATCTCTCGCGCAGCTACTGAATAACCAGTGGTTGTTCCGCCGTAGTGATCTCATTACATACCGGCAGGGTAAGATACACAGATGTTAAGGAGGTATGCCCTCCCAGAGTTGAACAGTCAACAGAAAGATCTATGGTCGAGGTGAATTCCAAGGGGGGGGGGGACCACCCGTCCACGTTCGGGCTCCTGACTCATGTGTCGGGTAGGGACCACCAGCGACACCCGTCAACAACGCGCACTCCAGCAGAAAAAAGGGAAGCTCGACGGAATGAGGTAAGGTTTTGTAACATGTGCCCGCCATTCACCCTTCACGCTCCCGTGCCTTCCCCAGTTCTGTGGAAGAAATGTCATGATTTCGTCTTCCCTCTTGTGGTTCGGTTCGTCCCACCCTCTAGACAAGCTTCACAGTCTTCACCACAAGCTTTGTTGTCTTTGCATCAAGCTTCACACTCTCCACATCAAGCCTCGTCGCAGATGAAGTTTTTGAGATTGTGCCGACAAGGCACTTTTTACTTTTACTTTACTCTTATCCTTCTTGTTGTATTTTCAGTTTATTGTCAAACGTTTCAGTTATCCAATTGTGCCCGAGGCACGCTTAATTTTGTTATGATGAATGTACTAGGGAAAATCAAGAAAGAATATACGGGTAACAAACCCTCTCCAAAATTTCTATAAGAAGATCAATTTGAAACTGAACAAGGGTTCATAATTTTGGGACAAAAAGTTTTGCCGATCGTAATAGACTATTACAGCGATTTTGGTATGGAATGTACAGTTTTTAGGATGACTTAATATATATTCAGCGCAATTCCGACTCAAATGTGTATGTAGTATGTAAATCTTCTTATGTGCAATACTTGAATTCTTTTACGCTTCTGCTTCTCAGATTTCATGTTATCATAGTTGCTGGGATTGTCCCTCTATGTTCATGAATTTGTTTTCTTCATAAAAGGTGAAGAACACTCTGTGAACAAAGAAGGATGTAAATGCCTTAAATGTGCTCCATAAATTTGTTTGTTTCATGCTCTCTCTGCTTTGCCTTTTCATCTGGTCTTTAGCACGATGGATTATTATCATGTTTAAGCCCAATGTGTTAAATGCTCATACTCTCTGTCTACTCCTCTATACTATAATTCAAAGTCTACATACACAGTTGTGAATGGTCGTGGTTGAATGTTATGTGAATTCCATCTCCATGCATGGTCCATGCAGACTTTATTGAAAGTTTATATATATATATATATATATATATATATATATATATATATATATATATATATATATATATCAAAACAGGGAAGGTTTTGAACCCTTTTACACAAATCTTTAATAAGAATGTTGGGTCATGTCAAGTCAAACTCAAGACCCTACTAAGATGTCCTAGGCGCTGTTCTTTCCACCAGCCCAGAGACTATCTCTAAGAGTTACAACATTCTTCTGGCGTCGTTGCTGGGGAACGAATTAGAAAAATTTTCCCTGGGATACGACAAGTATACACCCTTCAGTCAGGTGAGCACAAAGGGTTGTGGGTTGTGCACTTCTCACCTTGGCGACTCCACTGTCTAAATCTAGGTCTAAGCAAATTTGGCTTTCACCAAGCCCCATACCCGGTCACACTTCTTAGCAAAAGAGACCTTCCGTATCTGACCCGTAGAAGCTGATCTTTAGAAAGGTTTCGAAAGAAAAGACCCCCAATCTCTTAGACCCACCTCCTTTTTCTCTTGAAGCATCCTCTTCTAGCTCTCAAAGAGTCGTCATAAACTATCCGTATTTTTCCACTCGAGTATTAGAACATCTCCGAGAAGGAAACTCTGTTATCGACCCATTCAGTTCTAGAGTAAAAAACAAAGAAGAGTCTATTGGTAAATCCTTCCTTGCCTTTCATCTGTCACCCGAAACCGAAGGAATTAAAGATATTCCAGTAAATTGTACCACTAACAGGGTGAACACCCTCCTCACTCAAAGCTTTCTAGCCACTCCACAGGTAATTCCTTTGCAAACCCACACAGTGAATCTACCTCCTCCCTTCTTGCATAACATGGTCGTTCCCGGTTTTCTTCTGAACAAATATGCTTCATTGGCCTTGCCACAAATATTGAATGATATGCCACAAGATTATTTGAAGCTTTTGCACAGATTCATAGGAGAAGATAGTATTTCAGCTCAAAGAGACATTGAAACTTTTTGTGCATTCGCAAAGAATTTAAATGTCGAACACCTTGACGCGGTGCTGAGGCTTTTCGTTCAATGTTTGGATGGTGAAGCTCGAAAATGGTTCATGTTTACCCAATAACTTCATCACCACTTTGGAGGAAATGGAGAATTCTTTCACACAAAAGTGTGGGAGAAAAGGGATCATGACTATCCCTGTAAAGATAAAACCCCCCCAAGCAGCGGCTAAAGTGGTTTTCGCTGGGGCTTTTGAACCCGAGTTCAGGTTTACACTCAAAGAAAGAAAATCTGGATCCCTAGACCAGATCCAAATCGATGCTCTAGAAGTCGAAGCTAACTTTGCTTCCATCGTGAAGCTTAAGGGGAGGACAGATCATAGAGAAAGGAGAAGGGGAAAGGAGGAAGCCAGCTCCTCAAATCAAGCGCAGGAAACTTAAGAGCAGAAAATGGAAGAGATGAATAAGTTGATCAGGAACTTATATCTAATAAGCTAGTAAAGTTGGAGTTAGAAAGCAAGAATCCCCCCCTCCCCCCCGCCAAAATCAAATGGTTCCCAATCGGGGTTTTAATCCTTAATACCGGAGACCTCCATTCCAGCTATTGCAAAGAGAAAGGAAAGAGCAACTAGATCATATCCAGCCTCTGTTGTACGTAGAAGAAGAGTTAGAGGGACAGGCTGATGAAGTTGCGACAACACAAGAGAATCAATTCTTTCTTATTTCGATGAGGAAGTTGAAGGTACATTACATCAAGGTGGCGAGGATCTGGAAATCCCTCCAAATGATGGTGAGATTGACAGTTATTGTAGACAGTTTGTGGACTTCATGCAGGCACAACTACACAGGAAGTATGACCTCAGATCTTTGAGAAAGAGATCTCGAATGCAAGATCAAAATGAAGATTCAGTATCTCAAGGCTCTCCAAGTGGGGTCGAAAAGGGGAAGAAGCCATTAGGTCAAACCTCCCCCAAGGCAAATATACCACTGAATCCTCCCCTGCATAAGTCAAAAACCTCCAAAGTTGAAAAATCCCCTCTGCCACCCCAGCCCCTCGGTGACAAAGATAAGGGGTTTGTCGAAACTTCCTCTGCTAAAAAGAGTCCAGTCGTTTTCAAACTACAAAAAGAACTAGGAAAGGACAAAATCCCTATGCCATTGACCGAACTGTTGAAACAACCCTCCAACAAGGCTCAAGTGTCTCAGTTTATGTGTCCTCCTACAGCAATCCCTGATAGTCTTAATATCCAAGAAGAAAGACCCATGGTAGTCTCTGGGCCTCATGTAGAAGAACAAGATCCCTCCACTCCACCCTTCTACATGAACTTAGTAGTGCATGATCTCCTACTCCACAATTGTATGCTTGATTCCGGAGCTTCCCACAACTTGATGCCCTTATCAGTCATGGAACAGCTAGGTCTGCAAATCACTCGTCCTTCCAAGGACCTTTACTCCTTTGACTCCAAGAGGGTTACGTGTTTGGGGATGATTAAGGATCTGATGGTGAACTTGGCTCAAATCCAAGTGAAGAGTGTTGTAACCAGCCATATTTGGAATGTTGCTATCCCAGTCATGGGGGTCCAAAATTGGAGGTTCTATAAAATTGGACTTAACATATGCTACTATCCCAGTTTTTGGAGGAGAAGAAAGGCGGCCTTATAGAGAATCAATATTTGTAAAGATGGTTTCAAAAGCTGATGGTTCTACCAATGCTCCCATATACGGCAAAGAAAGTGAGTTCTCGTGCCTATTACTATAAGAAGATGATCTCATCTTAGAAGAAACATAGACCTTTCCCCTGATTCAAGCAAATCAACAAACACTAAAAGTTGGTGAAATATGGGCGTTGCATTTCGACGGAGCAAGCATATTCCAAAGAAGGAAATGGAGCCGAAGTATTGTTAGTATCACCTGAGGGGAGCTTAGTCCCTCTCTCCTTCAAGCTGGAATTCGAAGCCACAAATAACGTGGCAGAGTACGAAGCTTTGCTCTTGGGTCTGCAGGCGGCCCGGAATCTAAATATTCAAAGCATGACAGTATTTGGAGATTCGGGATTGGTGGTGAAACAAGTAAGGAACCAATGCCAAGCTAAGCACCCACAGCTCAGGACTTACAAAACGAGGTATGGGATTTGATAAACAATTTTTTCTTGGCTTTTAATATCTAGTTCATGCCCCGGGAAAAGAACCAGATGGTTGATTCGCTACCTGTTGTTGCTAGTAATTTCTGACCTCCTCGGAATCCTCTCTTGAGATACGAAATCGAAGTCAGTATAGACCCTCCATCGTTGACAACGTGGTGAGCCCTGGTACACCAAGAGTGCTGCAACTCCAAGGGGTTGCCCTACTTTACTTTATCAACCCAAGGTTTGTACAAACTTGGAGGTGACAGTGCTATATACACAGCAGATGCATTATGTTCATGTCATCCTCTTCTACTTTGCGAAAGAGTGATATCTCTTAAACTATGATAAAGACTAAGAAGTAAATTACTGAAAGGAAATGACAGAAAGGAAACTAACTCAATTTGCAAAAAGGAAATGAATGAAATGAAAATAATTTAATATGCAAAAAGGAAATGACAGAAAGAAACTAAATTAATTTCTTGAAAGGAAATGACTGGAAAGAAGCTAAACTAAGTTGCAGAAAGGAAACTAATTTAAATCACACTTAACTTGGCCAATCGGCTAAACACACCCTACTTATCTTATGCTCTATCTACCATGCTTCTATCCATGCAGCTAAACTATCCATGACTTAATTTTGATTGAGAAAATGTTGATTTGCAGTTTGGAGAAGAAAAGGGGTAAAAGGTGCTAATGGAGGGCTTAACACATGAAATGGGGCTTAGAAGTGGAAAGAGGGAGTTTATTATGGCGCAAAAATGGCTTTGGAGCGGAATAATTTGAAAAGTGCGATGGAGCAAAAGTCGTGAAGTGCGAAGTGCAACGGGTTAACAGCGGTGACGAGCAAAATGCGAAATGCGAACAGGAAAGAGTTGTGATGTGCGAAATGCGCTGAGTGACGTGGCGGTGGGATCGGCGACAGAGCGCGATCACAATATCGCAATCGGCGTTTGGAAGCGGTAAGTCTAAAAGAAAAAAAAGGAAAATGTGCGAAGTGTGATTGCGATGGGTAACATGGCGGTGAGACCGGCGGCAGAGCACAATCGCAATATCGCAATCGGCAGATGGGAGCGGTAAGTGTTAATGAAAGGAACTAAACATTGTGATTTGCGATTTGCGATGAATAGTAGCGGGAAGTTCGAGGAGTAAGGGCGGAAGGTCGAATTCCGATGGTTTTCAAGCGTTTTGCGTTAGAAAGGATAAGGCAACCGTAACCAATAGAAACAAAGGAATAAGGCGGCTGAAGGGTTTAAGTGTTGTTAGGGAAAAAAGGTGAGTGCAGCAGTTAAAATAAGCGGAAAACAGAAGGGAATGGAGGCATAAAAGCAAGGCTTAGAGGCGTAACGCAGAGATTGAAATAGTGAACAAAAATCAATGTTTTCGGTCTGTGGGAAGGTTTACCATCCTCGAGCTCTATCGACAAAGATGAGAAGGGAAGTCTAGATCCATAGCTTTTAGAGTTTTATCCTCTATTCTACTACTCACAAGCAAATGAAAAACTATGACAGCAAACTGAAAGCAAAGACTAAGCAGCAATGAAACTATCAGAAGCAGATCTAACTAAATGGCAGAAGCAAAACTAGCTAAATGACAAAAAGGAAATAATGAAAATAGCAGAGAAGCTGAGGCACATGGATTGGGCCCTAACCCACGAGCCTCACTCTCTGAAACTTAAATTAGTGAAAGGAAATCAGTCTGCTCATTTCATAAAAAGAATAACCTCATACATCTCTGAAAGTTTTATTACTGAGTAAAATAAAAAGCTCAATAGCTCGCAACAATAGTTCTGAATGAAATCGACTCACTGACTAACTAACTCCTTCCTAGCTTTAGCTCTGCTCTATTTATTCTACAGGGCAGCTACCAACATCTCCCTTGAAAATGGTGATGGAGTCCACTTGACTCCCAGTAAACAAAGATTGAGTGCTCTCCTCTTTGAGTTACTTGGCTACCTCTAGAACTCAAGTTGCTGGAGAGAATCTTTGGGGTGATTGAGTCCACGTAACTCCAAGTCAACAAAGATTGAGTGCACTCTTCTTGGAGTTGCTTGGCTGCCTCTGCACTCGAATTGCTGGAGAGAATCTTTGGGGTGACTGAGTCCACTTAACTCCAAATCTTTATGATAAAATCCTTATGAAAATGCTTAATAATTCATGATTTTTTGCACTAAACCTTATATTAGGCACTCAGAGTATGTTATCCTTAATCACCCCATTTATACTAGCATCATAAAACCAAATAAAAATAAAAATGCAAGAAAAAGGGATCTAAGAAGGCAAAAAGGTGACCATTAACCCCTCCAAATATGTCTAATGATGGAGCTCATCATCACCCCCCTACTGAATGGTTGCTCATCCTCTAAGCAACTAATCCTCCTCCTGCATTTCCTTCAAGGCTTTGATAGCCCCCCCTGATTTCCTAAAGAAGAAGTGTGGGAGTTTCCCCAAGGGGGTAAAAACCATTATTCTTTTCTACATTCTCCCATTCTCTCTCTCTTGTGCATCTGTGTCCCTTTCATCATTCAGCCCCAGCAGCAAAGGTGGGCCGAGCTTTAGTCCCAACCATTGGATATTTTTGGCCTGCATGGCCCTCTTGTATAATGGTGCCCTTTCCAGTGCACCCCTCAGTCTTTCTGGAGTATGGTACTCCCTATTCTTGAGGCTGTGAGGGAGGTTGTTCCATCTCCTCTGGTTGGCCATAATGCACTCATCTTTTATTTTCCTAGAAACATCATCAAAGTGGCCTATTACTTGTGTTTGAGTCTGAAGGTAGCTTTCAACTAGTGCAGGGTCCCTTTCAATCTCTCGACGGTTAAGTAAGATTCCTCTTGGGCTAAACAATCCCGGTCTGATATGTAAGGGTTCTCTATTTCTTCTTCACATGACCCACCATATCTCTTTTGCTCTAGTGTCTTCATTCATCATCCAAGATACTAAAGCCATCAACTGCATGTCCCCCATTGTAGAATTGGGGTCCCAAGTATCCAGATTTGTCAGCACAAGGTTATGCACATAAAACTCTGCCATCTTTGCCTGATCATCCATGTTAGCTTGCTTGTAGAAATCCATGAATTGCCTACAATCTTCGAAAGGTAGGGATCCATTGGAGGCTAGAGTTTTGATTTGAAATAGGAGCCATTGCTCCTTGAGGTACACAGCATATGAGTCAGAAGGGAATCTATGCTAAAGGGCTTCTATGCATAAGTCTGTCAGGGTGGCTACTTCTTGTTCTTGTTGCTGCAATTGCTCCTTCAGTGCTACATTCTTTGTCTGTGCCTTCTGCAGTTGCTCCTTCAGAACTGTTCTTCGATTCTTTTCGCCTCCCTTGGTGATTCTTCAATGATAATTGCCCTCGTGGGAGGAGTTTCTGGCTCTCTCTGACTTATCCTCTGACTCTTGTCAGCTCTGAAATACATAAAGGTCTGCCTTTTTCGCTTTTCACTCAGAGGAGCTAAGGTGGCAACTACCTCTTTGTCTTGAGGGGATGTGGTGTCGTGTTGTGAGTCTGCTTCTTGCTCACTTTCTACTACCTCTATGACTTCTATTGCCATCTCTTTTGTTTTTCCTTGGCTCTTTGTCTCTTCCTCTTTTTCTTCTGGTTCTTCTTCTGGTTCTTCTTCTTCTTCTGGTTCTTCCTCTTCTACTGGTTCTTCTTTTGGTTCCTCTTCTTCTTCTGGTTCTTCTTCGTCTTCTCTAAGGCTAGGAGTGGAATCCTGCCTTGTTTGGGTTGCTATAAAAGCTTCCCTACTCATATTCACGAGGGAGCCAGGCCATGGGTAAGGTGACGATGTTTTGTTGCTGCTGTTGCGCGTTGTTCAAATACGCAACTAGCTCTCGGTACTGCAGTGCTGCGGCTCCCTTTGGTCTCTTTCCCTCAAAAATTCTCAATTTACTAGTTTGGATGAGACGGGATTTCTTTTTATTAGATTGCACAACTAATTTTTGGAGTGCTTATGCAACTCAGCTCAACTCCAGTTTTCATTGTAGACAGTTGTCTCCTTCTCCCTGTTAATTCATGATGGACTACGTGTTTCCTCCCCTCGTTCTCCTCTACTCCACTTGATTTAAATTCTTTTCTTTTGCATGCCCAGGTGGCGTGACTTTGCATTTCTCCCTAATCATACTTCACGATGGTGGCCAAGCTAACTAGCCACCTTTCTACCCCTTAAACTTTAAGTCTGCAAATTTAATTATTTATGGCTATTATGGATGCATAGCGAGGGGTGAGAAGCTATACCTGTGTTTACCTATTGTTGTCGAGGCATCTGCAGGAGCTGGAATTTCGAGACAAGCCTCTTATATGTTGTATTCTTCTTTGTTTCCCTGTTTTCTGAGTGAGTAGCTTGCTGAATGAGCAGCTCTCTGAGTGAGTTGTTGATCTTTCCTTGATGTTCCTTTCCGTTGTAGATGTTGCATAGGGATGCTCCAGATGCCATGGGTAGCACTCTTGTCTTTCCTGGGGTCTGCTTCATGAGCTCCTCCCTTGTTTTTATTGTTGTTCAAGAACAGATGTCTGCGTTGTAGGAATTCCCTGATGTCTATAGCAATCTGTGTTTTTCTTTCCTTGCTACATTGTGCTCGTGAATGGAGGAATGTGGTGCTTGGAGGTGATGGAAGAAGTTATAAAAATGAATGGAGTGAATGATGGGATGGATGGTAAAATAGAAGAAGGGAAAAGAAGATGAATGCTTCCTTATGTTTCCAGAAACCATTAATAACCTGTAAAATGGCAAACACAGAAAACACAAAGATGTAGATGTATTTTTTTTGTTTTTGCTTTTTTCTTTTTCTTTTTCTTTTTCTTTTTTTTTTTTGAAAGAAAGTGGGCTGCCTCCATGGAGGTTTTCAACCCACAGACTTGCCTTGGGCGCCTCAAAGAGGTTTTCACCCATGGATCTTTATTCTTTTTTTCTCTTTTTTTTTCCTTTTCTTTTTGTCAGGAGGTGTGGGAAACTATGGAGTTTCCCATCACATACACCTCTTTGCTTATTGAATTTATGAACTCTGCCTTTGACAAAGGCTATTTGTAAATTTTAAGTCTGTGACCATTGACAAGCAAGGGGATTCCTTCCTCATCTATGGTTCTGATTTGAGCTGCGCCATTATCAAAACATTTTTCCACTATGTAAGGTCCCAACCATCTTGTCATCAGCTTGCCTTTGAAATCTTTAAAACTTGAATCATACAACAGCGCCCAATCTCCTTCTTGGAAGGTCTTTTCTTTGATGTTCTTGTCATGCCAGACCTTCCTTTGCAGCTGAACTACCTCCGTGTGAAGAAGTGCTTGCATTCTAAACTCATCCAATCCATTTAGTTGGAGCAACCTCTCTTTTTGGGCATTTGATAGATCTAGATTTAATTCAACTACCATTCTTAAAGTATTGAACTCAAACTCAACTGAAAGTAGAGCCTTCTTACCATAGGCTAGTTCATAGGGAGTGAATCATGTTGTCTTCCAAGTAGTGTTGTAGGCCCAAGTAGTTTCCACCAATCTGTCTGCCCAATCTTTTCTGTTGTTGCTCACAACCTTGGTGAGGATGCTCTCTAAAGCTTTGTTAGTTACTTCTACTTGGCCATTCACCTGAGGGTGATAGGCAGTAGAATTTATATGTTGAATCTTGTGCTTCCTCAAAAGATTCTCAATGAGTTGAGAGGTGAATTGTGCTCCCTAATCAGTGACTATTTCTTTGGGGTATCCAAACTTGTAAAACACATTCTCCCTCAGAAATTCTGCTACTTTCTCCTCGGTTGCTACCGTCACTGCTTTTGTTTCAGCCCACTTTGTTAGGTAATCAGTGCAGACTACTATATACTTCTTTTGTCCAGATGGTGGATCAATAGGTCCAACAAAGTCCATGCCCCACTTGTCAAATGGCTCAAGAGCCACCTAAGGGTGCAAAGGCATCTCATCCCTTTGCGTGGGTTTCCCCATCCTTTGGCACTGATCACACCTGCTAGTGTATCTTCTGGAATCTTGGTGAAGGGTAGGCCAATAGTATCCTGTCTGCAAAGTTTTGTAAGCAATTCTCTTTGCAGCAAGGTGGCCTCCACATGGGTTGTCATGACATGCAGAGAGGATATCAAAAACTTCTTCCTCCCTCACACATCTCATTAGGATTTGATCAAGGCCTAGCTTGAAAAGGTTTCCCCCAATCCATGTGAAAGAGGCGCTTTTTATGATGATTCTGCTCCTCCCCCTAAATGAAAGATTAGGAGGGAGTCTCCCAGCAACCAAGTAGTTGGCTATATCAGCAAACCATGGTGAGAGTGCTGATATAGCAAAGAGGTGCTCATCTGGCAGCTGGTCATCCACCATTCCTCCTCCTGCAGGGAGAGCTAACCTAGACAAAAAATCTGCAACAACATTCTCCTTTCCAGGTTTGCCATCAATAATAGTCAAATCAAATTGTTGCAAAAGTAACAACCATCTAATTATCCTAGCATTCACATCTAGTTTATTCATTAAATACTTGACATTTGCATGGTCAGTATGAACAAAGGTCTCATCCAATTACATAATTCCTGAATTTGTTCAATGCATGGACAATGGCTAACATCTCCTTCTCAGTAACAGTATAATTCAGCTTGGCCTTTGACAAATTCTTGTTGATGAAATAAAGGGCATAAGGGATTTTGTCCTCTAATTGTCCTAATGCTACCCCTACAGCTTTGTCGGATGCATCAGTGTGGATGTGGAAAGGCAGAGTCCAATTTGGACCTCGGAGGATGGGGGCAGTAGTCAATTGTTCCTTAATGAGCTCAAAAGCCTCTTGACAAGGACCGGACCAAATAAACTCAGAATCCTTGGCCAGTGACCCAAATAATGGCGAAGCCATCTTGCTGAAAATAAACCTTCTATAGTAACCAGCAAATCCTAAGAAACTCTTGACATCTTTCTGCTTTTGAGGAGCAGGTACCCTTTTGATGATAGTGATCTTGTTCAGGTCTACCTATATTCCTACTTGGGATATGGAGTGTCCTAATACAACCCCTGCTTCCTTCAGGAACTCACACTTTTCTGGGCTCAAAGAAAGATGCATCTCAACGTACCTTCTTAGTACTTTACCCAAATTGGAGAGAGCTTCCTAAAAGTCGTCCCCATATGGCGTGAAATCATCCATGTAGATTTCGACAGAGTCATTGACTAACTAAGAAAAGATGCTCAGGACAAATCTTTGGAAGGTAGCTGGGGCATTGCACAACCCAAAGGGTAAGACTCTATAAGCGAAGGTACCCCAAAGGCAGGTGAAAGTAGTCTTATCCTGGTCTTCAGGGCTGATTTGAATCTGATTGTACCCAGTGAACCCATCTAATAAGGAAAATAACTTCTTCCCCGCAAGGCCATCCAGGACTTGGTCTATAAAGGGCAAAGGGAAATGGTCTTTCTTGGTGGCTTTGTTAAGTTCTCGATAATCAACACAAATTCGCCACTTCCCATTCTTCTTTGGGACTAAGACAAGAGGAGATACCCACTCATTGTCGGATATAGGATATATGAACCCTGCATCTAATAGTTTATGCAGCTCTTCTTTAACTATGTCCTTCAGAGCCGGGTTCATCCTTCTTTGGGGTTGTCTCACGGGCTTGCATCCTTCTTTGGTGTAAATATGATGTTTGCACACTGAAGGATGCACCCCTTTCATGTCTTTGTAATCCCAAGCAAATGCATCTAGATTCTCTTTCAAAAGTTGGCACAGCTGCTTCTCTTCTTCATTCGAGAGGTTTGTGTTGATTTTCAGAGATTTGGATGGGCCAAACTCAATAGCCTTGGTGGATTCAGAGGTTGACTCAACTTAGTGCACTTCCATCCAAGGTTGGATTTCAAACCCTTTGACTAAGGTTTCGAGAGGAATGTTAGTGGAGGACTCGTTTGAATGGCATGGTCGATGAGTTCATCTTCATCGATCTGCCCCCCTCTAAGAATAGCATCTATGGTACACATAGGGGCAGTGTTATATAACTCATCTTCTTCATCCTCCAACCATATAGGGAGATCATGATCAATGGAAGGCTGGGCTAAAGGATATAACACTAACTGTTTAGACAAAGGCCCATTTTTTATAGTCATGTTTCCGGCCCGACAACTAATATAAGCATCTGCAGTGGCTAACCAAGGTCTCCCTAAGATGAGGGAATAACCATTGAACTTGGTTTTTGGTTGCAGGACCAGGAAATCTGTAGGATACTCACAAGAGTCAATGGTAACCATAACATCCTCAACAATTCCTTCCAAAGTTACTGTGGATCAATCTGCAAGTTGCAGAACTATTGCGGTTTTCCTCAAAGTCCCTTGGAGATTGAGTTTCAACATAGTTTCATTGGTCATGACATTGATGGCAGCCCCTAGATCAATCAGAGTGTTGGGGATTATGACACTATTTACATGCACATCAACAACTGGACTACCAAGGTCCAGGTACTTTGGAAATATCACCCTTCCTAGCATTAGGTCAGATAGTTGTCCTACCACATTGATGGTGGGGGTATCTTTCTTCCTTCTCCTAGGTTTCTTGAAGCACTTTTCTTTGATGAGCCTATTCTAGATAGGGACATCCTTAATGGCCTGGAGAAGTGGTATCTTTACACACAAATTTTCCAATTCTCCCAGGAGTTCAATCTCCTCAGGGGTGTGCCGACTAGGGTGGATCAAGCGCTCAGGAAAAGGAGCTTGTTGGATCTAAGTGTTACCTTCTTCCTTTTCCTCCTCAACCTCTACAGGTGGAGATGGAGGATAGCTGTCTGGGAGTACTCTTCCTGACCTGAGATTAACCTCCTGTATCTCCACAACATAAGCTGGATATGATATTTCTCCACTGGGAGCCTGTTGTGCCTGTCTGTTGTTCGGGTTCAGATTGGGCTGTGCAGGTATAGGTAGCCTAGGTGGAGCAGCATGAGTAAGCTGAGGTTGAGGTTGGGGTGGAGGCATTAGAGCAGGTGGTTGACTTTGTTGAGGCCTCCACCCTTGGGATGGATTGTTCCACTAAGGTTGTTGTGAAACATACTGCTAGAATGGTTGGTTTACTAGCTGAGGATGCTATGAAGAGTTGTAAAGCCAAATAGGAGGTGTAGACCAAGATGGAGGAGTGGGGGTGTACGATGGTTGCATGGGTGTACTCTAATTGTTGTGATAGTAAGAGTAAGGTGCACCTTGCATACCTTGTTGATATGGCCAAGAACCTTGAAGCCTTCTCTGGTTGATGAAACAAAGTTGCTCTGGCATTGCTTCCCCACCTTGATATACAGCCTTAAGTCCAAGTAAGGAGGGGCACTTTTCTATGGCATGCTTCTCCTCACAGACTAAGCAAACCTCTATGACATTCAGTGGACATTAATTTCTTGGGTGCTTCCTGGTACATCTAGGACAAAAGACGGCCAGGGCTCTCGTTGATGAAACAAAGTTGCTATGGCATTGCTTCCCCACCTTGATACACAGGCTTAAGTCCAGGTAAGGAGGGACACTTTTCTGTGGCATGATTCTCCTCACAGACTAAGCAAACCTCTATGACATTTAGTGGACATTCATTTCTTGGGTGCTTCCTGGTACATCTAGGACAAAAGACGGCCAGGGCTCTCGTTGATGAAACAAAGTTGCTATGGCATTGCTTCCCCACCTTGATATACAGCCTTAAGTCCAGGTAAGGAGGGACACTTTTTTGTGGCATGATTCTCCTCACAAACTAAGCAAACCTCTATGACATTCAGTGGACATTCATTTCTTGGGTGCTTTCTGGTACATCTTGGACAAAAGACAGCCAGGGCTCTCTCTACTTCCTCTTGCTTCCATTTGACCTGCATTATGTCCATTTGCAAAGCAAAGGTGTGCAGCATGTCACTCTTGAAGTCCTCTAGCATGTTTCCAATCTCATGTTTTATGAAGGTGGAAGAGGAAGGGGTATTGGATGTACTTTGGCTAGTTCTGCCCTTCTTCCTAAATGCCTTAGAATGGTTCAGAAGACAGTTTTGATTTCTTCATAGGGTTGTTGGTAGATATCTCCTCCTGATAGCATATTCAAGGTTTCTATCATCTCTTCACTGATCCCTCGAAGAAGTACAAGTTTAAGTGATGCAGGATCAAGAGTGCAGTTGGCTCTCTTATAGTTTAATTGAAACCTCTCTTCATAGTCCTCTAGGGATTCATCAGGTCCTAGAGTCATCTTAAATATTTCAACCTTAGTTTCCTTGGACCTACAGTAGTCTCTGTATTTGCTGCTGAAGGTCTCTTCCATCTGTGCCCAGGTAGTGATGCTATCTCCAGGCAGACCCATGAACCAGCGCAAGGCTTCAACTTCTGATCATCAGAGGTGTAATCATAAATCCTACAAACAACAGCGAATTCAAACATGAATGTGTCAAGGTCCTCAGAGGTGAGTCCATGAAAGTGTGGGAGAGTTGAGGGGCTAATGTTTTTCATCTTAGTTTCCCCGTCTGCCTCTCTTATGGGAAAGGCTCTCTAGGTCCCAGCCATGGTTAAGATAGGTGAAGCAGGTCCCTCAGTTGCAACAAGGTCTTCTTCTTCTTCCCTAACAGGATCCTCAAAGTATTCAGAAGGCTCTCCTATAGGGGGTTCAATCTCACTACCACTGAAGAAGAGTGAAGGGTGGCTAGGAAGTGATGTGGGGGTTTTGGGTAAGGTTTGTCTTTGGGTATTCCTACTCCTACGAGGCATGCAAGTCAAATATTTTTGGATTTTTTCAATAGGTGAAGCAGGTCCCTCAGTTGAAACAAGGTCTTCTTCTTCTTCCCCAAGGGGATCCTCAAAGTATTCAGAAGGCTCTCCTATAGGGGGTTCAATCTCACTGCCACTGAAGAAGGGTGAAGGGTGGCTAGGAGGTGATGTGAGGGTTTTAGGTAAGATTTGTCTTTGGGTATTCCTACTCCTACGAGGCATGAAAGTCAGATTTTTTTGGATTTTTTCAATATTTTTGAAATGACGGAAAAAGAAAGGAAAGCAGAAAAGAATGCTAAAACAAAATCAAAATATCTACTAGACACCTCCCCGGCAACGGCGCCAAAAAGTGGTGAGCCCTGGTATTGCACCAAGAGTGCTGCAACTCCCAGGGGCTGCCCTACTTTACTTTATCAACCCGGGGTTCATACAAACTTAGACGTGACAGTGCTATATACATGGCAGATGCATTATGCTCATGTCATCCTCTTCTGCTTTGCGAAATGGTGCTATCTCTTAGACTATGATAAAAACTAAGAAGTAAATTACTGAAAGAAAATGATAGAAAGGAAACTAACTCAATTTGCAAAAAGGAAATGACTGAAATGAAACTAATTTAATATGCAGAAAGGAAATGACAGAAATAAACTAAATTAATTTGCTGAAAGGAAATGACTGAAAAGAAACTAAACTAAGTTGCAGAAAGGAAACTAAGCCAATCAGCTAAACACACCCTACTTATCTTATGCTCTATCTACCATGTTTCTATCCATGTAGCTAAACTATCCATGACTTAATTCTGATTGAGAAAATGTTGATTTGCAGTTTGGAGAAGAAAAGGGGTAAAAGGTCCTAATGGAGGGCTTAGAAGTGGAAAGAGGGGGTTTGAACTTTATTATAGTACAAAAATGGATTTGGAGCGGAATAATTCAAAAAGTGTGATGGTGGAGATGCGATGGAGCAAAAGTCGCGAAGTGCGAAGTGCGACGAGTTAACAGTTGCGATGAGCGAAATGTGAAATGCGAACAGGAAAGAGTTGTGATGTGCGAAATGCGCCAAGTGACGTGGTGGTGGGACCGGCGGCAGAGGGCATTCGCAATATCGCAATCGGCGTTTGGAAGCGGTAAGTCTAAAAGAAAAACAGGAAAATGTGTTAAGTGCGATTGCAATGGGTAACATGGCGATGGGACCGGCGGCGGAGCATGATCGCAATATCGCAATCGAAAAATGGGAGCGGTAAGTGTTAACGGAAGGAACTAAACATTGCGATATGCGATGTACGGTAGCAAGAATTTCGAGGAGTAAGGGCGAAGGTCGAATTCCGATGGTTTTCAAGCATTTTGCATTGCATTAGAAAGGGTAAGGCGACCGTAACCAATAGAAACAAAGGAATAAGGCGATTGAAGGGTTTAAGTGGTGTTAGGGAAAAAAGGTGGGTGCAGCAGTTAAAATAAGGCTCTCTGGGTCCCATCCATGGTTAAAATAGGTGAAGCAGGTCCCTCAGTTAAAACAAGGTCTTCTTCTTCTTCCCCAATAGGATCCTCAAAGTATTCAAAAGGCTCTCCTATAGGGAGTTCAATCTCACTGCCACTGAAGAAGAGTGAAGGGTGGCTAGGAGGTGATGTGCGGGTTTTGGGTAAGGTTTGTCTTTGGGTATTCCTACTCCTACGAGGCATGAAAGTCAAATCTTTTTGGATTTTTTCAATATTTCTGAAATGACAAGAAAAGAAAGGAAAGCAAAAAAGAATGCTAAAACAAAATCAAAATATCTACTAGACACTTCCTCGGCAACGACGCCAAAAAGTGGTGAGCCCGAGTATTGCACCAAGAGTGCTGCAACTCCCAAGGGCTATCCTACTTTACTTTATCAACCAGGGATTCGTACAAACTTGGAGGTGACAGTGCTATATACAAAGCGAATGCATTTTGTTCATGTCATCCTCTTCTGCTTTGCGAAAAGGTGCCATCTCTTAAACTATGATAAAGATTAAGAAGTAAATTACTGAAAGGAAATGATAGAAAGGAACCTAACTCAATTTGCAAAAAGGAAATGACTGAAATGAAACTAATTTAATATGCAAGAAGGTAATGACAGAAAGAAACTAAATTAATTTGCTGAAAGGAAATCACTGAAAAGAAACTAAACTAAGATATAGAAATGAAACTAATTTAAACCACACTTAACTTGGCCAATCAGCTAAACACAACCTACTTATCTTATGCTCTATCTACCATGCTTCTATCCATGCAGCTAAACTATCCATGACTTAATTCTGATTGAGAAAATGTTGATTTGTAGTTTGGAAAAGAAAAGGGGTAAAAGGTGTTAATGGAGAGCTTAACACATGAAATGGGGCTTAGAAGTGGAAAGAGGGGGTTTGAACTTTATTATAGCGCAAAAATGGCTTTGAAGCGGAATAATTCGAAAACTGCGATAGCGAATGGAGCAAAAGTCGAGAAGTGCAAAGTGCGACGGGTTAACAGTTGCGACGAGCGAAATGCGAAATGCGAACAGGAAAGAGTTGCGATCTGCGAAAAGCGCCAAGTGACGTGGCAATGGGACCGGCGGCGGAGCGCGATCGCAATATCGCAATCAACAGATGGGAGCGGTAAGTGTTAACGAAAGGAACTAAACGTTGCGATTTGCGATGTACAGTAGCGGGAAGTTCAAGGAGTAAGGGCAGAAGGTCGAATTCCGATGGTTTTCAAGCATTTTGCATTAGAAAGGGTAAGGCAACCGTAACCAATAGAAACAAAGGAATAAGGCGGCGGAAGGGTTTAAGTGCTGTTAGGGAAAAAAGGTGGGTGCAACAGTTAAAATAAGCAGAAAACAGGAGGGAATGGGGGCGTAAAAGCAAGGTTTAGAGGTATAATGCAGAGATGGAAATAGTGAACAGAAATCAATGTTTTTGGTCTATGGGAAGGTTTACCCTCGTTGAGCTCTATCGACAGAGATGAGAAGGGAAGTCTAGATCCACAGCTTCTAGAGTTTTATCCTCTATTATACTACTCACAAGCAAATGAAAAACTATAACAGCAAACTGAAAGCAAAGACAAAGCAGCAATGAAACTATCAGAAGCAGATCTATCTAAATGGCAGAAGCAAAACTACCTAAATGACAGAAAGGAAAGAATGAAAATAGCAGAGAAGTTGAGGCACATGGATTGGGCACTAACCCACGAGCCTCGCTCTCTGAAACTTAAATCAGTAAAAGGAAAACAGTCTACTCATTTCATAAAAAGAATAACCTCATACATCTCTGAAAATTTTATTACTGAGTAAAATAAAAAGCTCAATAGCTCGAAACAATAGTTTTGAATGGAATCGACTCACTGACTAACTCACTACTTCCTAGCTCTAGCTTTGCTCTATTTATTCTAGAGGGCAGCTACCAACGGCTCCCTTGAAAATGGTGATGGAGTCCACTTGACTCCCAGTAAACATAGATTGAGTGCTCTCCTCTTTGAGTTGCTTGGCTGCCTCTGGAACTCGAATTGCTGGAGAGAATCTTTGGGGTGATTGAGTCCCCACTTAACTCCAAGTCAACAAAGATTGAGTGCACTCCTCTTGGAGTTGTTTGGCTACCTCTACACTCAAATTGTTGGAGAGAATCTTTGGGGTGATTGAGTCCACTTAACTCCAAGTCTTTATGATAAATCCTTATGAAAATGCTTAATAATTCATGATTTTCTGCACTCAACCTCGTATTAGGCACTCGGAGTATGTTAGCCTTAATCACTACCTATACTAGCATCATAAAACCAAATAATAATAAAAATGCAAGAAAAAGAGATCTAAGAAGGCAAAAAGGTGACCATTAACCCCTCCAAATATGTCTAATGATGGAGCTCATCATCAAGCATTGGCAATTTTTTGAGGATGAAGAGCAACTAAAGCGTTTCATGGAAATTGTAGGAGAATTTTCTAATTCAATTATGGATCAAGAGGAAGAGGCCATGACAGATGTGCATGGCTCAAGCTGGGAAGAGACAGTTGTTAGTCATAAAATTATGCAATTGAAAGGGAATATTATTCCAAAGGGGCTCGTGCCTTTGCAAAGGTTGTTCAACTCCAATGACGTCCCTTCCAAACCCAGCAGGCAAGAGCTCGACGAGCAGGTGGAAGATCATAACATCGGTTCAAAAGAAGCGCCAAAATTGATCAAATTAGCAAAGGAGGTCCCTGAGGAATTCAAGCAGAGACATTTAAATCTTTTCAAAACTTATAAAGATGTATTTGCTTGGTCTTATCAAGATTTGAAGACTTTTGATACAAGTATTATACAACATAAAATCCCTCTAAAAGAAGGATCAAAACCTCACAAGCAGAAATTGAGGCAAATCAACCCTCTCCTCCTCCCAGCCATTGAGAAGGAGGTAAAGAAATTATTGCAGGAAAAGATCATTGTTCCTCTTAGGTATTCGGATTGGGTGGCCCACTTAGTCCCACTAAGGAAGAAGAATGGAGAAATTACTAATTAGGCTATGTGTCGACTTCAAGAATCTAAACAGAGCTTCTTTAAAGGACAATTACCTACTACCAAAGATGGTGGTTGGGTTCGCCTGAATGTCCATGATGGATGAGTTCTCTGGATACAATCAGGTGGCAATGCACCCAGATGATCAAAGACCGCGTTCACCACGCCCTGGGGAACTTTCATGTATGCAAGGATGCCTTTCAGTATTATAAAGGTGGGAGCCACGTTTCAAAGGGCAATGGACATAGCCTTTGTGGGAGACCAAGACAAGTTTGTGGTTGTGTACCTGGACAACATCATTGTTTTCTCTAAATCAGATGAAGAACATATTGAACGCTTAAAGCTACCTTTTAAGAAGTGTTGGAAATATGGGTTATCATTAAACCCTAAGAAGTCACAATTTGCCTTATATAAAGGGAAATACCTGGGGCATATAGTGGCGAAGGAAGGAGTCAAGATCGACCAAAAGCGGGTAGAAACTATAAACAACATCTGGCACCCAAGGAACAAGAAGGAAATCCAATTTTTCTTGGGCAGAATAAACTTTTTGGGGTGGTTCATACCAAATTATGCAGAAATAGTCAAAGACATCACTGAGATGTTGAGAAAAAATAATGAAGTAAAGTGGACTGCACAATCTCAAGAATGCTTTGCTCGAATCAAACAAGTTTTTGCAAAAGTGCCTATGTTACTTGGCCCAAACTATTTAAAACCCTTCTTTGTATTCTCGTTCGCCTCTCCTCACGCAATAGTCGTTGTGTTGTTGCAAAAAGATAATGAGGGATATGAACAACCAATTGCCTTTTTTAACCAGGTGTTGAGAGAGGCCGAACTAAAATACATCTTAGAAAAGCAAGCATACGCCCTGGTCAAAGCTCTCAAGGCCTTCAGGATGTACGTCCTCCAGTCTAGCATAATAGCCTATGTGCCCACAGTAATTGTCAAAGATATCCTAGTACAAGGAGACAGCAAGGGAAAGAGGGGCAAATGGATCGCTAAGATACACGAATATCAAACTAATCAAAGGGCAGGGCTAGCCAAGATTCCATCAAAATCAAATTGTCAAGTGTTGGGGATAAATCTACTGACCGAGGCAGTCACAGGAAGTAGCAAAACAGATTCACAGGTGGGGATCGAGACAGCAACACAAAAGACTCATATGAAGTACCTTGTTTCTCCTTGGTATAAAAACATAGTTGAATATTTGTTGTTCTTGAGATGTCCATTGAATTTTGACAAAGTGAAATACCGAGCCCTGAGGTTACGATCTCAAAAGTTTGTCATTAATAATGGTCAACTATATTGGAGAGATCCGGTAGGAATCTTACTCATGTGTTTAGAAGAAGACAAATTCCAATGGGTGATGGATGAGTTTCACGGCTGCCTCTGTGGGGGTCATTATAGTTGGTGTGCAACCACGCATAAAATTCTAAAGGGCGACTTCTTCTGGCCTAAATTGTTTGGAGATGTCCATGCTTACGTTCGAGCGTGCGATAAATGCCACTTATTCACAGAAAAACAGAAGTTCGCATCTTTTCCCCTCATTGTCGTTCATGTGGAGGAACCCTTCAGACAATGGGGACTTGACTTCATTGGTGAAATTCATCCACCATCCAGTGGTCAGAACCGATGGATACTAACAGCTACTACTATTTCACCAAGTGGGTCGAAGTCGTGCCAGCCAAGAACGCCACAGATGTAGTAGTCGTGAAGTTCATGGAAGAAAACATATTCTCTCTAGGTTCAGCTACCCAACGAAGATAATAACAAATAATGCCCAAGCGTTCAAATCAACGAAGTTTGTGAACTTCTGTCAAAAATATAACATCCTGCTAGGTCATTCAACCACCTATTACAAACAGGGGAATGGATTGGTTGAATCTTCAAACAAGACCCTAGTGAGGATACTGAAGAAAACAATAGTAGAAAATCAGAAGAATTGGGATTCACAACTGAGGTTTGCCTTGTGGCCAAGCAAAGTTACCACTAAGAGATCCACTGGTACGTCACCCTTACGAACTAGTCTATGGTAAGGCCGCATTTTTTCCTATACAATTGGCGATGTCAGTGGTTGAATTCCTGCAAGATAGTGAAGAATAACCCAATACCTTAACGAGAAGGATAAACTTGTTGGTAAAGCTCCAAGAGAATCAGGAACATGTGAACCACAAGATGATTGGCTACCAAGACAAGATGAAGTCCTTGTTCGACGGGAAAGCTAGAGACAGAGGTTTCTAGCCTGGGGATTTGGTACTCAGATGGGACGTGAGAAGAGCAGACAAGGGAAAGCATGGAAAATTTGACCCCTTGTGGTTTGGACCTTTCAAAGTCGTTGAAGCAAGAGGAAATAACACCATTATGCTAGAGAATTTAGAAGGCGATGTACTTGAGCTATCAGTGAATGGGCAGTTTCTCAAGTTCTATTTCTAATACTAAGAGGTACTCCTGTCTCATTGTATATACCGTTTGTTTGTAAATATTTAACTTTTGCTCTATATTTCTCTCTTTCCTTTTCAGCAATGTTTTCAATAAAGTGACTCCATGCCCAAAGAAACAAAGCACCAGGATTGCAGGTTCTCAACGTGTTGCCCTCAACACGTTGTCCCCGGATGGAGCCGATGTTGTACTGAGCTCATATTTTCCACGAGAAGGTATCAATTTTTGTTTAAGCAATTATGGCCAACTGCTTCCTCTGTGATAATGTTCAAAATTAGAGACAAAGGTGGTGAAAGACACGTCCTGGGTAAAAAATTCCCAAAAACACTACAGAAGACCAAAATCCGAGATTCCATCAAGCGCGCAGGTGAGGGTTATCTCTTGCACAGTTACTGAACAATCAGTCATTGTTGTTCTATTGGAGTGATCTCATTACATATAGGCGGGGTAAGATGTACAAATGTTAAGGAGGTATGGCCCCCCGAAGTTGAACAGTCAATGGAAAGATCTATGGTCGAGGTGAATTCTTGGGGGGGGGGGGGGGGGGACCGCTCGTCCATGCTCCGGTCTCTCGACCTGTCATAAGTTTGTAGGGACCACTAGCGACACACGTCAACAACGCTCACTCCAGCAGAAAAAAGGGAAGCTCCGCGGAATGGGGTAAGGTTTTGTAACATGTGCCCGCCATTCGCCATTCACGCTCCCGTGCCTTCCCCAATTCTGTGGAAGAAATGTCATGACTTCATCTTCCCTCCTGTGGTTCAGATCGTCCCATCCTCTAGACAAGCTCCGCAGTCTTCACCACAAGCTTCGTTGTCTTCGCGTCAAGCTTCGCACTCTCCACATCAGCGTCATCATAGATGAAGTTTTCGGGATTGTGCCGACAAGGCACTATTTACTTTTACTTTTACTCTTATCCTTCTTGTTGTAATTTCAATTTATTTTCAAACGTTTTAAGTTTCAATTATCAAGTTGTGCCCGAGGCACACTTAATTTTGTTATGATGAATCTATTGGGGAAAATCAAGAAAGAATATTCGGGTAATAGACCCTCTCCAAAAGTTCTATAAGAACATCAATCTAAAACTGAACAAGGGTTCAAAATTTTGGGACAAAAGTTTTGTCGATTTCCTAATAGACTATTACAGCAATTTTGGTATGGAATGTATGGTTTTCAGGATGACTTAATATATATTCAGCGCGATTCCGACTCAAATGTGTATGGAGTATGTAAATCTTCCAATGTGCAATACTTGAATTTTTTACGCTTCTACATCTCAGATTTCATGTTATCGTAGTTGCTAGGACTGTCCCTCTATGTTCATGAATTTGTTTTCTTCATAAAAAGGTGATAAACACTCTGTGAGCAAAGACAGATGTATGTCTTAAATGCGCTCCATAAATCTATTTATTTCATGTTCTCTCTGCTTCACTTTTTCATCTAGTCTTTAGTACGCTGGATTCTTATCATGTTTAAGCCCAATGTGTTAAATGCTCATTTTCTCTATCTACTCCGCTATACTATAATTCAAAGTTTGCATACACAGTTGTGAATGGTCGTGGTTGAATGTTATGTGAATTCCATCTTGATGCGCAGTCCATGACTATCAAGCTTGTTATATATATATATATATATATCAAAACAAGGAAGGTTCTGAACCCTTTTTACACAAATCTTTAATAATAAGGTTGGGTCATGTCAAGTCAAACTCAAGACCCTGCTAAGACGTCCTAGGCACATGTCTCCCCACCAACCTAGAGACTGTCTCTATGAGTTACAACATTACCTCTATTGATTCTTGTGAGCATCGCGTGAAGGTCGAGGTAGCAGCAACCATAGTTGATAAAAGAAAACCAATATTAGAATATTTAGGTTAGGTAGAAAACCAATAATATTCAAGATATAAAATGCGGCCATACAGATGAAGTCACCCCCCAAAAAATTGCAGCTTGCAAAAAGAAAAACGGGAGAGAAAAAATAGCACAAAGGCTTAAAAGTTCAAGAAATGGGCAAGGAAAATAGTAATGGAGACATTGATGAAGAAGGAAACCAAAAAACTCTTTATCTACATTCCCAAAATAAAGAAATCAGTGAAGAGAGCATGATAGAACCACATTAGGACAAAGAATGGTCCATTTACCTATAAGGTCTCAAAGAACTAAACGACAAAGAAAACCCTACTACATAGTTGAGTGCCTCATTTCAAGAAGATAGTAATAGTAAAGAGTCACACCACACTAAGGAGGGAAAAGTGGTGGAATTAAAAGAAAACATTTGTATCAGGATTTTTCAAGAACCCACCATCTCTCCTCTAGACAAAGGCACAAGTTCAACATGTTACATTCCTTTCCAAGAACTTGATTTTCATGACATATCTACTAGTGATTTGGAAAAGGAGGATTTAGTAAATAGGCATACGCTTGAAGAGGATGGGGTCCACAAAGAACTGAGTCTATTGATGAATTCCTTATAGTTGATAGATGTAAATGGGATTTGATATGTTCATTCTTCACTAATGATCCTATATATGACACAGACACCAAGAGATGTCAAATCATAGAATTTTGGCCTCATAAACAATCAAGTTATTCCATAGACTATGAGAATATCAACGCATATAAGAGCAAGCATATGTACAGGTGCAAAAAGGGGACTTCTACATTCATGATCCAATAGAAACCCTTCAACAATGGATATATTTGATATGTCGTTCTCATGTGCACAGAGATCCATTTGATAGGAAGGATATCAACCTTGCAGTAGTGGGTAAACCATAACATCATCATATTTAGATAGACTTCGGAAGCTTCCAACATCCCTTTCTGAAACAAGTAACCATAAGTTATGGGATTCGTAATAGTTTGCATTTTTTTGCTGAAAACGTAGCGAGCAAGGTCTTTTGGCTTGTGCGTTAGCTAGTGAAGACCTCGAATTGTCCTAATGAGTTAGACTTCAGCTAGGATGAGTTATTTCCAGTTTAGGTGAATAATTATCAAGTTAGTAGAGTTCGAGATTCGATTAAGAGCAATCTTCGTCAGTTTCACTATGGAACGAGGTGGCAATTAGCAGTTCAGTTAGAGCGAGTTAGTCTTCAGTCTTGATTGAAGAAAGAGCGAGTTAGTCTCCAGTGTTGATTGGAGAGAGCACGAATTAACAACTCTAATGATGATTGGAAGGAGAGTGAGTAAGACTCTCAGTTAACTTGCTATCAGAGCTCAAGTTCTAAATTAAGTTGGGCCCGCTTGCATGGATCGAAGTTCACCTATAAAGGAAGGACGAAGGCACAAGGATTAACAATTGTTTTGTGCACAAAGGTTTGTGACAAGACATAGTTCACTAGATTGTGTGAGAGAGCTTTGATTATGGAGGGTAGGAATTGTGTCTGAAAGAATAGGAGCGCAAGTACGCTAGGATTTAGGAGAATTGGTTGTGCGCAGGTTGTGTGGAGTTGGGGTCCTAAAAAATAGGAGCTCAATTGCACTAAGAAATAGGGCCTCAAATATGCTAGGAAATAGGAGATCATCGCAAGAAATAATGAGGCCAACTGCGCAAGGAAGGAGAAGTATAATTGAAGTAAGACAACAGGTTTTGCAGAGCAAGTCAAGGAGGCATCAAAGATAGAATTGTGTGCAGGAACCGAGATTGTTAGGTCCCTATATTACTAGTTTAGTCCCTTATTGTTATTAGTGTAGCCCCCTTATTGTTATTATTGTACCCCTGTAACCCCAATATTGTTTTATTGTGCCCTTACATTATTATTGTTAGGTCGACTAGGATTATATTGTGGGCCCATGGACTCCTATATATAGAAGGAGGTTTTGGTCATTTGTATCATCCAATAATTGTTCATTTATGTAATGTATTGGAGGTTGCCCCCTTGAAGTGGCTATTTCTAAGGCGTTGATCTCTCTTTTCTTCTATTTTTGGAGCTAGTTTCATAACATTTGGTATCAGAGTTTTGGGTTTCGTTGCTCCAAACAAGTCATCATGGCATTTTCGCTATAAATTTTTTTCTACGAAGGTTCAAAAGCTGAAATTTTTACAGAGCGAAGCCTATTTTTGGAGCTGGTTTCATAACATTTGGTATCAGAGCTTTGGATTCTAGAGTTTTGCTACTCCAAACAAGTCATCATCGCATTTTTGTTATAACTTTTTTTCTACAAAGGTTTAGAAGCTGAAATTTTTACAGAGCGAAGTCGAAATCCTGAGGAACGTCGTGGAAAATTTTCAGATCTTGGTTCGCAATATTTTCAGAGATATGATCTGTGCAAGTTAGGGATTTTTGCAGGCTCCTGAATTTAACGTAAATAGGTCATCGTGGCATTTTCACTATAACTTCTTTTCTATGAGGGTTCGGACGCTGAAATTTTTATAGACAGAGCGAAGCCACAATCCTGAGGAACGTCGTGGAAAAATTTCAGAGCTTGATTTGCAATATTTTCAGAGATAGGGTCTGTAGAAGTTAGGGATTTTTCAAGCTCTCGAATTTCATCTCAAAGAGGTGACCGTGGAAAAATCGTCATAACTCTCTCTTTGAGCATTGGATTGGAATTCTGTAAAAAGTGGCCGCAAGTACACGGACTGTAGTTTCTTGTGTATCAATTTCACAGCTGAAGGAGGAAACAGTGACACGTGGCACGCCATACAAGGTCTCTCTACTGACCCAGTCCATAATTAAGTCATTATGGGAGATTTGGCATAACTTTGTCTTGAAGAATGCAAATCAGGTTAAACCTCTGGAATTTGAAAGAAGATTCAAAGGGCTACTACAGGGCCCAATTTCAGATATTGAAGATCCAAAATCACAGAGATAATTCAGTTTCAATATCGAGCTCCTCAAAAGCAAGAAAAAGGTGTGCATTTTTTTCGAATTACATAATTCTCGTTTGAAAAAATTAGTTTGAATTTATTCCAAGGGCATATTGAAAAATAGATATCAGTATTGGGTTCTAAAATGCCCCATAAAAAGAATTCAACACCCATTAAGCATTCAGAAGGCTCTACTATGACTCATGAAGACGAAGAAATGCAACATGAAATATCAAAATTACAAGAGCAAGTGCACCAAATTTCGCTATCGCAAAGAGCAACAAAAAATGAAATGGAAATTTTGAAGAAAGGCGTGGAAACTAAGATGGATGGTTTGAAGAAAGGCGTGGAAGCTAAGATGAATGGTTTGAAAGCTAAGATGGATGGCATGGAAGTTGACATGGAAGCTAAGATCAATGAAAAAATGAAAGACAACATGGAAAACATGAAGAATGATCTAAAAGTAGACATCGAAGGTTTGTCAAAGTTGATACAAGGAATGTTTCCTAATAGCGAAAAGATAGTAGAGGAAACTCATGATGAGAATAAAATAAATGTTAATCATGATTTCATAAACTCTAATGTTGGATGGAAGAACCACCATATTCTAAAGATGGATATGAGGAAGTTTGATGGCAAGGATCCCGTAACATGGATACTACAGATGGAGCAATATTTTGATCTCAATAATGTGCAAAACGCACAAAAGGTACGCATTGCAACTTTACATTTAGAACAAAATACATTTGTATGATATCAATGGCTTTGCTCCCGTAAAAAAATTGTCACTTCGCCAACTTTTACGGAGGAAATGATAGCACATTATGAGGATACAAAAAGTAACACCTTCTTTAGCCAATTGATAAATCTCAAACAAAAGGGTTCAATGGTAGAGCACATTGAGGACTTCCAAAAATTGAACATAAGGGTAACTGATATTCCAGAGGAACGCAGGATTGATGTCTTCATAGGGACTTTAAAGGATAACATCCAACATGAAGTTCGCGTTTGGGAACCTGATTAATTGGAAAAGGCATTCAGGTTGGCAAGAAAAATTGAATGTAAAATTATGGCGACAAGAAAGCCTACCACTCACATATATAAAGATGGAAGTGTTGCTACTCCTAGATTTCCACAACCTACAAAGTTGACACCACAACAATTGGAAGAAAAAAGAGTATAAGGGCTTTGCTACAGTTGTGATAGAAAATACACTAAAGGTCATAAGTGTGCTGAGAAGAAATTATTTTACATAGATTGTGAAGAGGAAGAAGATAATGAACAAGAATCTTCAAAAGAAGAGGAAGAGGATATACACCAGGAAGCAACCTAATGGGTCTGACCATATCGTGTAATGCATTGGTAGGAATTACCACTCCTCAAACTCTCAAGATAGAAAGACATATCAAGAAGAAAAAGGTAATAGTGTTGATTGATTCGGGTAGTACCCATAATTTTATTCATTGTAAGGTAGCCAAGGAATTGAATTGTTTCCTATACCCAGCACCAAAATGTCAAGTGATGGTTGCAAATGGAGAAACTATAAATTGCTCTGGAAAATGCCATAATATCAAGCTAACCATGGGGGAATATGTATTGAATAGTCCAATGCTTTCCATTCCTATGGGAGGTGCTGATGTTGTACTAGGAGTACAATGGTTACAATCTTTTGGGACGGTAGCTTTTAATTTTCAAGAACTTTTCTTGAAATTTTTTTCAGAAGGAAAGGAAGTCGAATTACGGGGTATTGCGGGGAAGCCAGGAAGGATAATAAGCTCTAATGTCATGACAAAGCTTCTAAAGAAAGAACAACGAGGCGTAATTGCACAATTATGCTCACTAAAAGTTCCAACATCAAAATCATCTATTTCTGCAGATCTCCAACAAGTCTTGGACAATCATTCCAAGGTGTTTGAAACTCCCAAAGGACTCCCACCTATTCGTGATCATGATCATGATATTCATTTGATTCTAGGAAGTGTTCCTCCAAACATCATGCCTTATAGATATCCTTATGTCCAAAAAAGCAAAATTGAACGTATGATTGCAGAAATGTTAGAGGCAGGTATAATTCAACCTAGTCAAAGTTCTTTCTCTGCTCCTGTAGTATTGGTACACAAGAAGGATGGATCATGGCGAATGTGTCCAGATTATAGGGAGCTCAATAAGCTCACCATTAAAGATAAATTTCCTATTCCTGTGATTGATGAATTATTGGATGAATTACATGGAGCAATTTATTTTACCAAGTTGGATCTTCGTTCAGGATATCATCAAATTAGAATGAAGACTGAAGATATTCCAAAAACAGCATTTCGAATTCATGAGGGTCATTATGAATTTTTGGTCATGCCTTTTGCCTTACCAATGCACCTTCTACATTTCAAGGGTTGATGAATTCCATTTTCAAACCCTTCCTTAGAAAATTTGTGCTAGTATTTTTTGATGATATACTAATCTACAGCAGTCTTGGAAGGATCATGTTGAACATGTTGACAGGGTGCTCAAACTATTGCAGGAGAAACAATTATATGCAAAAACATCCAAATGTTTCTTTGGAGTACAAGAGGTGGAATATTTGGGTCACATTGTATCTCACGAGGGTGTTAAAGTAGACCCTAACAAAATTAAAGCCATTGAGGAATGGAAGGTCCCCACAACCATAAAGAAGTTGCGAGGATTTCTCGGGTTAACAGGGTATTATCGCAAGTTTGTTAAGAATTATGGGAGAATAGCAGCACCTCTAACAACATTATTGAAGAAAGATGCATTTTCATGGACTCCTGAAGCAACTAAGGCCTTGAACATCTTAAAGAGGCAATGTGCCTAGCACCGGTCTTAGCTACGCCAGACTTCACAAAAACCTTTATTGTGGAATGTGATGCCTCAGGAAATGGAATTGGTGCAGTTTTAATGCAGGAAGGAAAACCCATTGCTTTTGAAAGTCGTCCAATCAAAGGAAAGTATTTACAGAAAGCTATTTATGAGAAGGAAATGTTAGCAATACTGCATGCACTAAAGAAATGGAGAACTTACCTAATGGGAAGACACTTCAAGGTAAAAACTGATCATGATTGTCTTAAACACTTTTTGGAACAAAGACTATCTTCAGAAGAGCAGCAAAAATGGGTCACAAAGATGTTGGGTTATGACTTTGAAATAATCTACAAAAAAGGAAAGCTTAATGTTGTTGCAGATGCACTCTCAAGAAAGAATGAAGAGGTGGAAGCATTGCTTTGTGCCATTTCTATTATCCAACCAGATTGGATAACCGAAGCAAGTGATGAATGGAAGAAGGACAAAGATGTATGGACACTCATTCAAAAGTTGCAGCAAGATCCTAGTACATCTGATACATTTAGTTGGAAAAATGATTCCTTATGGTACAAAGATCGCTTATATCTTTGTAAGAATTCCCAACAAAAACAAAAGATTCTTTTGGAATTGCACACTTCTCCTTTAGGAGGACACTCAAGATTTTTAAAAACTTACCACAGGGTGAAGAAAGAATTTTTTTGGGATAGCCTTAAATCTGATATTCAAAAGTTTGTGGTGGAATATTTGGTTTGCCAACAAAATAAAGTTGAGACAATTAAGACCCCAGGGCTTCTACAGCCTTTATCCATTCCAAGTCAACGTTGGGAGGATATTTCAATGGATTTTATCATAGGTTTCCCCAAGTCCGAAGGAAAGAGTGTCATCATGGTGGTAGTTGATAGACTTACGAAGTATGCACACTTTTGTGCATTATCTCATCCATTTAAAGCAAGTACAGTTGCTACTACATTTATGGACACAATTCAAAAGCTACATGGAAGCCCAAGGGTTATTGTGAGCGACAGAGATCCCATTTTTACCGGAAATTTTTGGATGGAGTTATTTTCTTGTTTGGGTACTCAATTAGCTCATAGCTCATCTTATCATCCTCAATCTGATGGTCAAACTGAGATAGTAAATAAATGTTTGGAAGGATATCTTCGTTGTTTTGTATCTGATAAACAAACACAATGGGTCAAGTGGTTACCTCTCGTTGAATGGTGGTATAACACTTCCTTCCATACCGCAACAAAAATGACCCCATTTATGGCACTTTATGGATATCATCCACCATCCATCACATCATCTTTAAGAGAAAATTCGAAGGTTCAAGCAGTGGAAGATCACATCGAGCATCAGCAAGAAGTTCTTCAACTCTTAAAGGATAACCTGAATTTGGCACAAAATCGAATGAAACAACAGGCAGATCAACATCGCAGCGAGAGAAGTTTTGATGTAGGAGATTGGGTATTTTTACGGCTACAACCATATAAACAAATGTCCCTCAAGCAAGCTAAGAAAGATAATAAATTATCGCCAAAGTACTATGGTCCTTACAAGGTGTTGCAAAATATTGGTACTATGGCATACAAATTGGAGCTTCCTGCTTCTTCGCGAGTGCATCCAAATTTCCATGTTTCATGCTTAAAGAAGGTTATAGGTGAAAATCTTCCAGTTCAAACAATATTTCCAGAACTTGATGAGGAAGGAAAATCATATTGGAACCAGAAGCAATCATGGAAACAAGAACTCGACAACTACGGAATCGATCAATTTCAGAGTATCTCATCAAGTGGAAGAACTTACCCACTGAAGATTCTACATGGGAGGATGAGAATTTTATACAGAAGCACCCAGAGCTACTCAAGTGTTGAGGACAACACTTTTTTGAAGGAGAGAGGCATGTTAGGTCCCTATATTACTAGTATAGTCCCTTATTGTTGTTAGTGTAACCCCTTTATTGTTATTATTGTACCCTTGTAACCCCCATTTTATTATTATTGTGCCCTTTACATTATTATTGTTAGGTTGCTAGGATTATATTGTGGACCCATGGACTCCTATAAATAGAAGGAGGTTTTGGTCATTTGTATCATCCAAGAATAGTTCATTTATGTAATGTATTGGAGGTTTCCCCCTCGAAGTGGCTATTTTCAAGGCGTTGATCTCTCTTTTCTTCTATTTTTGGAGCTGGTTTCATAACAGAGATCAAGTAATGATCAAGGATGTTGAAGATTGTAACTAGGTTCGGTCTTCATAAATTATATTTAATGTACTTAACAAAAGAATTAAAGAAAAGAATTTATATTATTATTCAATGACTTATGTTACAAACATCGCAATCGGGATAAAATCACCGAGGGGAAAAAATCGGAAAAAATCGTAAAAATCGGGAAAAAATAGGCACATACAAAAATATTCATTTTTTTTCAATTTTTTTAATATCTAAAGCATCTACAGCATAAAATAAATGCATTGACACATAAATATGAAAAAAAAACTAATATATAAGATGTGTAATATCATGTCTAGTGCTACATCATACATAAAATTGAATCCTGTCCTGAATACTAAGTCCCGAGTCTCAAGAGTCAACTCAGCCTCAAAATATCAACAAAAAATATAATAATGTATCTCATATCATGAGTCATAATGTCATATACAAAGGAATGTCAATGCACCATGCCACCATATAACCTATGGTCCTATACTATTGATTTCCTCTGCCCCTCTTGCGAGAAAATACAACAGCTTTGCCTTTCTCTCTAGATGAAGAAGTTGGCGGGACTGGCAATGGGCTCTGTCGTGCTCTAGAAGTAAAAAATGAAGCACCAGAACGAGAACCTGAACCACTAGGAGCTAAAGGAGGCAGACCACGTCCTCTACCGGTAGTAGTGGTAGGTGGTGTCACCTCCTCCTCCTGCTCCTCCTCCTCCTCCTCCTCCTGCTGCTCCTCCTCGTCCTCCCCCTCCACTACCTCCTGCTCTATCCAATCAGGGGCTGACTCCATGACAGGCCTCTCAGCCTCAACCCTCCATTCAGCAGTGGTGTTAATCGCATCTAAAGAGATGGCCTCCATATCAGGGGTCCTCTCAATTTGTCTCACCCACAATCTAAGATTGTAGTAGACGTAAACCATGTCATTGAGCCGCTGACCCTCCAACCTGTACAAGGGTCATAAATTAATAAATTAAATATTTTTAAAAAAATATTTAATGAATTCAAAAAATCAGTTGGAAATTGGAATAGTTAAGTTTTTTACCTGTTGCGCTTTTTGGTGTGTATTTTTTCAAATACACTCCAGTTGCACTCGCATCCTGAAGTGCTACATGTTTGGCTGAGTATTCTAATGGCAAGTTTTTGGAGTTTTGGTAATCTGCCACCGTAGCTCCTCCACCATGCATCTACAAGTTATAAGTTACAACAAATAAGATAAACTTATAAAGTTACAAACATAAGAAAAATTTTAAAATAATGAAAATCTTACCTGGCATTTTAGTAGTCCTATCCTGGACAACCATGTCGAAGCTCAAGGTGCCACCTGCCATTCTGTATACCTCCATCTCTTTGGATATCTCTGCACGTTCTGATGGATTTGGCACCATCTTCTGAACACAATTGAAAAAGCCATCCATGACCTCAGCATCAAATAGAAAACCATATGAATAAGCAAATGCGGGGTTCAGGAAGAGCCCTGCAACATGAATGGGACGATGGAGTGTGTTGTTCCATCGATCATCAATCACTTCCCATATAAGGAGTTGTCTCTGAAACCCCTCATCACCCTTATCATCATAATAGCTGCGAACAGCTTCTTTGGCCCTATCCATGGCCTCATACAAGTAGCCCATTGCGGGCTTCTCTCCATCCACCAATCTAAGAACCTTTACCAAAGGTTCAGTAATGCTGCACACCTCTTCCACTCCAGCCCAGAAACTTTCCTGATATGACACCAACCTGTAGATGGCCTCTCCCTCTGATTTGCGGCTGATAGTCAAAGCACGCCACTCATCTGAAAGAAACATTCTCTTCAAATCCCACTTAGAATTCAAGAGGGATTGAAGAGATATGAAAGTAGTGGCAAATCGTGTAATAGCAGGCCGCACCAACTCCTTCTTGTTGGTGAATGTCCTCATCAAATGAAGCACAGATCCATGGTTATATATAAATTTTGTGATTCTCTTTGATGATTCTACAATATCATTGACAAAATCAATATTTCCGATGTCCTCCAACATCAAATCAAGGCAATGTGCAGCACAAGGTGTCCAAAATATGCTCGGATACCTCTCCATAAGCATCTTGCCAGCAGAAACATAGTTTGTAGCGTTGTCCGTTATGATTTGGACAACATTTTGGGGCCCAACCTCCATAATGAACACATCTAATAAATCACATAATAATTTTGCATCTTTGACATGTGCAGAGGCATCAACAGATTTCATAAACATTGTCCCCTTGGGACAACTAACCAAGAAGTTAACAAGGGTCCTACCCCTTTGATCAGTCCAACCATCTGACATCACAGTGCATCCTGTGACTTCCCATGATGCCCTTAACTCTTCCAATCTCTTGGTGCAGTCAGCTTTCTCATTTTGCAGAATGCGCCCTTTAAGGTCATTATCTGAAGGGGCTTTGTATCCTGGGCCAACAACAGCGATAACATCAATCGCAGCCTGATAAAATGGATTGTTCCTGGCAACATTGAAAGGAATATCACTCCAAAGAAACAGTTTGCCCAACAACTTATCAGCTTCTTCCTTCTCCTTTCTTTTAAGAAAGGAGAAGATAGATGGTTGTGCCCCGAGAGTGGTTCTAGGAACAAAAAATGAGGAGGCAGCTACGGGGCTGCCTGTAGAAGAGGCTGATGCTGAAGAGCCACTACCACTCTCACGGTCAACTCCAAACCCTGATATTTGATTCTTCAGAGCTACTTTGCTGAGTTTAGTGGTTTCTATTTCTCCCAATGAGTTCATGGCTCTTTTGATTATTTCTGAACTGGTGTTTTTGCAAGGGCCTACTTCATGCCCAGGAATTTGTGCCAAGTAGTATTTCAACCTGTATATCCCCCCTGTCATGTGTTGACCACATAATTTGCAAGTCAAGTTTGATCGATCAAACCCCATCAGGTTCACCAAATTCCCATAAAGCATCTAATTTCCTTGGCATGTTGGAAACTTTGAAGTTTGAACTTTGAATGTTGAAATTTGAACCTAGGGCACAAGAAAAATTGCCAGTTAAAAAATAAAATAAAAAAATTACAATTTTACATACAACATTTTGATTTTTCACCAAAAAAAACCCTCAACTCAATGCAAAAATAATGGGAAAAAATACATGTTGAAACACAAGCAAAAATAATGGGAAGAAACTAAGAGCATAAGAAGAAATATAAAAAACAAAATTTAACAAACAATTTTTTGCATTTTTGACCAAAATAAACCCTCTCCTCTCAATAAAACAAAAACAAAAACAAAAAAACACAACCAAATGCAATCACAAATGATGAAAAATACATGGGTAATAGAAACCCATGGAAGAACAAGAAAAAAACAAAAAAAAATGGGTCAAATTTGATGCCCATACCTGGAAAAACGTTTTGCCGGAAACACTTGGTCCAAATTTGATTTTTGTTCGCTTGGATTGCAAGAAATTCTTCACTTTTGTCCAATCTCGGGCTTGTAAATCACGTATCTCCCTCCTTGGCTCTCCTCCTTCCCTCCTTGGCTCTCATAAGCAAGTCTGTCCAACAAAAAATGACAAACAAAAAACCAAAAATCGCATTATAAAG
>CM076582.1:1642872700-1643025136 GCA_034641835.2 Pinus albicaulis
TGATGGTGCGTTACGACGGTCAACAGGATGCTTCAACCAGCAAAGTCTCCTTGATCCACCAACCCAGAATGTGTCACAACAATCCTCCAATCAGCAACTGAGTCAACCCAAGTCAACTCCAGAAAAGTCAACGCTGTCTAGAAAAGTCAACGCAGGGCAGCAAGCTAAAAGTCAACGCAGCAATAGTTTGGTCAACCCTTTGACCTTGATTTCTGTGCCAATGTGTACAGCCTCTTAAAATCGAACTCTCCAACAATTTTCAGCCCTTTTGGACCATGCGTTGACCAAAGTCAACGCTGGTCAAACTTCCTGCAAAACCCTAGTTGCAGAAATTCATCCTTCTTCTTCACACGTGTGGGCTGGAAATGTCCTCCAAGGAACTCGTACTAAATCAGATGAGAGAAGAAGATGTGTGTTGAGTTGTTGTGAAATGCTCTCCAACTTTGCCTGTATTTATATCCATCATTGGGGTGTGTGACACATCTGCTGGGGGTGTGAAACCTTAAGGCCGACCTACACATATAATTTATTATGAATAATAAATTCAAAATAAATGTTCTGCTCATCGGATTAAGACATATTATATATGGATTTTACACCTCTCCGAAAGAGGAATCCAACAAAAATATTAGCCTCTTAATCTGAGCATCATAACATGGAGTTTGGACCTAGTTGTCCAAATTTAAAACTCCCTCTCAACTAGGGAGAACTCCATCCATCGGTGCAATCAAACATCGTGCGTCATCCCGCCGTAACTTGCTTTGCTGGCCTCTTTATTTCAGAACAGAAGTGGGTCAGTCACAAAGACATCATCCCCCGACTGACATAATCAGTCCAGAGGTTCAAAACCTCTATCAAACTCATGAAGAGTATCCAACCAACCCAAAGTTGGTTCATCTGACTCGAAGTCAGGCAGAGGTCCCAGACCTCACTAAACTTGATCCCAGATCAAGTGGTTGGACCGTGCCATCCTAGATAGAGAGTACGGCAATCTCTGATGCGTCCATCAGTCTTTGCTAATAGTCTCTAGCTTTTCCCACCTCATTGGCCAAGTGAGAGGTACTTCCCATGAGCCCTGAACTCAATGGGTAGGATGCATACGGGGCACAGATAAATGAGAGGCGAACCAGCTCAATAATCACAAGGGTGGGGCAGAAGCATTATGAGTGCTCATAGCTCCGAGAAGCTATCCCCAAAGCCCCCCAGAGCTCCCAGAGCTCATCGTCCAACAGGACCCACATCATAGGGTCTTTCCACGACACCAAGACTCTCATGGAAGGTTAGGAACTTGACCTTCCCCAGGGGCTTAGTGAGAATATCCGCGACTTGCTCATCAGTTCCTATGTGATCGAGCCTTACGGCGCCTCGCTGTACCATATCCCGGATAAAGTGGTACCTGATATCAATATGCTTGGATCGGTCGTGGAACACAGGATTCTCAGTCATACGAATCCCACTCTGGTTATCACAGAGTATCATAGTGGTATCTAGCACATGTCCAAACAGCTCACTAAAGAGCTTACGCAACCAAACTGCTTCACAACAGGCCATACTTGCTGCAATGTATTCGGCCTCAGCGGTGCTCAAAGCCACCGACTTCTGCTTCCTGCTCATCCATGAGATCGAAGCAGAACCAAGATTGAAGCAGCATCACGATGTGCTCTTACGATCCACCACACTGCCAGCCCAATCGGCATCAGTATATCCACGGAGTGTCACACTCCCGGCAGTGTATCTCAGCCCATGGTTTATCGTGCCCCGAAGATATCTCCGAAGATTCTTGGCACCAACCCAGTGAAAGTGATGAGGCTCAACCATCTGTTGACTCAAAGTGTTCACTGCAAAACATATATCCGGTCGGGTGTTCACTAAGAACATCAAAGCTCCTATGAGTTGACGATACTCAGTACGATTGGCCAAGATAGGCCCAGCAGCGCTGCCACTCAACTTCTTGAAGTTGAGTTCCATCGGTGTTGACACGGACTTGCAGTCCACCATACCAAATCTCTCTAGACGTTTCACAATGTATTTTCCTTGAGAAAGGAAAATCTCTCCAGGTCTCTGCCAGACCTCCAGGCCTAGGAAGTAGTGCATCAGTCCTAGGTCCTTCATCTCGAACTCAGCAGCGAGCTCCCTCTTACATTGATGAATGAGAGGGTCAGCACCTGTCAGGAAGAGGTCATCCACATATAGCACTAGAATGAGAGGCTTCCCCTATACAACCTTGAAGTAAAGGTTCGGATCAACATTACTTCGAGTGAAGCCCAGCTTCATCAAGTAACTATCCATCCTCTCGTACCAAGCTTTGGGTGCTTGCTTTAACCCATAGAGGGCTTTCTTCAATCTGCAGACATGAGTGTCTCGATCCTGAACTTCAAATCCCAGAGGTTGTTCTACATACACCTCTTCTTTTATTGTACCATGCAGAAAGGCGGTCTTGACATCCATCTGATGAAGACTCCATCCTTGCGTAGCAGCAAGGGCTATGATTGATCGAATGGTGGTATATCGTGCCACAGGTGCAAATATGTCATCATAGTCTATTCCTTCCTTTTGAGAGAAGCCACGGGCAACAAATCTTGCCTTGAACTTTTCAGCACTCCCATCAGATCCATGTTTGATCTTGTAGAGCCATTTCGCAGTGACAACTGATTTGTCCTTCGGCCTCGGGACCACATCCCAGACATCATTCTTCATTATGGACTCATATTCTTCGTGCATAGCGTCCTTCCAGACTTGATGCTTTACGGCTTCCTCAAAAGATCCAGGTTCAGATTGTACAATAGTACTCATGGCAGCTAGATACCCTTGGTATCTACACGGCTTCTTGCTTTCTCGGAATGTCCCCCTTGGGGCAGCATGACCCTCGGCATCTTCGAGGGTGTCCCTGAGCCATGATGGTCTCTTTCCCAGTGAAGGAGATGGATCAATAGGGTCCATTGGTCCTTCAATATCAGGCATTGTCTCATCCTGCGGTTCTTCTTGATTTCCAGGCCTTTCTTCATGATTTTCTTCGGATCTTGGAAGATCTACTACTTTCTTCAGGGAAGCATCTTCGTCAAAAGTGACATCATGGCTTATCTCTACTTCCCTTTGACCAGGTACATAGACTCTATATGCCTTAGAAGTCTCACTGTGGCCCACAAACATTCCTTTCTTCCCAGTAGCATCCAGCTTACTTCTCTTTTCTTTCGGCACATGAAAATAGACAGGACATCCAAAAATTCTAAAATGTGAGACATCGGGTTTCTTACCAGAGAAAACCTCTTCGGGAGTTTTGGAGTCCAGAGCGGAATGAGGGCATCGGTTTTGAATGTACACAGCAGTATTTGCAGCTTCTCCCCACAGAAACTTCGGTAGACCCTGGTCACATAGCATGGCACGGGCAGCTTCCACAATAGTCCTATTCTTGCGTTCGGCAACACCATTCTGCTCAGGAGTATATGCAGTGGTAGTCTCCCTCTTAATGCCAGCTTCTCTGCAAAAGTCTTTGAACTCATTTGACTCATATTCAGTGCCATTGTCAGTCCTCAAAATCTTGATCTTCTTCCCGGTCATATTTTCCACCAAGGCTTTGAAGGTACGGAACCACATGAAAGCCTCATCCTTCTTCTTCAAGAAGTATATCCAGGTTTTGCGAGAGAAGTCATCAGTGAATGTCATGTAGTAAGAACATCCTCCCAGGGATGTCATGGGCAACATACCAGATAGATCAGAATGGACCAGTTGCAAAATATCAGATGTCTTTGTGACACTTGAGGGGAAAGGTCCCCTTGTATGCTTTCCTTCGGCACAGCCCTTACATACACCTTCATGATTATTTCCAAAGTCGGGCATCCCTGTCACCACCTTCCTTGCTTCGGGAAGGGCCTTGTAATGAAGGTGTCCAAACCTTCGGTGCCATAGTTCGGTTTGTCGGATAGTATCACATGTCATAGCTCCCAGCGGACTCCCTCCAACCTGGTAGAGTGTGCCAACTCTAAAACCAATCGAGATAGCTTCCTTGAAGCTCTTCTTCCACATGAGCACCTTTCCATCAGAGAATGTTACATTGAACCCTTTGTCTTCCATGGCTGAAACAGACACAAGGTTCTTCTTCAATTTTGGTACATAAAGTACATCTTGCAAACGTAGGACTTGTCCTTGAGACAAGTGGAGGGTCACAGTCCCTGTCCCTTTCACAGGGTATGTGGCATTATCTCCAAGGATAATTTCTAGATTGGTATCCCTCTCAACCATGTCAGAGAGTGCTTCCTTGAAACCAGTGATGTGTCTTGAGGCACCACTATCTATCAGCCAGACATCCATAGTGTCGGGCGGAGATGTAACAGAGAGAGCAGATACAAGAATATACTCATTTCTTTTATCAACAGCATTAGACTCCTCATACCTGGAGTTTCTAGACCTTTTCGAAGGTTGATTGTTTCCACCAGAGGGAGCCTTCCTCTTTCCTTTAGATCTGTCGTTTCTTCGATTCCCATTCCTCCGGTTGTTGTTGTTATCATCACTATCGAGAGAATCCTTCTTGAAGGGACATTCTCTAGCATAGTGACCAGGCCTATGGCAAGTGAAACACTTACCCTTCTTTTCTTGAGTCCTTGTTCTTCCTTTGTCCTTAGGACCACTAGAGTTCTTCTTTCGAGAATGAGCACCATAGGCAGCATTTCTGTCATTTTCGAATTCCTTCATCCTTGTTACTTCTTGCATACATCTAGACAGAAGCTCGTCAAAGTTAGGAATGGTATTATTATTGAGAATGGTAGTAGTGAATACTTGCCATTCATATGGGAGTCCTCCAAGTGCGGTGAGAACCATCTCACGATCGGCTATTGTCTCCCCAATAGCCAGCAGATTGTTCCTTGTTTTGGTCAATTTCAGAAAGTAAGCTTGAACGGACTCATCCCGACCCTTCTTCATATTCTTCAATTTATTCTTGAGGAATAGCACTTGGTTTACATTGTTTACCTTAAACATAAGGATCAATTTATCATACATCTCCTTGGATGTGCCTAGCTCAGATATGTAGGCAACCAGACTTTTATGTTTGGATTCCCTGATCATCAGCGTTGCTTTGATCTCCCCCTTCTTATACTTGTTTTTAGCAGCAGCGGTAGCATTGGATGGAGGTTCTCGAATCTTACCCAGTACATGATCCAAGAGATCATGGTCTTCCAATTTGAGATCTAATATCATCTTCCAGGCATGGAAGTCATCCCTTCCAGTCAGCTTGTCATTCTCCTTGAATTCAAAACTTGTGGAACCCATTTCCTCCGATGGTGATTGCTAAAGTTAGGGCTTGTCTTCACCTCACCTCTGATACCATGTAAATTTTTGTAGATGTTCTATGCTTGAAGCAACTTTACTTTTCTTCCAACAATCACACAAATAGTTAAGTAAAATGCTGATAGAACATATAAGTGGATCTTATAGAAGACAAACCAGAAACAGAAAAATGTGATGGTGCGTTACGGCGGTCAACAGGATGCTTCAACCAGCAAAGTCTCCTTGATCAGCCAACCCAGAATGTGTCACAACAATCCTCAAATCAGCTAGCGAGTCAACCCAAGTCAACTCCACAAAAAGTCAACGCTGTCCAGAAAAGTCAACGCAGGGCAGCAAGCTAAAAGTCAACGCAGCAACAAGTTCGGTCAACCTTTTGACCTCGGTTTCTGTGCCAATGTGTATGGCCTCCCAAAATCGAACTCTCCAACAATTTTCAGCCCTTTTGGACCATGCGTTGACCAAAGTCAACGCTGGTCAAACTTCCTTGAAAACCTAATTTTACTTAGAGACCTTCGTCCTTCTTCTTGGTACACATCCTGGATTGTCCTTCTTCCGCAGTGTGAGCTGAAATTGTCCTCAAGGCGGTAAGAGATCGGATGAGTGAAGATGTGAGTTGAGTTGTTGTGAAATGCTCTCTTTACTGTATTTATATCCAGCATTGAGGTGTGTGACACATCTGTTGGGGGTGTAAAACCTTAAGGCCGACCTGCACTTAAATTTATTATAAATAATAAATTCAAAATAAATGTTATGCTCATCAGATTAAAATCAATTTTATATCGATTTTACACCTCTCTGAAAGAGGAATCCAATACAAATATTGGAATCTTCATCTGAGCATCACAAGATGGAGTTTGGACCTAGTTGTCCAAATTTAACAACCTTATTATAGCATGGGTTTCATGCTTGGGTCATATTATTTTAGGTCAAAGTCCCCATTGTGGACTTCTAGGATTTATTATGAGTTTATAGAGTCATTGCAGATTTAAATTGACCCATCTTGTGCTTTTGAATCATGTAAATAGGTTTAATATTGAGTCAAAAATTATTTAAAGTACCTCCACATCAAGTCGGCCTTATGGAGATCATGTCGGCCTCAAAGGAATCTATTCGACCTCACCAGGAGCCTATAAAAGGAAGGAGATCGAATTCATTTGGAGCATCACTTCTCAAGCAAGTTCAATATCTACTACTGCATAGGAAAAAGTGTGAAGTTGGTGAAGGAAGTTGAAAGGAGTGAGAGTTGGGTCAAGAAGATAGAGAAAAAGAAAATCAAAATTTTGATGGTGGTCTCTCTCCATTTTGTACCCGAACTTGGGAGATCGAAGTATTTTTGTGCTTGTTGTTGCTGCTGCCTAGTCGAAGTTCTTGGAGGACAAGTTGTTGTTGCTGCTGGGTCAAAGATCTGGAAGGTTGACTTGGTGTGGAGGGAAGGTTTGGTCTATGTCTAGGGTGAATAGTCTCAAAGAATACTATTGAAGGAAGAGAATCTTGACTGGGTTTTCCCCTAAGAGAGGGGTTTTGCTCCGGCATAGTGCCTACATCTTGTCTCTTGTGTTCTTGTGATCTTTGGACATACATATTTTGGTGATTGCTTGATGAAAGATAATCTAATAAATAAGTAAAAGAAACCAACATAATTCACAAGTAATTATCAAGAAAGAGAAATCAAGCCCGAATCTACTTGCATTGATTTCTCAACATGGTATCAGAGCTAAGGTCAGGAAAGGTCAAAGTGATCTTTGTTGGCTCAAAAGGTTTGAACATGGATTCTCCCTCTTTCATAAGCTATATGAGAACGGGTATCAACACTGTTGGAAGTTGGATCAAGAGGTCATCCTTTACTTATTCAACAAAGTCAAAAGTCAGGGATTTTTGGCTGCTCTTACAGGATCTCTTCATGATGATAATGCATGGATCATTGATAGTGGAGCATCAAGACACGTGTCAAGGGAAAGTAAACAACTCCATACAGTGCCAAAGGAGTCATCTTCTCATGCAATGGAATTGGGTGACAAAAAAAGCTATGTTGTTAGAGGCTAGGGATCAACATCGTTGGAATAGGAAAGTGGATCGAAGCTTCACCTCAACAACATACTATATGTTCCAGGTTTGAAAAAGAATTTGCTTTCTATTTCTTGTTTAGAAGAAATAGGATAAAGAATTGCTTTTGTTGATGGAAAAGTATTGGTTTGGGGCAAAGACTCAAGCATTAATAAAGCTAGAGTTATTGGAGTTCATGAAGGAAGCTTGTATAGGGTCACTACTCCACCTCCTCAAGCTTTGGTTCATATGGAAATTAGTCATATTAAGCTATGGCATAGGAGGTATGGTCATATACACTATAGGCTTATTCCCACCCTTAACCAATTGGTTAATGGCATCCCCAATATAAAGGAAGACTATGAAGGTGTGTGCAAGGGATGCCCTTTGGGAAAAAACACAAGAAAGCCATTTCCAAATAGTGAGTCTAGGTCCAAAGAAATACTAGACCTTATTCACTCTTATGTGTGTGGGCCCATGTCTGAAAAATCACTTGGAGGTCATCTCTATTATGTGACATTCATAGATGATCATTCTAGAAAGACATGGATCTATCTTCTCAAGACAGAGGACGAAGTATTTGAAAAATTCAGGAAGTTTCGAGCTGAAGTAGAAAACCTCACCGAAAGAAAAATAAAGACTCTAAGATCCGACAATGGTGGGGAATACACTTCCAAGGAGTTAATTGCATATTGCAAGGAAGCAAGAATTAAGAGGGAGCTCATTGTTCCCTACCATCCCAAACAAAATGGAGTTGTTGAAAGAAAGAATAGGTCCATTGAAGAAGGTATTAAAACAATGCTCCTTGACCAAGACCTACCAAAATTCTTATGGGGAGAAGCAGCCATGACAATCATGTACATTCAAAATAGAAGTCCCCATAGATGTCTCAAGAATAGAACTCCCGAAGAAGTATTTACAGGAAAGAATTCGAGTGTGGATCACCTCTGAATCTTTGGAAGCCCTACCTACATCCATGTTCCAAAAGACAAACGAAAGAAGTTGGATTCTACAAGCATCAAAGGAATATTCGTTGGATATAGTCTCTCCTCAAAAGCATATAGAATATAAATCAAGGAAAGTAGGCATATCGAAGTAAGCAGGGATGTAATATTTGATGAAAGTCAAGCCTACAATAAATATAAAGATATCCCCATAGATTCCGATGAAGAATCTCCAATATTCGAAGAAGAAGAAATACACCATGAAAACCCTACTACAAATCAAGAAGAAGAAGAAGGACCAAGTGAGGAACTTCTACAAGCATCAAAGAAATATTCGTTGGATATAGTCTCTGCTCAAAAGCATATAGAATATAAATCAAGGAAGGAAGGCATATCGAAGTAAGCAGGGATGTAATATTTGATGAAAGTCAAGCCTACAATAAATCTAAAGATATCCCCATAGATTCCGATGAAGAATCTCCAATATTCGAAGAAGAAGAAATACACCATGAAAACCCTACTAAAAATCAAGAAGAAGAAGAAGGACCAAGTGAGCCAATTCAACCTATGATCATCTCGACCACAAGGAAAAGGCCAAATTGGTTAAAAGCCACTCTACAAGATGTCGAAGGACATGAAGCTCCGATGGGAACCTTTAGGGAAAGTAAAAGACCGAAGAGCTATTCTAGCTATGCTGCATATATGATGAAGCTAATTAAAGTTGAGCCATCTACATTCGAAGAAGTTGTTCTACAAGAAAATTGGAAAAAGGTGATGCAGGAACAATACCAATCCATTATGAAGAATGGGGTTTGGGAAATCGTTCCTAGACATAGTGACAAATCAGTTGTCGCATCCAAATGGACCTACAAAATCAAGCAGGTTGTTTATGGAAGCATAGACAAGTATAAAGCAAGGTTCGTCGCAAGGGGCTTCTATCAAAAGGAAGGAATAGATTATGAATAAACCTTTGCACCTACAGCAAGGTATACTACCATTAGATCTTTGGTTTCATTGGCTGCTACAATGGGTTGGGATATCCATCAAATGAATGTGAAAACCGCATTTATAAATAGTACCATTGATGAGGAAGTATACATCGAACAACCCAAAGGTTTCGAAGTAAATAGCAGGGACTCTCACGTCTGCAAACTCAATAAAGCCCTTTATGGCTTGAAACAGGCTCCTAGGGCATGGTACACGAGAACGGATGCATATCTCCTAAGAAATGGGTTTGTGAAGGGTATTGTTGATCCAAATCTCTACATCAAGGTTGTGAATAATGAGCCCGTCATTATTCTACTATATGTGGATCATCTATTCATCACTGGTGTGGAGCATAAAATTCAAGAGTGCAAGAAGATGTTGGCAGTTGAATTTGAGATGAAGGATCTAGGACTTGTGCACTACTACCTGGGTCTCGAAGTATGGCAGAAACCTGAAAAGATATATTTGGGGCAAGGAAAGTACATCATCAAAATATTGTAATTCGGAATGATGGACTCCAAGCCCATGACTACTCCTATGATCACCAATCTCAAGAAGTTACAAGGTTCTGACTCAAGTCTCATGGATCCTACCTCTTATCGACAGCTGGTGGGCTCCCTAATGTATCTGGTAAATACTAGACCAGATATATGTTATGCAGTAAACATTCTCAATCAATTTCAGTTGGAACCTCATCGTGATCACTACATTGTTGCCAAACACATATTAAGGTATCTTTGTGGTACTATACATCACTGCCTAAAGTACGATAGTAAGGAATTCAACCTAATTGACTTCTTAGACTCTGATTGGGGTGCCAGTGAGACCGATGGAAGGAGTACTGTCGATGGATGCTTCAGTTTGGGGTCTACTATGATTTCATGGATGATTAGGAAGTAAGGTCACGTTGCCATAAGTAGTGTTGAAGCAGAATGTGTGGTTGCATGTAAAGTAGGAAAGGAGGATGTATGGTTAAGGAAGCTTCTAACAGACTTGTTCGAGAATTCTCTAAGTCCTACTATAATCAACTGTGACAATCAAAGTTGTATCAAGATGTATGGAGATCCCATGTTTCCTACTAGGACGAAGCACATCGAAAATAAGTTCCACTTTGTTAGGAACTTGGTACAAGATGGGATCATGAAGTTGGAGTATGTCTTGACACATGAACAAGTAGCAGACATACTGACAAAGGCTCTTCCTAACAAGAAGTTTGTATCTTTAAGAGACAAGCTTGGTTTGGTAAATATTGTTGATTGTATTGATGATACTAGGTTGGAAGAGATATGTTGAGGTTTTGCGAGTGAAGCATTGCCTAGGAAGACATCGGGTCAACACTTTATATTGATGTCTGGTAGGGAGGGTGGCATCGGGTGGATGCGCACCTAGTTCCCTGGGTTGGTGGTTAGTAAGTAAGTTTGAGACTTTGATGGTACCTAGAGAGGCTGAAATCTTTAGTCCACCTTAGTCCCACTTGGATAGATTGCCTTGGTCAGGAATCTAGTCCATGACATTACGGTGCCTAAACTGTTGAGAAATTAATGGATAGATTGCCCTGGCCAAGAATCTAGTCCATGGCATTGCGGTTCCTAAAGCTCTTCATAGTTCACATAGTTTGAAATCTTCCATTTGTATATTATGAATACCTCCCTAGTTAAGAGGGAGTGTTGAAGATTGTAACTAGGTTTGGTCTTCATAAATTATATTTAATGTACTTATCAAAAGGATTAAAGAAAAGAATTTATATTATTATTAAATGAATTATTAAAGCATGGGTTTCATGCTTGGGTCATATTATTTTAGGTCAAAGTCCCTATTGTGGACTTCTAGGCTTTTTTCTGAGTTTATAGAGTCATTACAGATTTAAATTGACCCATCGTGGGCTTTTGAACCATGTAAATAGGTTTAATATTGATTCAAAAATTATTTATAGTACCTCCACATCAAGTCGGCCTTAAGGAGATCAAGTCGGCCTCAAAGGAACCTATTCGACCTCACCTGGAGCTTATAAAAGGAAAAGGATCGAATTCATTTGGAGCATCACTTCTCAAGCAAGTTCGATATCTATTGTTGCATAGGAAAAAGTGCGAAGTTGGTGAAGGAAGATTAAAGGAGTACGAGTTGGGTCAAGAAGATAGAGAAAAAGAAAATCGAAATTTTGGTGGTGGTCTCTCTCCATTTCGTGCCCTAACTTGGGAGATCGAAGTCTTTTGTGTTTGTTGTTGCTGCTGCTACCGGAACTGCTACCTAGTCGAAGTTGTTGGAGGACAAGTTGTTGTTGCTACTGGGTCGAAGATTTGGAATGTTGACTTGGTGTGGAGGTAAGGTTTGGTCTATGTCTAGGGTGAAGAGTCTCAAAGAATACTATTGAAGGAAGAGAATTTTGACTAGGTTTTCCCCTAAGAGAGGGGTTTTGCCCTGGCATAGTGCCTACATCTTGTCTCTTATGTTCTTGTGATCTTTGTACATACATACTTTGGTGATTGCTTTGGTGATTGCTTGATGAAAGATAGTCTAATAAAGAAATAAAAGAAGCCAACATAATTCACAAGTAATTATCAAGAAAGAGAAATCAAACCCTAATCTACTTGCATTGATTTCTCAACAAAGGAAGGCCAAAATCAATTATATCCACTGAGATTTGTGAGAGAAGCAGAACGCTTTCTCAAGAGAGACAGATTGCTTTGTAATAGATTCAATTGTTCCAAGACAATCAATAAAATAGCCACATCGAACAAATAGGTTTTCCCTGTTGGATTTCCTGAGAAAAGTGTGCCAATTTGTGTGATGTGTTTTTATGTCTATGTTTTTATTCCACTACATATGAATTGTAAGAAACTTCGTATCTTGGTGAAAGTAAATTAGTTTTAGGTTCCAGTTATTCATCTAAGTAGCTGCAGAGTTTCATGTAAATTTAACATTTTCTAAATTATCTCATCTTTTGTGTGTGCACGTGATGAGGGGTAGCCAGGGGATACAGCAGTCTTTGTGCAAATTCCAATTAGAGTCGCCATCAAAACCTTCCTTGCCTACCGATTTAACAAAAGACAATGACAAGTGGTATTATACCTATAATGGAAAAGATAGTTATATCAGTCCAATTGATCTTTCGATCAAAGAAGCACGCAGTAGTACAAATGAACCATGTTATTTCTTTGATTTTCTTGCACGTGTTGATCATATTATTGCAAATTTGTTTCAGCCCATGAAGGAAGTTCCAAAGTATACTTGCAAAAGGATTGACATTCCATTGTTTCGCTTAGCAACCAAGCACAAAGATAAACTCAATGGTGATGATAAACTCATTTGTCGATGGCATTGGTTATATGATTTTACCTAATATGTTTTACCTATTTAAGTAGATTAGGATAGGATGAATTAGCTCTCTTCAGCATGAGCATTAGATTAGTTTAGATGTGTGTTTTCAATTGTCACATTTTCCAAAACATTAACTAGTTCCAATTTGGCTTGAGGATTCGTTTATTAATGTACAGTTATTCATATGCTTATTAGTTTAAACTTTAGTTACACTTTGCCTTGTCATATGTCTATTTATGTTGGTTTTTCTTTTTTGTTAGTTTAGATGCTATTTCATTTCTATTTTATTATTATCAGAAGGGATAGAACTTCAGTTCAATTATCTCCCTGTATCTTACATCGTCATGGTTGAGCCTTTTTGGTGACAAGTGGAAGATTCTAGGGTTTTCACATCCTCCTGAGTAGAGCATGTGTCCTGCAGTTGAAGCCAGTTGTTACCCCTCATGTCAACCAGGGTACATATAAAGTTTTGCAGCATATTTCACTGTCATTGGAAGCCCAAGGTCACAAGTCAAAAACATTGTAACAACTATGTGAGGCTTTGTACTAAGCATCCTATACCTGTGTTTTAATGGTTTCATTTTGTTGTATTGTTTGAACCATGGCCAATCCCTTGAAGTTCATCTTGAAATACTTTCATCCTGTATAGGATTGGAGGACCTTAGGTGTGTTTGCTTGAGGACTTATGGTGTTATGGGAACTTGCTTTTATATGGCTAATCACTGGTGTATAGGCCAAGCTAGCCCACTTCAAGGTGCACCTATGCCTTACTGCATGGTTAGAGTCTATAAAGTTTGTAGGTGACCTTGGTTTGTTGATTTTCTAGCATTGGAAAGTGTTCCAAGTCTCATATTTTGGGAAATGGCTTGGACATCAGCATTCCAGATAACCCAGAAATCGTTTGTGGAAATTCCACTCGGATCATGCTTTATTAAAATAATTAATTATTTTAAAGTGATCCCTAAGTCTAAACTTAGGGAAATTAAATAATTAAAGGGTATTAATAAAGCAAAGTGTGAATCTTCTAGAAAATGAAGATAAAGCCATCTTTTAATCTGAGCCATTAATTAAGGATATAATCTGGGTCGTTGATTCATCAACAAGAAGACTATAAGAGAAGGCTTGAGGGTCATTTGGAAAGTAAGTCGGGCATATTCTCAGTACCAGAAGGAAATCAATTCTGAAGTAAGAGAATTTGATTTCAGAGAGTGAGGTTGTAGAGGTTGGGTTGTAGAGACAGAAGGAGGAGAGAGAGGTCAACAGAGACAAAGAGAAGGAAGGCAGAAGACGCAAAGGAGGAAGAGTTGAGCAGCAACACTGGCCCTCCACGCAGAGTGACGCAGTCCAGCGCAGTGATTGTGTAGAGGGGCCACGCACAGTGACACAGAGGGAGGAGAAGTGACTACTGTGTGTCGGGAAATCTTCCGAGGTGTTCGGAAAATTCATCTCAGGTGTATGCTAAATATATGCTCGTCATATATTATGTAAACGATCTTTTTCACTGCTGAAGATTAATATAAACCGTCATCTGTTGCACCGGTTTTCCCACATTGGGTTTTTCCAGGGACAATTGTCCAAAAATAACTATGTTCATGTGGTTCTTTCTATTGTGTTATACTTGTTCTATTTGTTCTTCTACTTTAAGATTAAAGTGAATGTTGCAGCTATATTTATTTCAAAATTTACTAAAGCATCTGTAAATAACTTATTATAAGCAAAATAAATCAATCACTGCAATAGCATTTTCAGATTGAAAATTTCACATGGTATCAGAGCTAAAGGCAAAAGGCAGAAGAGGAGGTTCTGTAATGGAACTGAGATCCAACATAGATGTAGCAGCAGCTCGGAAGGGTTCACACAGTCCTCCAGAACACATGGAGAAAGAAAGGGATCATGACATGTCAGTTCTGGCATCCCGACTAGAAGAGGATTGCGCTTGTGTGTCAAGCACAGCCTCTCCAGGAGTTTGGTATATTGACAGTGGAGCATCTACTCACATGACGAGAGTTCGAGAATGTTTTTCGAGCGACCAGGAAGAGCAGATGAACTTTCAGATCACGATGGGAAACAAGGCCAAGTGTACCCCCGTTGGTAGAGGAACCATAATATTTCAGACAGAAATTGGTAACAAGCTTCGGGCCACAAATGTATTGCATGTACCGGGATTGGGGATGAACTTATTCTCAGTGTCTCAGCTCCAAAACAAGGGTTACGATGTATACTTTATTAGAAATAAATTTTATGTCAAGCATCCTATCTGGAAAAGGAAGGCACAAATTGGAGCGAGCCATAAACTATATAAGTTACAACTCGAGTCTCCAATGGCACTAATTGGAAGTACAGATGAAAGAGACCTGAATGAATTATGGCACAGAAGAATGGGGCATTTACATCATGGAGCCTTGAAGATCCTCAAGAAGACTGTCATGGGAGCTCCACAACTCAGCACAAGGAAAGATGAGGTCTACAAGGGGTGTGTACTAAGGAAGTATGCCAAGGCAGCATTTCAGTGTATTGAAGTTGATACACTCAAACATCTGCGGACCAATGTCCACGACTGCTCTCAGTGGTGCAAAGTATTTTGCTACCTTTATTGATGACCATTCCAGGAAAACATGGATCTACTTTCTTGAAACCAAAGATGAAGTCTTTGAGCAATTCAAAGAATTCAAGGCTTTGGTAGAAAATTTAACCGGAAAGAAGATCAAGAAGCTGCAATTAGATAATGGTGGAGAGTATATTGATAAAGACTTCATAAGTTTCTGCGCAAAGGAAGGCATCAAGAGAGAATGGACAGCTCCATACAATCCAGAGCAGAATGGAGTTGCAAAAAAGGAAGAACAGGACCATTGTAGAAGCTGCGAGGGCGATGCTATATGACGAAGACATGCCCAAATCTCTATGGGCAGAAGCCTGTAATACAGCAGTGTATGTGCAAAATAGGGTGCCTCATAGAGCATTGGGGAAAGTGTCCCCTCAGAGTGTGTTCATTGGCAGCAAGCCTGAGGTGAGCCACATCAAGATATTTGGCAGTATAGCGTATTGCCATGTACCCGATGAGAAGAGGAAGAAATTGGATCAAATTGAGAAGAAGGGTTATCTTGTGGGATATAGTGAAAACGCGAAGGCATATCGCATCTATGTTCCAGAAAATAGGAAGATCATAGTAAGACAGGACGTGAAGTTCATGGAGGAGAGAGCCATCAGAAGATACTGGGAAATGGCTACAGATACACAGGTTGAGGAGGATCCACTAGTACAGCCTCAGCAGCCTACTGAGGATGGCTCGACTGCCTCTCCACAGCACGAGGATTCTGAGGAAAGTTCTTCTGAATAAGAGCAAGCAGGAGAGCAGGTAAATCCACCCACCACCAGTGGAAGAACAAGCAGAGAGCTTCAACGGACTCTGAGGGATGTAGAGGAATTTGTAGGAGCCCCTAGAGATGGGAAGAGGGTATGTAGGCAACCTGACATGTACCAGGCACTGGTAGCATAGGTCAGAGAACCCTCTAGTTTTTAAGAGGCAACTCAACATCAGGTGTGGATAGATGCCATGGTGGAGGAGTACAGCTCTATCATGACAAACGATGTGTGGGAAGTAGTCCCTAGACCTCAAAACAGATTAGTTGTAGGATCAAGGTGGATCTACAAGATCAAGTATGTTGCAAATGGCAACATAGAGAAGTTCAAAGCTAGGTGTGTGGCTAAGGCGTATGCACAAAAAGAAGGGATCGACTGTGAAGAAACCTTTTCCCCAGTAGCTCGGTACACTTCAATCATATCTGTCATCTCTCTTGCAGCGCAGATGGGATGGGAGATTCACCAGATGGATGTCAGACAGCATTCGTGAATGGGGTAATAGAAGAGGAAGTGTACATAGAACAACCAGAGGGCTTTGAAACATATAAGCAGAAGACTCATGTATGCGGGCTTAAGAAAACCTTGTACGGACTGAAACAAGCCCCCAGAGGAGACGGTATGGGCGAATTGATAGCTACCTGCAGAAGATGGGATTTGTCAAGAGGGACACAGATCCCAGCCTCTAATATCTGAGAGTAGGGGATGAGCTGCTAATCCTGGTATTATATGTAGATGATCTATTCCTGACTGGATCATATAAGCTCATTAAAGACTATAAGGAGAATCTGGCTACCGAATTCGACATGAAGAATCTGGGGCAGATGCACTATTTTCTTGGTTTGGAGGTCTGGCAGCAGAAGGGAGAAATCTTCCTTAGGCAAGGAAGATATACTACAGAGATCCTGAAGAGGTTCCAGATGGAGGACTATAGACCCATGAGTACACCAATTATTACAAACTGGAAGAAGGTAGACACGTCCAAGGATGATGAGGCTGACCCTACCTTTTATAGGCAGCTCATAGGATCATTGATGTACCTGGTCAACACTAGACAAGACATCTGTTATGCAGTGAATACCCTCAGCCAGTTCATGGTGGAACCAAGGAGGGCTCACTAGGTAGCATCCAAACATGTTCTCAGATATTTGAAGGGGACAGTCGAGTATGGGTTGAAGTACACCAAAGGCAATGAAATCCAGTTGAGTGGGTTCACTGATGCAGATTGGGCTGGAAGCCTAGTGGATCGGAAAAGTACTGGTACTGATGCAGATTGGGCTGGAAGCCTAGTGGATCGGAAAAGTACTGGTGGGTATTGTTTCAGTCTCGGATCAGGAATGACTTCCTGGTGCAGTAGGACACAGAAGTCCGTGGCACTGAGCTCAGCCGAGGTTAAATATATGGCAGCAAGCATAGCTTCGTGCGAGGCCATATGGCTTCGGAAACTCCTCTTGAACTTGCTCAAGAAGAGGATGGAACCGACCAGAATTTTGTGTGATAATCAGAGTTGCATCAAGCTCTCTGAGAATCCTATGTTTCATGACCGGTCGAAGCACATTGACATTAGGTGCCACTTCATCAGAGACTATGTCCAAAGAGGAACTGTACAGTTGAGGTACACTCCTAGAGGAGAACGAGTGGCAGATATCCTCATAAAGGCTCTGGGTAAGATTAAGTTTACTTACTTCAGAGAAAATATGGGTGGTCTTCAGACTCAGAGGGAGCTGCAGTACGGATGAGGCAGTGGCAGAGGTGGTGTCACAGGTAGCAGTAAAGAGGGCAGCAGCGCAGAGTTGAGGGGTAGTAGCCAAGACTTCAGCAGCGCAGCAAATCCTTTAGGTCAGAGCAGATACAGTTGGTACCTTGCTGAAACACTTTCCTCGCTAAAAGGGAGCGTTGATTTTGTAGCATTGGAAAGTGTTCCAAGTCTCATATTTTGGGAAGAGGTATGGACATCATTATTCCAGACAACCCATTTTGTAGCATTGGAAAGTGTTCCAAGTCTCATATTTTGGGAAGAGGCATGGACATCATTATTCCAGATAACCCAGAAATCGTTTGTGGAAATTCCACTCAAATCATGCTTTATTAAAATAATTAATTATTTTAAAGTGATCCCTAAGTCTAAACTTACGGGTGAAGAGATAGAGGTTGGACGAAAATTCCCTGTGATGGACCTTAGGGTTTCAGGATACCGAGCTTCATGGTACCACACTGTCGCGCTGCAGGTTGAAGTGACCAGTGTACGTTTGTGCCAGGGTCGGGATAACAGCTAGCCTGGTACCTGCAAGTCCCGAGGTGGTCGTGCTATGGCCTAATCGCTCCTCTTTGTCGGCTTTCAAAATGGGGATTAGGTTTAGCTCCCGTTTAATCTTTTCAAATTTTTTGAGACAGCGTTCCTTTCCTAGGGTTTGTGCAGTGGTGTGTAGACTTCGTTGTTTCGGTGTCGAGATAAGAGGACGCAGTTATCACAGCTATGGGGTTTGACCGTGAGATTGTAGACGTGGAGTCGGCGCCAGAAGATCTCTTAACCTGCTGGGGTTTTGAAGTCTCAGAAAAAAAACTTGGAGCTGTATTTTCCAAGAAGTCCAGAGATTCCCCAAGCTCTTGGTGGGTTTCCTGAAGTAGGAGGTCTTGAAAACGAAGCAGGTTTGGTAGGAGATGCGATTCAGAGCTCGTGGAGTGACGGCTGGAAGAGTGGTCTTTTGTTGGGACAGTTTTGAGCACAAAACCCTCATTTCAGAGGAAAAGAAGGTCAGGGCGACAAGGAACCTCGGCACTCATCTCTGCCTAGGCACTCAAGTAACCCGTTAAACCCTCTTTTTACTGGTGGCCTTGAAGATGTGGTGATAAGTTCTGGTTTACACAATCGGGCGGGTCTTAAAGCCCTTGGGGAAGGTAATCCAAATCACCGGGTTTCTTTGGGAAAAGGGTTTCGGGGAGAGACTCAAAGGTTCAAAAACCCAACACTGAGCCAAGGATACCTCTCTTCCCACATACCGCCTCATACTGCCCCTCCTGAGTCGGGGTTTTTTCAAGGGTTAGAAGAGTTTTTGTCGAGGAATCTTCAGGCGAAAGCTCAGTTTCGCTCCAAATCTAGGGTCTCTTCAAACGAAGCGGTCGATGGAAAATCAAGAGAGTTGGCAGAGGGTCTTTTAGATCTTGGATCTAGACAAGCAGACGTGCCTGTATCAGCGAAGGAGTTTTTAGCAGGGAAGGAGGGTTTACAGGAACCTGTTGGAAGGCGACCAGAGTCGCCAGAGGCTGAAAGGACTGATGCTCCTATCACACAGGATCCCGGTGAGGGTGAAGCAAAGAAGGAAGTTGGGGGTGGAAAAAGGAAGAAAAATAAACCCATTAGGAAGAAAGAAGAACACCCTCAATGGGCACTTGGAGTGGATATTAGCATAGACGAGGCAATGGATGCCTCAGAAACAATGCTGGTTGGCAGGGTGCGTGGGAGGAAATTATCGGCAGACTACATCTCAGATTGGGTCCAATCTGAATGGGGGGAAGCTCCTGGGCAGCCGACTGAGATCAAAATTTTGGACAAAGGTTGGTTTAGCATCAAATTCAACCTGAAGGAACATGCTAACTGGGTTTTGGAGAGGAACTGGAGTTTTGGGAAGAGTCTGATTCTGTTTCGAAAATGGACCCCCTTGTTTGACGCTGAGAAAGAAAAGATGGTCGAATCTCCTGTGTGGGTTAATTTGCCGGGTCTCCCCATCCCTTTCTGGACAGATTCGGCCTTCATCTCAATTGGTAACACATTGGGTAAGTACCTAAATGTTAATAGGTCTTTTATTCAAACCAGAGATTAGAGTGTGGCTCGCATCTTGGTCAGTCTCAACCCCAGAGAAGGTTTGGCAGATGTTATGACCTTGACTTATAGGGACCTGGAGTTTCTGCAGATCCTGGACTATGAAAATCTTCCTTTCATATGCCATAGATGCCACAAACATGGCCATCTGTCTAGGGACTGCCCCTTGGGACATCATCGTCGTCGAAGGCAAATGAGGTTTCCTGTTTCTCAGGAGGGAACCCATGTGGAGGAAAAAGGAGAGGCCAAAAAGCCAGAGCAACAGAATGTGGCGCCAGGGGCTATTTTAAAGGAGGTGTTGGCAGCGGAACAGGAACAGGTGGTGCAGGAAGCTCAAGAAAAAAAGTCCCCTCCGGTGTCCTACCTGGTACCCCCTTCTAAATCGGAGCGGGTTGGGGCGTCTCAGGCGGGTATGCCTCTTTCCTCCCTATCCTCTCTTTGCTCTTCATTTAGTTTATCACAGTCTGCGTCTGAAGAGCCTGGTCCCTCCAAGCAGATCTCCCATGATCTCTTTGATTTAAATAGTTTTCATGCTTCGGTTGATAATACCATCTTATCAGTTCCTTCCCCTTCTCTTGCCTATGGTTCCCCTAAGAAGGAGTCTTCCCTCACTGCTCCCTCACATGTGTCAGTTTTTGAAGACCCTCCTTACAATCTTAGACCCCTGGCCGCTAGACTGGGGGAAGGGGTCGTTGTTGGGGGACTAGAGAAGGATTTGGTTTCGGTGGGGCCGAGGAAGTTAAGGGGCAGGAAATCAAACCTGTCAAAGGCCCAACTCAAAGCTGTCATTGACATTGCTGATGGGAAGCAGCAGTCTCTTTCTAGGGTGCTTAGAGCAGAGCGGCCACCCCCTCAAGGTCTTCGATGATTTTATTGTCCTACAATTGTAGGGGCGTCGCTAGCCAAGCCAAAAAGCTAGCACTAAGGGATTTGGTTTTGTCCCTTAAGCCGAACGTAGTCATGCTTCAAGAAAATTTGGGGGATGGAGATGTAGTGGTGGAAGGCCTGACAAAACTGTTCCCAGGATGGAAGTTTCATGCCCTTGATGCGAATGGTTGCTCTGGGGGGCTGGCCACGGGCTACGACACTCGAAAGCTCAGAGAGATTTCCACTTGGGGTTCGGAAAGTGCCTTGTCAGTAGAATTGTACTCAAATGAAATCTGCCTTCCTCTTATGTTGTTGAATGTTTATGGGCCTTGGGTGGAGTGTGAGAAATTCTGGAACCCTTTCTTTTCGAAATCTTTTCTCTCCCATCCTTCTCTCATTACAGGAGGAGACCTAAATTTCTCTTTGGGAGAGTCGGAATCTTGGGGTACCACAGCCAGAGCGGATCCCCTTTTTGATTATTTTATGAACAAATTGGCAGGCTCTCATCTAGTGGATGCCTCCCTGCTCAAAGTAAGGCCTACCTGGAGAAACCGAAGAGTGGGCGAAGACTGGTTTGGGAAAAAAATTAATCGTTTTCTGCTAAATGAAGTCCTGGTGGATAAGCTTTCAGCTTTCAGACACTGGGTGGGAGAGGGGGGTTTGTCTGACCACTTCCCCGTCTTGTTGGAAATGACTGGTGATTATAAGAAACCGGGAACCCCTTTTAAGTTCGACTCCTCTTGGCTCAAAGAGGAATCTTTCAACACACTCTTCCATAATACTTGGAGGAAGGACAGTCTCAGGGTAGATGACAGCAGAAGTAGGCTTTTCATGGAAAATTTAAAGAGAATGAAACTTGCAACAAAAGAATGGGCCTTGGAAAACAAAGTGAAGGAGGAGGAGGCTCTTAAACTTGTTAATACAGAACTGGAACTTCTTGAAAGTCCAGAAAGGAACGGCTATGCTTCTTTGGAGTCTAGGGACAGAATCAAAGAACTGGAAAGCACCGGAAAAAAGATCCTTCAGAATAGGGAGGAAAGCTGGCGCCTTAAGAGTCATGCCATCTGGTTGCAGGCAGGGGATGAAAACACTAAGTTCTTTCAGAACTATGCAAAAGGGAGGAAAAATTCTAATACCATTTGGGAAATGCAGAAAGAAAACGGGGAGATGGCAAGATATTTTGAAGATTTAGCCTCCTCAGGGGTAAATCACTTTAAAAGGCTTTTCAAAGCACCTGAGGAAGCTTCCATAGCTAAGGTAATTAGAGTGGCTCAATTTTTTCCCGGATATATTGAGGAAGAAGGGAACGCCTCCATCATGGAACCTGTTACTAAAGAGGAGGTTGAAGATATTCTCAAATCAATGCAGAAGGACATAAGTCCAGGGCCGGATGGCTAGACGGTGGAATTCTTTCAACATTTCTTTGAATCTTTGGGAGAAGAGCTGGTAACTGTGGTAGAAGAGTCTAGATGCACAGGAACCATTTTTCAACCTTTCAATGCCACCTTTTTAGCCCTCAGTCCTAAGACTGACTAGTCGATTTCCTTTGATGATTTCAAGCCCATCTCCTTATGCACCTGTATCTATAAAATAATTGCTAAAGTCATTGCCTCCCGGCTTAAACCCTTTCTGTCCAAGAATATCTCGGCTGAGCAGTTTGGTTTTTTGGATATAGACAAATCCACGAGGCAGTTGGGGTAGCTCAAGAAACTCTTAATAGTCTCAAGCTAAGAAGGAATAAAGGTGCCATTGTTAATATTGATCTGTCAAAGGCTTATGACAGACTCAGTTGGATGTACCTCAAACTTTTGTTAACCCATCTTGGTTTCAATTATGAGTTTGTGAGATGGGTGATGGGCTATATCTCTTTGTCCTCAATTGCTATCCTGGTTAATGGGGCAGCTTCTTTGTTCTTCAATCCGGAGAGAAGGCTCCGTTAAGGATGTCCTCTCTCTCCTTTACTCTTCTTGTTGGCAGCTGAAGGCATCAATCTAATGATCCACGAGGCCAAGAGACAAGGTCATCTAAGAGGTATAGAAGTGGCAGTAAACCTTTGGGTCACACATCTGCTCTTTGTGGATGATATTTTGTTGTTTAGCAATGGTAGTACCAAGGATTGTAGAGCCCTCAAAAAGATTCTGGATCTTTTTCTGAAAGCCTCAGGTCTCTGCATAAATGAGCAGAAATCCACCATCACAGTTGAAGGTCTGTCAAGGGAGGATCGGTTAAGGGTGGAAGGTATTTTGCAATTCGAGGTCAAGACTCTTCAGGACAAATTCAAATACTTGGGCTTCTTCCTCAAACCTGATAAGTATCGCAACCAAGATTGGAAATGGCTCCTTGCAAAAATTGAACTTAAATTGAAACACTGGAGTTTCAAATGGTTGTCCAGAGTAGGAAGGTTGGTGCTCATTAAGTCCGTTCTGATGGCAGTTCCTGTGTACTGGGCCAGTCTTACTTGGGTACCTAAAGGTATTTTGGCATCCATTGAAAAATTATGCAGCAAATTCCTGTGGGCAGGCTCCAGGAATGATCATGTGACCCCCTGGATAGCTTGGGATAAAATTGCCAGGCCAAAAGAATGGGGTGGTTGGGGCATCAAAAATATTTTTCCTTTCTCCCAGTCTCTTGCTACAAAGCCTGCTTGGAGGCTCATCACAAGAGAGAACCTCTAGTATTCTGTTATCAAAATAAAATACATAGACCCAATCCCTCTACTTGATTGGATAAGATTGCCTCTGAAATCCACCAAAAATGCTTTTGTGGTATGGAAGGCAATGGTAGCCTCAGTAAAAATTGTTGAACAGGGACTGGCTTGGAATGTGGGGGATGGAACTAGTGTCAGGCTGGGGCGTGATCCCTGGGTACGTTGCACACACAGTTTTGCCCTCCCAAGGGACCTGGTTGTTTTCTTAAATAACCGAGGCTTTTGTAGACTTAACCAAGTGACAGATCATAGAAACACTTCTATCTGGTGTCAAGGATGGTTGACTGGACGGGACCTACATCTGGAAGATAGGTGGCTGGAAGAGTGGGAGAACTATAGACAGGATCTTCTTCGCTCCTCAGTTCGAATCACGAAGTCTAGAGATGAGCTCAGATGGGTTCATGCGCAAAATGGGATTTACTCTCCCAAGATGGGATATAAGTAGCTAATGGCCCAGAATGGGTGGGAGGCCCCTCATTGGTGGTCAAAATATATCTGGAAACTAAAAAGTCCTCCAAAAGCTAGACTCTTTTACTGGTGTATCCTTCAAAAGAAAATTCCAACCTGGGACTTCTTACAAAGGAGAGGGAAGATTGGGCCTAGTTGGTGTCCTCTTTGCAAATCCAGTGAGGAAACAGCAAAGCATCCTTTCCTCTCATGTCCCTTCAATTTAAGCTTATGGAATGAATCTCTAAGGATCCTTAAACTTCCCTATAAGTGGGAAGGCCAAGAGGTGCAGGAAGCCTGGTACAGGTGGTGGCAGGAAGCTCCAGATGATAGAGTGAGACGTCTGCCTTTGCTGATAGCCTGGGGCACTTGGATTGCTCGGAATCAGTTGATCCTCAAGGACTCGGCTTTCCCATTAGGGAGATTGGCAGCGGAAGGGGTTGCAATCTATAATAGCATTCCCATCCCAGCTGACATCCCTTCAATCCAACCTGTCCAGCAAGAAGTCATCAGAGAAGGTGTGCCATGGGCTTACTTTGATGGAGCCTCAGATATAAACGGGAATTGTGGTGCAGGCCTGGTTGTACATCTTTCTCCTGGAAACTCCCTAAAAGCTGCAGTTGGCCTTGGTTTTGGATCCAATAATTTTGTAGAACTGAAAGCACTACATCTTCTCCTCTGTTGGTTGACCCTAAGGAGTGTGAAAACGGTTCAGATCTTTGGAGACTCTATGAATGTTGTTAAATGGTTTAATGGGACTCAAATCTGCAGGAACTATCTTTTGCTCCCATTACTTAATGAAATTTTCCGTCTAAAAATCCAATTCACTGAGATTTCTGTTTGCCACCTTTACAGGGAACGGAACGTCGATGCAGATCGCTTGTCTAAAGAAGGTGCTGAGCAAGATCTGGGGACCTGGCTAGTGTTGGAAGATAAAAATGGTCTTGTTCGTCCTATTGAACAGCCAGTTTTGGCATAACTTTCTTGACTCTTTTTAAGATGGGCTTTATTGTATAGATGTTGTTGTTTATTTCCTCTTTAAAACTGTTTCAAATCAACTCTTAAAAACCTTATTGTGATTTTCAGAGTTGTTTTCCTATATGGAAGCTCTGAATCTCTACTCAAAACTTTGATCTCTAAATGAAGAATAGGAACCGGGTTAGTGTTTACTGCCGATTTCTAGATAGAACTGCTAGCTTTTTGCTATCTTGGCTACAAAATTTTGTATCTGGTACATCTCTGTTTCGGATTGTCTTCCTTAAAGGAACCCGGGAGGTGTGCCAGCTCAGAATCGCTTCGGCCTTTGGCTGGTTTTACTTTTTGGATGGGTTGTTGATGCAAAAACCAGTATGTTTTTTTGCAAAATAGCTGACACTGCTTTCTTTTCTCGTTGTAGAAGGAAAGGAGTTCTTCAGAAATGCTACGCATATGCTATGTAACTTTCTATTAATAATAGATGGTTCGATTTTTTCTGTGGAAAGAAGAAAAAAAAAAAGTTTAAACTTACGGAAATTAAATAATTAAAGGGTGTTAATAAAGCAGAGTGTGAATCTTCTAGAAAATGAAGATCAAGTCATCTTTGAATTTGAGCCATTGATTAAGGATATAATCTGGGTCATTGATTCATGAACGAGAAGACTATAAGAGAAGGCTTGAGGGTCGTTTGGAAAGTAAGTCGAGCACATTCTCAGTACCTGAAGGAAATCGATTCTGAAGTACAAGAATTTGATTTCAGAGGGTGAGGTTGTAGAGGTTGGGTTGCAGAGACAGAAGGAGGAGGGAGAGGTCAGCAGAGACAAAGAGAAGGAAGGCAGAAGACGCAGAGGAGGAAGCAGCACTGGCCCTCCATGCAGAGTGACGCAGTCCAGCGCAGCGGAGCCACGCAGAGTGACGCAAAGGGAGGAGAAGTGCCTACCGTGTGTCGAGAATTCTTCCGAGGTGTTCGAAAAATTCATCTCAGGTGTATCCTAAATATTTGCTCGTCATATATTTTGTAAACAATCTTTTTCACTACTGAAGATTAATATAAACACTCATTTGTTGCACCAGTTTTCCCACATTTGGTTTTTCCGAGGACAATTGTCCAAAACTAACTATGATTATTTTGTTGTTTCTATTGTGTTATACTTGTTCTATTTGTTCTTCTGCTTTAAGATTGAAGTGAATGTTGCAGCTGTATTTATTTCAAAATTTACTGAAGCATTTGTATTTATTTCAAAATTTACTGAAGCATTTGTAAATAACTTATTATAAATAACTAGGTGAAATAAATCAATCAATGCAGTAGCATTTTCTGATTGAAAATTTCACAGGCTTTGGTACAGTATCCATAAACAATTCTCATGCATGGAAATCTCATATTGGAAACTTTCACAGTCCTCGAGGTAGTTCATGATTCCTAATGCAAAGTGGCCCCATAAGACAAAAAGTAAACTTGGTCTTAGTTTGTTCAACTTGATGAGAGGAGTCCATGCCACGTAAAAAATTTCCAAACTGTGAAGGCAGTGGCTAGTTGTAGCTTGATCAAAGTTAGTCAAACAAGTCATGCAGGTTTCCAAGTGGCAAAAAAGAGTCAGTGTTGGGCAGTTTGGGACATGTATTGCATTAAAAGTGATCTACAAAACGTGAGGAACAAAACCCAAGTGTCAAAATTCCTAGATTCCTTAGGACATTAGAGAACCAACAAATTGAACTAATTAGCTGGTAGGGGCAGTGATGATGTGGTAATGCTAGACAAGATATGGAGATTTGGAGGCATACCCAGTTCAGTTCAGGGTCGATTCAACAAACCCAAGACTCAGATTGGCTAAAAAGTCCAAGGCTTTGGAGATCTAGAGAACAGGTAGTTAAATCAACTTTACTACGAAGCAAAAGGTTAATCAAACTAACCATTATGGAATTCAACTAGATATTAGAGAGGTTTAACTAGCCATTGGGGATGTCTTGGACCAGGAAGTTAGGAGTGGGGCATTGGAGAGGGACATTGGGCAACTAAATGTTACCATTCTTCATATTTGACCATTATGGGCCACTAGCGAAGGGAATTATGGACCAACTTGAGCATTGTGAACCAAATCGACCCCTTCGTGGGCAAATTAATTTTTGTAATGTAATATTTTATAAAAAATACTAAAACATGTGGATGACTATTAAAAATTTATTTCTGAGTCCAACTAGCCGTTAAAAATATTTTATAAAAGGCTACCCTCCCCCTCTAGCAAATGTTGTTTTCGTCTTCAGAGATACGTGCCATCAATAAAAAGATGATTTTGCAAACTGATGTCCATTTTATTTTTGTTCATTGTATGGAATGCTTTTAACTCATTCTTTCTTTCTCAATTAATTGTTGTACTCTGAGCTATAATCTAACAAGTTATTATTAAATAAAATCATAAAATATCTAACAAAGTTGAGCCATTGAGGCACTACATAGTCACGTGAAGAAGGAAAACTAGGGGGACAACTTTTTTTTTCTTGTTTGTGGGTGGGTCACTTCAAGATAGGTTGGACTATTCTGTGAGGAAGCATCCATAGGGACAGGGTTCATATTCCATCTCTCTCAAGCTAAAGGCTAGAGATCGCCACATCAAGGGGTTGCTCCTGGCTAAATCCGAAAGATAGAAGACTTGTTAAGTCATAAGTGGGGCTGATTTCTCTAGTAGACCAAGCCCACTTCCTTAACGCAAGGACGACTTAAGGAGGCAAATGTTTCACATTCTAGCAAGGGAGGAATGCATTGTTGGTACAAGTTATAATTTGCAACAACCACTTTCCGTTTGAAAAATTCTAGAACTTCTATTTTTACACATTAGATTAGGAATTATCACTTGCTGATTTTGTTTGCTATATCATAACAATAAATTTTTACCTTGGAATAATTGGAAATAACATAAGATTTATGCCAAAGATAGATACATCGTTTTATACAATTATTGGACATATTTTACAGTTTGTCTCTAGTGAATTGAATGCAGATCTGAGCGATTTGTTCGCTGTGCCAAATAAAATCTGTATCAAATATCTAGAGCTCCAACTCCTTACAAGTAAGTAATCTTTCAGATATCTTGTCTTGCAACTCTATATAGCTTTTACTTGTTGATTTTATTGTTTTAGAGTCCAGACTGCAAAATATTTAATTTCCATCAATATTTAAAGTTTATTTCATCTGAAAATTTTATGGGCATTTAGCCTAGAAGGATTTGATCCCATACCTACAGAAAATATAATTTCCAGCTTGTTATAAATTGTTATTTTATGTTGTTACAAGTTGGAAAGTGGGAACATAAGACTCATTTATCATCCACCAACCACCCCACTCCTAGATCTATAATCTAGTAGTGAAGCACTCATTGGGTGTTTATTTAGAGTGAAATAGGTTGTTGTCCACATTATTCACTGCAGTTTCTGCAATCTGATTTAACAGGGAAGCGAGCTAATTTGCTCCATAAAACTCTGACCAGCTAAGTCACCTGACACAGGGACACGGGACACGAAGGACACGCGGATTTGAGTGTCGGACACAGAGACGGTGACCCCCTTGAACATGACACGTCCGGACACGTTATATATATATATATATATATATATATATATATATATATATATATATATTAAAAATTAGATATTTCTTACACAAATTCATTGATTCAAACATAGATCTTCATCTAGATGTAAGTTTTACAAAGATACATCATACAATCATACAAAGCAATAGACATATTCATCAATGATCCAATAGGAGAAAGACAAGATACTGTAGTTTTCTCATTAAGTCATCAAAATCAAAATGTGTTACATAGGTAGTACAATGCCTATGGAAAATGGCATACCAAATAGAAATACAAAATACAAAACAACTACAAGTCTACAAGCCTCAAGGCAGTAGGTAGCTCATGAGTCATGAGTCATCAATCCTCATCATCATAATCAGCATCACTGTCCTCATCATCATGGTCATCACTGCTCTCCTCTGCTACATCCTCCTCCTTTGTATCCAATGTCATCTCTGCATCTGTCAGTGTTGGTGTGGAAGATGACCCCTCTACAACATCACCATCATCAAATGTGACAGGCTCTAGCACTGGTTGATTGAGATCCAAGTTGGCCAATGCCAAGTCGATGACCCCTCTACAGCATCACCATCATCAAATGTGACAAGCTCTAGCACTAGCTAATTGAGATCCCAGTTGGCCAATGCCAAGTCAACAATGATGTCCAGACCCATATCATTAGGAAAGACATCCCACATCTTTGTCTTTCCCTTCAACCACTCATCCCTCTGCCTGTAAATAAGACGAAGGTTGGTGTGCACATACACCATTGTCTTTGCCCTAGACTACTCAAGCCTGCTCTTCTTCACACTATACAAATTCCGATATGTGCTCCAATTCCTCTCGCAACAAGAGGATGAAGTCACCTGAGAGAGGAGCCTCATGGCTAACTGTTGTAGAGGAGGGCTTGTTGCCCCATGAGTTGCTGCCCACCAAGAATAGGGCTTCTTAGCCCCCTGTCTCTAATCACATCATAGCCTGCAAATCGCCCAGTGCCAGTGGAAAACTTGGCAAAGGCATCCTTCGCATCATCAAGGGATGCCCTATCCTGAAAAATCCTCCTAAATGCATCTTTCCTCCCCTGTGAAATTTCACCATCCATGTGAGGAGGGAATCTGCGAGAAGTTCCACCATTCAACTACTCATGGCTATAGTATTTTGGGTTCAAGGAGTGAGCCAAACAATGTAAAGGTGTGCAATTCTTGTCCCATCTACTGACAAGAATATCTTGTATGCTGATGAAGAAAGCCTCTCATGATGTCTCATACTCAAGGCACTCACTCTGTCAAATAATGTTCCTCATAGACTCAATCATGGAATCACATCCCTCGTAAACCTCTCCTAGGATGGGTTAGTCTGTATCTGCAAATCGAAGCAAGAAAATAATAGAGTCCATGATCTGAATAAGTAAATCTACCCTCTCCCACTAGGCATCATCCAACACTGTGTCCTTCACTCTTTTTGAGGCTACTTGATCTGTCTTTCTCCAAAAAGACCAAAACTCTGAAATAACCATGGCCCCAATAGCGGTCTTGACCTCCCTCAAACTCTTCAACATGATGAATGAAGATGCAAACTCTGTATCCGCAATCTTCAACAATGATAGATTGGTGTACTCCTTGTAGATAGTGAGGGCATTTGTATGGTTTTGTACAAAGTTGTGGATATGTCGTGCATCCTCAATAATGTTTTCAATCCAAAGCACATCAGAGGCAATAGATTTCAGTGCTAAGTTCAATGAATGGGCAATGCAAGGTGTCCAAAATACTTGTGGATATTTAGCTTCCACAATCATGCTAGCACCCTTGTAAACAGGTGCATTATCTGTAATGATTTGCACACAAGAATCGACACCTACATCTTCAATAACTTTAATAAACAACTCACCCATATATTGTGCATCCTTGTATTGTCCAAGTGCATCCACTAATTTCAAGAAAACTAGACCATTCAAGGAAGACACCATGAAGTTGATGAGTGGATGACGTGTTAGATTTTTCCATCCATCAAAAACAACGCTAACCCCAGATGTTGACCATGCTGATTTAATAGGCTCAAGCATTTTTTCCACCTCTTTCTTTGCCTTTGTCAACAATGTGGTTCTAAGCTTTTCTGACCTGGGAGGCACATACCTTGATGGAGCCCCTTGGCTTAGAGCTCGGCACATCTCAATAATAGAGGTGACCGTGCAACATTAAAGGATATGAAGTTCTGATAGAAAAAAAATGCAATGGTGAGATCAAGCTCTTCCCGCTTCTCTTTCTGGAAAATCTTGTCCATTGGACCAAGTGCAGTTGCCTTTCTTTTTGCTTCTTGTCCCCCACTAGAACTCTCAAATGGGAACTTGCTACTGCTTTTCCTCAAGAATGGAAGGGGGTCATCATTCTTGTTTTGTTTTTCTTTTGCAGCCACATTTTCCACACCAACAAATGCCTCTCTTTCCATTTCCTTCCTCTTTGCTAAAGACACCTGTGTACAAGTTGAAATTCCACAACTTGATAAAGCCAACAAATGAGCTTTCACACAGTAATATATGCTCATGAAATGGTTGTGGCAATAACTGCATTTCCAAGTAACATTCCCTCCTCCCTTCATCTTGTTGCCTGACCTGCCTCTCTTATGACATATTTCCACAATGGATATTTGTGGACTCGAGGTTGTTGTCTTCCCTCAACATTTGAAGCTGTTGTTGCAGCCCCACTTCCAATAGATGGAATACTTGCAGACCCTGATGAAATAGGAACAGGAGGGGATCTCCAATGGGGACATTCTTCCCTTTTCTTTGCCCCTTCCTTGCTGCCCTTGATTAAGCCATGAATGTTGTAAAAAATAAACAAAAAATGCCCAAATTTGTAAAACATATGCATATGCAAACTGAATGCAAAAAAAAATAGAGTGGCAATGCACTTACCGATTGCTTGAATCTCCTTGAAAACGCTCCCTTGCTCCTTGCTCCTTGCTCCTCTCTCAACTCACAACAAACACAAAGTGAAAAAAATAAGAGAGAAATCACTTTTTATAAGCTTGAGACACCTTTTCGCGTAGGTCGTGTCTGGCATATCGGGACACGATCGTGTCCGTACAGGATTCGTGTCCAACTCCACGAATCCGATCGTTTTTGTACAAGACACGATCGGATTCGCGGAGTTGGACACAAATCCGTATGAATCGTGTCTGGTTCGACAGATTCGGGACACGTGGAGGGGGGAGGACAGAATCTGATTTCTTCGCTGACCATCAATCTAAATTGAAAAATATCATCATAATTGGTTAAAAAAAAATTCCCAAATTCAAGTATTTGCACGATATATTTAACATCACTTAGCCCCAAGGGTTAGCTCAAGTGGTGCAGAGCCAGACATGAAGATCTTTGATATTGTTGCTGGTTGTTGCAAATCACGGGTTCTCTTCAATTCCCTTGGGACAAGGTCCCATAATCAAGGCCGGCAGTTTACCTAGTTTACCAGCCATTGAAAGTACTCTGGGGTTTCACGTGCTTTCATTCCAAGTATATATATATATATATATATAGAGAGAGAGAGAGAGAGAGATAACATCATTTGGTGCAGTTTTATTGTTTTTTTAGTTTTCTGCTTCATATTCATACACAAAAATAGCATGACAACCCCAAGAATTAACTCATCCACCTCTTCTAAACCCCATTTGAGGCATTAGTGTTACTTGGAGCTGTTGAGGTATCAATTGGAAATCCTCTCTTCGCCTAAAGAAAGGGGGTTTGAACTTTGGACCGAGGTGACAGTGGGCCCCTACCTTGTGTCCGCCAATCCTAGCAGACTGCACAGAGCTTAGCAGCCTTGCTAATCATATCAGTAATAGGACCCAATTTGGAGGACAAATTTCAAAATGGATCTTCATTCAGTTAACAAGAAGAGAAAAAACCTAACCCTCAAGTAGTTGCAAAGATGAAGAGAAGATTGTAAAGGGAAGAAATCATATTCAAAAATGGGTAAGATCTCGTGAATCAGCCTGCTCAACTTTCCTTCGCATCTATTCTTCTACATTTGTCTATCCATTAGGTTTTTTTATGTGTGCTCAATAACAAGAAGATCCAGATTTGATTATCTCTTTTCATCTCTTCCAAGCACTTCATATTGTATTTCAAGTCCAGTGGAGCAAGATCCTTGCTTGTAATAAAGCAAATGCAGTTTAATTACAGTTTATCTAGTTGTCATTTAATAGGTTATTTCAGTTTCAAACAATGTTAAACTTGTTATATTAAAAATTATTGTTAAGTTCTCTCACAAATAGTTATTCAAGTTTCACATCGCAGGCATGAGTCTATTTGGTGATGTATCAATGGACTATTGTGAAATTGAGGCTCTACAAACTCATTTGAATCTAACATACACAGTCCTTTAAAAAAAATTGAAGACCTGATAGCTAATTCTAGATTCACACTATTTTTAAAAGTAAGGCAAAAAACTTGTCTAAGACAAACCCCAATACATAAAATCTTTATTATCATATTCATCTCTTGTGTGCTTAAGGACTAAATCTGTTGTATTAGAGCTTTGTTGTAAGATTTGTTGGGGTTTATTATATAACCCAACCCCTTGCATTCATCTAAGACCATAATAAGAATCTTCCACGTATCAAAAGAGGTGTACCACCTCTCTAAAAAGGAAGAGAGGATCTTAAAAATTTCTTTGAGATTTCCCTCGGAGGTCGACTCTAGGAGGTTGATTGAAAAAAAATCAACAATAGTGCAATCACCACTACCAAACCAATGGCTCAACCATGTGTCCAAGTAAGTTCATTCTAAACCCTCCAATCTTATGCAAAATGAAAATACCTAAGAGGGAATTCTACGAAGGACCGGGCATGGCCGGTAATACATAACACCACACGGCCTACAAACTTTGACTTTCATCCTCTGAACTTACAATGGTGTTGCCGAACAACAACAACAACAACAACAAAAAATGGCTATAGATACCCTTGCTAAAATGAAAGTAACATATTCTATGGCCCCAATAAACATTTTTGGCATCACGTTGATTATTCAAAACATCTGCATGGCACTCCCAAGCTAAAAGTCAAGTCTCCATCCATCCGGGTTTAAAGAAGGTGATGATGCACTGTTAAAAACAATTATAAGGATCCAACTTTAAAAACTCCTAAATTTTAACCAGATACATAGTACAATCCATCAAGCCCACAGGACGTAGAACAGTCAAGATAGAGTAAGAGACTCCTAAATTTTAACCAAATAAATAGAACCATCCATCGAGCCCATGGGGCGTAACACAGTCAGGATAGAGTGTACCATTAAGGCACTCTCTGTGAAGGTCTTTAGACCAAAACCCAATGGGTATAGCTTACCCCAAAAAGTAGAACCATCCATCCAGTTCAAAAGGAGATGATAATGCACTGTTAAAAACAATTGTCAGGACACTAAGAAACTCCTACATTTTTACCAAATAAATAAAACCATACATGGGTCACTGAATGTAATAAAATTTTTAAGCATGCGGATTGTATATACATGGAATTTGCAGTTTGTTTAAATAAAAAGAGAATAAAGTTAAAGTTGATTTACATTGTTTTGGTCCCAGAGGTCTTTGAATTGCACAGGTTCTCCACTGGCAGTAAAAATGTTGATGGGAGCAATCAGGTCTGCTTCATTATAAGATGTAGACGCAGAGGCGACCCTGGATATTACACTGCTCCTCCTCTTACCCGCAAATGCAATGCTCCCCACATTCTCAATTCTATCCGGATGACTTAAGGACAACGGTGATCTTCTGCCCTTACATCCCACATTTATATTGGCCCCGAGTACCAATGATGAAGAAGATAGGGTACCCACATGACCCAGAGGCTTCTCATATGACACACAGGAGTTCAGATTTGTGCTCGTTGCCTGCAATAAGGATGCCACCGCCATAGCTTCCGCAGCTCAGGTGTCGTGTACACACTGCTTCTAAGGTAGCCTAGAAAGTTTGTCAAAAACGTATCGCTACCGTGTTTGTCAGCGACATATATGGTTATATTTTTGCGCGGACGCTATTATATCGTTTTGTACTCCGCATGCAAAACAAATCGAAAAATGAATTCTGACATAATTGGTTCTCGACTATTTCGATTAGTAGTTTCTACGACATCGAACTCTACAATATATTTGCGGAATTTTAAACATTTCACAATTATTTACTAAAGTTATCCATTCATGTTAGTGTGCTTGTGTTGAACTACGTTGTGGGGAGATGCACCCAAAGGTATGTATCAAGGTAGTGAGATAAGTCTAAGTATATTCAAACTCTAGAATAATGTGTTCAAGTCGCAAATTAAAACTACACAACTAAGATATAAGCACATCCAAAGCATAATATTAACTTCTCACTCTTATTTGTATGAATGTCAACCACCATCCGGTGTGTGCTTATTCAACTCCAATACAATGAACAAAAATGTTCACCTTGGATAAACTTCTTTCTAGTGTGATTCATTTGATGAAAGACTCAATCAATCTTTAACTCGTTTAAGATTAAAACCTCTCCACTTTCGAGTGGTTGGTCCTTAACCATTGTCATATTAGTTGAGGAAACTTAGCTTGAATTTGTTCCAAGATTCATTGGTGAATGGAAATTGTCTTTTCATCCCAATCTAATAAAGTTTTAGTTTAATTATCTTTTTTAGCATGTGAGATTTGCACTTGGGTACTCACATGTGCCTACCCACCAAGAGGTACTTTATACAATCCACTCTTGTGTTTTTTCATTCACAGCTCTTCCAATGATGTTACAATGCCTCTCAACTACTACTCTAATGTGATGGATCACCTTCTTGGAGTCCTTCTCGCCTTATCTTAGACATCGTACCTCCTTGCGATATCTAACAATTAAGTAGGTTCCTTGGATCCCATTTCCTTTGTGGTCCCTAGCCCTTAGTTGCTAGTTTGACTTGCTTTAACCCCTTAGGGGCATTCCCTAAGGGTCTAGTTGGGCCCATGATCACCTATGGTTCCACACTTTGGGTCTACAACCGCCTAAATTTGTTTGGGACTTACTATTTACAAAGTCAAATTGATTCAAACTCCCTAAAGACTAATTAATCTCTTAGCATTGAGCATATTGTCAGTTTCCTTAGGGTATCATGGCTATGAATGTACAAGTTTAGGAACATAGAGTTAATTTAGGACCAAAAACTCATAATACCACTATAAAATTCCACAACATGTAGTTAACAAATGTTATATGATGATTGTATATAACTCAAACCCTCCAATGGCTAACTCAATGAGGTTGCTCACTTGCTTATTTATCTCATTCAACTCCACTTTGTAAGGCCTCTTGGATTCTTTTATCTTTAAAAACCCTTATTTGTAAGTACACATTTATATTAGCAATTGAATTCCTTCCTCCTCTCTTAAGCCCCCAAGACTACTTGTATGTGTCATTTACAACTCCTCTACAAGGATCTCCTTTGGCTAGCTTGGTTCCATCCTTGCAAGTTTGATTGATTCATCATACAAACATCTCCATTGGCATAATTCCAATCATATCTTGGAAATCTCAACCCTACAACCTAAAGGGGATTTCCATCACAACTAAAGCATGGGTGTAATGTACCTAGGGAGGATAATATGGGGTACTTGTGGAGGCACCCAAGGGGGGGATAATGAATGCAATGTGGTCATGATCATGAAATAGACCCACTTGGTAGCTAGTCAATAATAAATAATCTCTCTCGGTAATTAAAGGAAATAAAAATAATAATCAATGACATCTCATATAAATCCCTATGGATACTCATGAGAAAGTAAAAATAGTGTTGGGATCCTCCTTAAGGGTGTAATGAGGAGTATGAAAGACAGTGGAAATTTTAAGGGCTAATTTCACCCGTGGGGTATTTTTCCATGTTTTTTCCCAGGAAAGGATTTACTACTTTCCATTTTTTCTAAAAATGATTCACTAATTTCCATTTTTTTTAATAATTAGCCAAAATTCTATATGATAAACTTATTTCATGTTGAAAAACACCCAGAATTTATAGAAACTATATAAAATGCTTGAAATTTTGAAAAATTAATTACAAAAAATTAGTCAAATGTTTTACATTTTGCATATTAAAGACTATTAAGATTCACCAAGGTTTCTACACTAAAAAAAAAATTCATCCCTGAAATTTTCCCCAGTGAAGGGCCTATCAGAGGGAAACCAATATTTCTAGAGCTATATCTCCATTAATGCATTGAGGCAGTATATGCCACTCGTTAGATTTTGTACTTGGTTAAATCCAACGGTTGGCATATATAGCCCCTATGCATTAATGGAGCTATAGCTCCACAAATATTGATAGTTGCAGCAGAGTAGTAGTATAGTTATGGTGGCATCAATTTAGAGTAGATTGGGTCCGCTAAAAAGTTTATTAATTAATTAACCTGGAATAAACGCAAGGTAGCATTATTAATGAAGGTCCACTAGTTGGTCACAGCTAGGATTTATAAATAGCTGTAAATAATGATGAAGTCCTCCTTCTTAGCATGTGTAAAGAATATTGTATTTGGAGCTTAGTACATTGAGAGGTTGCCCTACCTTAAGAGGTAAGTGGACATGAGTGGGTTTTTTTCCATAAAAAAAGTCATTATATGGTGTTACCCTACCTTAAGGGTTTGATAATAAATGAAGTATTAAGCATTGTGAATATCTTGTTTGTGATTCAAGTTTAAGGGTTAAGGATCATAACAAGGGGCATTAAAGCTTCTTTTTGGGCCTAAAAAGGATTATTTTATTTTATTTCTATTTTTAAACAATATGCAAGTTTTCAAAAGGAAAAATAAAGTCACAACACTCATATCGCTTCTTGTAGTTTTTGAAATAAATTGAAAAAACCAAATGCAGATTTAATTCCCTCTTAAAAAGGCATCCAAATTGAATTCACCTTCTTTTCCTTTAATTCCCTAAGCATTTATAATTTTGCACTGACAAAATACACCTTGCCTCAAATGCCAAAGAAAGTTCAATATCCTTCCACTAACTCTGATATGACCCTTGCCAAGTGTCCACACAATGGTCCCTCCAAATATGAGCCAAGTTCTCGTGACAACCACAGAGCAACCCATTAACCAAGTAGACAGTCCAATCTATGCTCCACAGCAAGCACACATCCAAAGGTTCTTTAATAACAATCACACATCCCAACATTCTCTTAGCCAGAAAGGCAAGCATTAATTCCAAGAGTTTCATAACTTCCTAGGAAATTATTCCTTCCAGCCATGATAACCGCCTCAAACTTATTTATCATAATCGTCTATATAAGTATCCATGCAAACAATATCACATTGAATGACTATTATATTTTAGTGGGGGTGGAACGCAAGTAGGAGTGTCAACAAAAACATTTCCTATTCAAATCAAAATCCTTCCCTTAACCAAGGATGAAAAGTTGTAGCAAAACACACCTTTGAATAAAAACATGCCTCCTTTTGGAGTATACCCTAGTCAAAACCCACATTTTAGTAGTAGAAGAAGGTACCCAACAATAACGCCTAGTTTTGATCAAATCTTTAGACAAAAAATTCCCTCCCAATTTGTGCAAACCATGCACCCCCTTCCTGGGCTTGTAAAGGGAAAATTGAGGCTTCCTTTGAGTTTTCCTTTGTGTCCTTTGATGAATAAGATGAAGAAGTTCCACCTCCATCACGCCTAATGAAGGGAAGGGTTGATATTGACTCCTTCGTTACCCAAATACCTATAGTTGAAAAGAGAATCCATGTGGTATAGAAAGCTCCAAGCAAACTAAGAGCCACCCCTTGTTGGATCATTATTGTCAATATTATTGTCTTAAGAGGTTGTACACTCTTTCAAACTCCTTATCTAACCTCATTAAATTGGACACCATATTGTTGATTCATTGGGTGGGTGTCTCTCTAGATCAACCCATGCTAGAACCACCCCTCAACTTCATTACTCCAAGTGTACCTTGTTGTATCATTGGATAGGAGTTGTTTCCTATAGCCAATAATTATGCTTCCCTTTCATATTTTCCCATTATTCAAGTCATGGATTCCTTAGCTTCCTCCTCTTCCTTTGTCCAAAGCCACTCCTCCCATGCCTCCTAGGTATCCTTCATGGATTTCCTTAGGGGTCCTTGACCAAAGGACTCACATGATTTGGGTCTTGTGTAAATTTATCCCTAATCTCTCACATGATTAGCCCCCCCCCCTCTTTCTTTCAACCTTTCTAGCATCCCTTTTGTTAAAGAGTGGAAGGCTACGAAATTCAACTCATTCTTTTTCAAGATCTATCATGTTGATTTCATGCTCACACAACTCATTTTTTACTATCAATCCACCCTTAATATCACAATGACTCCTATTTTTCATGCTCTTGGTAATACTTATTTTTCTATTACGTGTTGAAATCTAGGGGTTCAATATATTTGAGACCATAAATTTTCTAGTTGCTTTGATCCCATTATCCCTTGCTCTAAGAAAGTGAACACCCATTTTTAAGTACTCCGATAAGAATTAAGAGTACAACATCCAACACGACTTTCCTTGGTTGGATGGTATGATGAATTTTCATGTACCTTCATGGGAGACTTCTTGTTATTACATGAAGGCAAGACTTATTCGATCATGTAATATCCCACTCCTTTCTTACCTTTTGAAGGCCACTTTAGAAGTTTTCCTCTTTATATTTTGTATTTTATTCTAGCTTTGATGAAATATCCTTGTATCCTTGCCTAAAGGTCCACCTGTATATGTGGGACTCCTATTCTAGCCCTACTTGTCTTTCCTCCCCAGATTCATAAGCATTATAGGATACCCCATGCGGGTCCCCCACTACATTACTTACTCACTCATGGCAACAAATTTGGAATAGCCCCATTCTTATACCTTATGCCTTTCCCTTGCCTCCTAAATGCACAGAGCGTTGTGATTCTTTATTCTTGACTTTCCATTGACAACCTAAGATATATTAGGAAGGATTTATAAGCATGACATCATTTAGTATGGATTTATTAAGTTGAATGAAGGCACATTCAAAAGGAGCTATGTGGGACCAACTTGGCCCTCCTATTCCTAACTTTGGTTGTCCCCTACCTTGAATACACTTGTTCCTCCTCCTTTATTTACCCTTAATCATATGGGTGAGTGTAAACAAGGATAGTCTAGGTAGGCTTTATAAGGTTTCTATGCATTAGCATGGATTGATTAAGTTGGATGTAAACTCGTCTAAAAGGAGCCTTTATAGGGCCAACTTGGCCTCTTATTGATATCTTTGGTTATCCCTTACACCATCGCACTTTTTCCTCCTCCTTCATTCCCCTTAGTTATTCAATATTACTCACCTCCTGATCATTCCCCTCTCTCTGCTTACCTTCCCAATGACTATTATGTCCTTGGTTCATTGCTTTGATAGGTACTTGTTGTTGAATTTTCAAGGATCTCCTAATCTGATAATTACTTTTTATGATTTCTTATATTAATCTTTCTTGCATTCATATTCATCATAAAATCATTACACAAAATATCTCAACAATAGAAAAAAAATGTGATTAGGATCATAAAGAGACAGCTAAACAAGAGACATGAGAATTTTACCCTAGGAAAACCCACATGGGGGGAACCCAACAACCTTTTACTTAGAGAAATTTTTCAGTTCAACGGATATACATCTAATTCTTCAAGTCAAACTGACTAGTAACATATCTTGGTCACACCTGGTCAAACTTCCCTTTAGACAAGTCAATCTGTTGCCCAAACAATTCGGCCTAGTATTTGTTGAGTAAGCAAATCCCCTCTGCAGATAGAGGCGATCCCTCTAGCCCCAGGGTGGGTCTAGCAACAAGGGAACATGTTGTACTTTCAGACTCCTAGCTTATAAATGGAAAATGAGTTGGGATAGATGACCTACCTTGGTCCAACAACGATCTCTTGATCTTTGTCGTCACACGCCGTGGTATTTTAGTGATAACTCCCATGTACCTGCACAGGGATCAAATGAATGATGACAGCATACGAAAACATACTTTCATTTATATCTATTTGATTGGTCAAGGAAAATTCAACATTTTGCATATGATTAAACACAAAATTGGAACCAAAAAACTAGTGATGTATTAATAACAGAGAAAATAAGTTTACAACCTTAATGCCTTGACGTTGCATCCTCCTTCGACGGGTTCAGTCGAACACGTCTCAAGAATTCTTCAAGGATCGGACTTGGTGGGGCAACGGGCCTAAACTCTCTCTCAATAATGGATTCCTCTCTGCCTTATTCTTCACAGCAGCTATAATAATCATTGTTCAGCTAGCTGAAGCCATTTGAGAAAGGAGAGGAGAGAGTGGTTTGGGATCCCTCACAAGGTGGAAGAGAGGTCTTATCCCTTTGGGGAGTTGCACAATTGTATGAAAAAAGAAGCCAAAAGGAGGACTTCGACGTTATTCAATCGAACAAACCATGATGACTCTGCTCATGAAGTTGTTAGGCATGGACACTTTGTCTATTTAAAAAAAAACTAAAAAAACAGCTCGGCGCAGGTGCCCCACTGAGACAGAGCGCCAATGGGCGCGGGGCCCAGTGTTAATTTCTCTATGAGCACGAGACCATAACTGCCTACCAGCGCCGACCTAAAATCAGAATTTTTTGAGAGTCTGCTCGAGGAATTATCAATAGATGAAATGTTCTTGACATGCCAAGGGATGAAAGGATACTCATTGGAAGGTATGGCAACTCACAAAATTCACTGAAATGGTCTTCCAATATTCAGGATGGGGATTTTAGGGACGGTGACAAAATAATGTGTAACAGATGCCCCCTAAAGCATGAGGTCTGAGAGAGAGGGAGGGGTGAAATGCTTTATGAGAACATGCCCAAACCAAAACGTTGTTGTTGGAGACCTGCAAGGACAAGTACAATTGATATCTCTGATACATGAATATGTGGTATGGGCGAATCCATCCATAATAGAGTACATACAATAATAGGATCTGAGGTATGGACGCAGCCATCTAGCAAGAAGGATCATCAAATAGACTCAGGTATGGTCCCAGCCATCCAATCAGAAGAGTCATGCATATATTCATGATAAACCAAATCATCTCGCAGCCTGGATTTCATCAGAAAAAACCCAAGGTCTTGCACTTCATCTTGACCCAAACAAGTACAAATTCAAGCATGCAAATGAGTGAGATGAAGTCGAACATGCAAGAAAGTCACCTAATTACGAGCTAATAATGAAAGTTGTTAACGGGCGCGAGAGAAACCACCATTAATGACAATGGCTCTCAAGGTACAACTAGTACAATTCGCAGAATGTGAACAGTGAGCTGGAGTCAAACACCTGCGAAATCACTCGATCAAAGGCCAATGATGAGGACCTATTGTTGAATACGAAGAACTTGCCATTGAGGCATGCAAGCTCCAAGATACCAGAAGGGAGTCTCTAGATAAACTTCCTAGATAATGAGCTGAATTTGACAGGAAGTGACTGGTCGAAGGAGGGCCATAATTTTTCCCACATCATCGACACGATACAAAGGAACAAGATGATAATGAATCAGGACCAAACAGAGGATCAGAGGTTGAAAACTGCAGAAGGGAACTTCTCTTGAACATATTGGCAACATGACTCAGAAATTTGGTAGTATTTGACATCAAGGGATCTGAGGTCATGATGACGTGGCAACGACAAGATGGGAGGCCAAAAGAGATAACCCAAACCCATGGAGGAAAAAATGACAAAATGGGATGTCCCCAACCCGACTCGAATTACAGACAAGTGTCATGTTCAAAAGCAACACACTGTCGACGCGACTGAGAAATGGTTCCATTTTCCCCCACCATTTATGGTGAGTACCCCAATTAATTTTGGAAACAAGCTTGAAGGGGATAGCATATGCTTGTCATATAAGTTTTTCCTTCAGACAAATCCATCCCAGTACATTTTACGAGCCCTAGAAAGGAGGAACTCGTTACGTCATGGTGATGATTTCCAATGTCATTTAGGTTTTAACGAGTTTGAAAAAGGAAGGACTCGAAATATTTTCATGTTTATAGAGTTTTAAACAGAAGTGGAAAATAAAACTCCAGCAGGCCCCTTTTTGTAGGTAGTCTCACAGATCCAAAAAGGTAGAAAACAATATCTACGAGAACCTCTTAGTCGCGATAAGCTAAGGTATTACTTTTTCGTAAATAATTTGTCCCAACACGAAAAAGGGGTAAACGTATACTGGGCAGATGACGTTTCGCAACCTTTAACAGTTAAAAACGACAAGAGTCTCGGCAATATTTTCAATTTTCGAGAGTAAAAAAAGAGCTAAAAGATGACTCCAGGGGGTGACTTTTTTCGTGTTTTTACCGAGTCCGAAAAAGTAATAAAATATAACTCGTTACTTCATCGTCACCATGTTTGGGACCTGTTGCTGCACAAGACACGCACGTAAAACCCATTCTTCGAGATAAAATATTAAAAAATCAAAAAATAAGCTAAAAAAACTAATTAGGGTTTTGAAAAGTTTATAAAATGACATAAATAGTAAAAATAAATTACCTTTTCACCTCTTGTGAGTATTTTTACCATTTTTCACCGTGATCTTGTGGAGCTGGCAACGGACAATCCAAGAGACCAATCGCGAATTTGTTTTCTTCAGGTAAGAGCTCTTATCCTTGCCTGCATTTTAAACTAAATTTCATTGTTTGCATTTTCAATTTTCCATATTTTTGGGGAAATTTTGTTCAAAGTTGGGCGCGGCGATTGGTGCGAGTTCCGGGCACGAAGTCGCACCAACCCGCCTAAAAATTCAACAGGGAAGCGCCAATTGGAGCTGTTGTTTTTAAAACAGTCGCGCCAATTGCCACAACCAATTTTGCTTGCAAATTCTATTAAATGCCCTGCTTTAAACAATTCAAAAGTGGATAATTTGACTAATGAAAGCCCCAATGATGATTTTGTAGGTGTTTGAAAGACAAAATGGTTATTGAATGGAAGGAAAGTGAACACGAGGAGGAAGATGACCAAGCCATGAGAAGTGTAAGATGCATGGATGTCCTAAGAGACTATGGGCTCTTGAAATTCTCCATGGCACCATGTCTTCGAGCTCAGCCGGAGTTACTACAATATTTGATCAGTGTGTAGGACACCGATCGGGAAAGTTTATGATTCATGATCAAGAGTTAGAGATTGAAGTTTCTGACATATATTTCATCACCAGATTATCATGGAGGGGAGTAGCACCGATCCTGACAGGTACCCGGCCTACAATGGAAAACATGAGCATGCTCATAGACAGGGTTTGTCGAGGGGCAAGGAAAGGATCAAAGAGCGGGAAGTGGATATTCAAACCATTCCATATTTTGCACTAAAGGTAGTGTTACACACCATCACATGAGTTTTTGGATCTCAAGCCCCTCATGAAGCCACAAAAACACAACTTTTGCTTGCTGTGGATTGTATGACCCCAACCATTTTCAACTGGGCGGAGGCTGTAACAATCAACCTAAAACACCAATTGAAAAAATACAAGAATGACAAGCTGAAACAATTCGGCTATGTGTCCATCTTGGTATCGTTCATCCTGGAATGGTTGCCAATATTTCAACGCCAAGAAGTGTAGTCTCCGCACCACCATTACGAGAGCCATAGATGGTTCGTTGGGCGGCTTTGATTCCTAGAGCAAGAGGCGGTCAACAGATGTCGTGGAGACCATAATTCTTTAACTGGCTCCACCGAAAAATCATTGTCATGGAGGACTAGCCCTATACTGACATGGACTTCATGGGTGATGCGGTTTTTCCACACCCGGAAGGAGAGGATTGGGATGAAGCATTGGGTAAGACTTCTTTTTTTCTTTTTCTTTTTCTTTTTTTTTTTCTTTTTTAATGAGTATTATGATATTTTTTGTATATGTGTTATGATATTGATCCATGTATTTGTAGATTTCGGCCCATAAAGACCTGCAGGAATGTCCCCTATAGCACAGAGAGTTCCGCATGATTTCGAGGCATCCCCTCATGGTGAGGGAAGCGAGGAAGAGGAGATCATACGCAACCTGGAGGGACTCACCAGAAGAATCCCAAATTATGTGAGATTTGATGATGTTCCTCGTGCATACCAGAGGCACACTACGAGGGTGTCAAACTGTGTCCACCGCTTATTGAGGCATATTGTATGTGCAGTGACATGCTACCATTAGCATCATGCCGATTAGACGCCTAGGCTTTTTATTTTTTGCATTTTTTTGAGAGACATGATGTCTCAGGATGTAACCAAAACACACATATTTTTTGAACTTATGATGCACGTGGATGCTATATATGTGTGTGTGTGTGTGCCTATTTTCATGTATAAATCTTATTATGTGATGATTATGCTTTTACAAATTATGCAAATTTATATCTAATACAATATTGGCTATTGCATCAGTTAACGCATTCATTCTTCTAGGAATATGCTGATATGTGATGTAATCAAAATTCATTTCTAATAAATGAACATGCAAATACAACCTTAAATTTTAGGTTTTCTAACAGAGTAATGCCCATTAAGCTGAAGAACAACAAGTTGAGAGTCTAGGTTCACAATTAATGCACAAATGTTGAGGGAAATGGTCTCGGTTAAAATATCAATGACGACACTATATTCATCAACATTATTTGTCATTCGTCCTAGACAGATACCTTGAAGATCTATGAACTCACTGGTAGTGTTATAAATCACCCAAGCTACGAAAGACAGATTCTAGGTACTACGAGAGGCACTATCCATGAAACCCACATAAGGAGTGACATACATTTGCACAGTAAGCAACAACATAATAAGCAGGAAAAATTTCTTGTAAAGCATACCAAGCCAAAACATACAAAAATGAAAAACACACTTATGTACAAAAGGACATGCACAAAAAACTCATGCATAGTATTTTTTGAGGTACAACCCATTTCTGGGTTGATTCAAAGGATAGCCTTCATAGTCAATTAGCTCATAAGCCTTATTCTGCAAAACACGCTTAATGATATAGGGCCCATGCCACATGGGTTTGAATTTTCTTGCCCACATTTTATCATGAGATTGGTCATACAAGAGGACGAGGTCTCCTTCTGCAAAGGTACGAGGGGAAACTGTTTGATAAAAATGAGCTTTAACCTACTTTTTCTGTGCTTCTATGACAAGAGCAGCAAAGTGACGATTTTCATCAAGCCTCTCCAAATATAGAAGACGTTCTTCCTCTGGCGAGGTATTAGGTAGTAATTCAACAACTATCTTGAGAGAAGGGATTTCGCATTCAATCGGAAGGTTAGCTTCCAGACCATAAACAAGATGGAATGGAGTGAATCTAGTCACATCCTTCACCGAGGTTCGGTAAGCCCAGAGAGTTGAAAACAACATGAGATTCCAGTTGGACTTATGCATCCCAATCGTATGTTGAAGCATGGTGACTATAACCTTGTTCACAGCTTCAACCTGGCCATTAGCCTGAGGGTAGTACAACGTTGAGCTGTTGTGATGTAGACCCAACTTAGAAGTCAACTCAGCCATCATGTAATGACGAAAATGAGAACCATGATCAGTGACAATGACTTGAGGGACACCAAACCTGGTAATGACATGATTGAACAGAAATTGTGCAGTTGTCTTACCGTCAGTTGTGAGTGTAGGCATTGCTTCGACACATTTAGTGATCCAGGTGGATATTGGTGGCCACCCACCTATTCCACTTTGGGCCCCACCATTGTCTCTTTCATTTTTTTAGTTTCAGCACAACTTATTATTTTTTACAGTTTTTCGGGTCCTGAACTTCTGAAGCTGTTTTGAGGCCCTAAACGACGTTTTTTTGGAAAACCGAGAGTGGCTAGGCTTATTTTTCTTGCACCAAAAGTTGTACTCCTTTGATATATCTTTCTAATTGAGCGCGTCAAATGGAGATCGTATGCCAAAGTTACGTCCCTGGGAAGTTGAAACACCAATTTACCCAAACGAGGCCCATAGTTTTGGCGCTTCATCTCCTAGGGTTAAGGTTTTGGATGTTTAGGGTTTTCCATTGTTTCTAAATAATAAATAGGCCCTCAAGCCTCATTGTAACTCAGTTCATAGGCTTGTAGCTAACACATCTCTTCTCAAAGATAAGCTACCAGCGCCCTAGCTAGTTTATTTCTATTCTGTTTGTAAGCAAATTTTAGTTATTTGATATTAATGAAATGAAGTGTTATTTCCGCTGCGTATTTGTATTTATGGTTGCATGTGTATTCTGTTGCGTTTCTACATAAATCTGGATCATGAAGTAGTCAACGGCTACGATAATATGAGCATGCCCCCCGGCTGAATGAGGGTTCCATGTTATAAAATCGATGCCCCACTTCGCAAAGGGACCAACGGTAATGATAGGATGGAGGTGAGCGGGTGGCGCATGCATCTTGCGCTGGTAAATCTGGAAATTGTGACACTTATAGACATCAACAATGCAGTCTTGAAAAATGGTAGGCCATAAATTGCCAACACGAAAAATCTTTTGTACAGTAGCGTATCTAGACATGTGACCGCCACATGCGCCAGAGTGGAAATCATTGAGGAATTTTTCAGCCTCCTCGAGAGTTAAACACTGGTGGAGAACATAATCGGCTCCGATGCAGTATAGAGTATCTCTGACTATGTGATAAGGTTGTGCATGATGGCAGATGCATCGACGAGCATCCTTCGTCAACTTGGATTGGAAAGTGGAAGTCTGGAGATAGACGATAATATCACCGTACCATGGATCGAGAGTGATAATGAGAAAATGGGTGTCGTCCAGAACGCGTTCCTCATAACCAGAAGGAGCAGAGGAAGATGGTAAAGAGTAAATCAAATCGGCAAAAACCAATGATTTCTTAGATTTGGTGGTAGTCAAATCCAAATCAAACTCTTGGAGGATAACAATCCACTTTGAGTATTTTCCCCCAAACAATTGTCGAGTCAAGATATAGGTCATGGGGTTGCAATTTAAAATCACGGTTACTGTGCGTAGTAGAATATAATGGCGAAAAAATTGGACGGCTTGAACAGCAGCCAACACCAATTTCTCGACATGTGCGTAACGTGTTTCAGTATCAAGAATATTGTGGCTCAAATAATAAATGACGTGCTCATCACCATCATCGTCGTCTTGCACCAGAACCATGGTAATAGTGCTAAATGCCGCAGCCAAGTAGAGGGAGTAATCGCAATGATAATTGGGAGGGCGCAACATAGGAGCATTGATAGGCAATGTCTTCAGTGCATTAAAGGTTTTTTGGGCAATCTCATCCCAGAGGAACAGGACGGCTTGCTTAAGTAATCGCGTGAATCCTTTGGCTACTTCAACATTATTCGGTATAAAACAACGCAATAAATTAGCTTTTCCTTGCAGATTCTGCAACTGATGTAAAGATGAAGGGGAGGGGAGATTAACAATAGCTTCGACCTTGAGGGGATTGAGACGAATTCCGTCTTTAGAGACAATAAACCCTAGGATTCTACCAGAATAGACGCATAAGACACACTTATGCAGATTGAGCTGAATGTTATAGCATCTACAACAAAGAAATATTTGAAGGAGATGATCTGGGTGGTCCTTATGCTTAGAAGAATGAGTCGGAAGGTCATCCAGGTAAGGTTGAACAATGCGCTTAATATCGTGGAAAGCGTACGACATTTCTCTTTGAAACGTGGCCCCAGCCTTTTTAAGACCAAAAGGGAGCTTCTTGTAGGCGAAGGTACCCCAAGGATAGATAAAGGTGGTCTTGTGTTGATCATCTAGAAGAATATTGATCTGGTTGTACCCAGGAAACCTGTCCATAAGGGAAAAGATCTCACTCCTAGCACACTCGTCAATGATCTGATCGATAAAAGGAGTGGGATAGTTATCTTTAGGACAAGCGCGGTTGATGTCACGGTAATCCACACAAACACAAATAGTACCTTGCTTTTTATCCACATGAACGATGTTAAAAACCCATTATGTTAAGGGAATCAGATAAATGAAGTCAGCTTTAAGAATTTTTTCAAATTCTGCCTTGATGGCGACCGCCTTTCTAGGATGCACGGGATGAAGGCATTGGTGAACAGGTTTCGCGTTAGGATAAGTAGGAATCTCATGCACCACTATACTTCGATCGATGCCGGGAATTTCTTCGTAAGACTAGGAAAATACATCTCGGAACTCTCGAAAGAGACTAGTATAGACCTTGATTTTATCAGGAGAACATGTCACCCCAATGTGGATGTTCTCCATAACCCCTGGTTTGATGAAGATGTCAATAGGCATCGTTTTCATAATGTTTCCCAAGTTACCTTCCGCAAAGACTTTGTGTGTTGAAATGGGCATTTGAAGCAGATGGGAAGGAGCTTGGGAAGTGGAATTCTCGAGACAAGTAGACGTGGCCCCAAGGCCAGGCATAAAGGAGGAACGATGATGACTATCATCCCAAGGAAGATCCTCAAGAGACATGGTTTCCATGATGGCCTCATCAGTGGCAAAATATTGTTTAAAGGATCAAGATAATTCGAAGCGCCGAGCCAAGGGGATTGAGAATATGTGTCAAGAGACATATTCAAAGGAGTATGATCATAGGGAGGAGGAGTCGAAGCCAAAATAATTTTGAAATAATCAATTTCTATTGGGCTTAACGGCATCGCGTCACCAAATGAATAAATCTTCTTGGGAGAAGGGATGATCCATGGATCAGAAGACGTGGAGATCATATTGACCTGAGCAGTGTTGGTCGGGGGAAGAGGAAAAAGACCCATAAGGGCAGGATCTTTGAAAATACCTGGTCCTATGCTCTCATAAGGCATAGGAATACGATCTACGTATGGAACGTTGCTCTCGGAAGACGTAGAAGTGAAAAAGTACAATTGATCGACAGTGATGATCTTTCCTTCTTGCGAAAATCGAAGAACACGAAAGAGAGTGGATGGGATGCACCTCATGGCATGAGTCCAATGCAACCAAGGAGAAGATTGTAATTGAGCTTGGTGTCAATGAATTCAACCTCAACGTTAACCGTTTTGCCTTCTAACATAATAGGTAAACTAGCGAGAACACCAAGAGGGTGAGATTACCTTCCTTCAAAAGCTTCTAAAGCGTTTGGAGATTGGTTGAGGGCTGGAGAACCAATGGATTTCCAGCAGGCAAAAGACATGATGCAAGTAGATGCACCCTCGTCCATGACCGCTCGATGGATATTCTTTCCATTAATCCCAACTTGGATGATCAGTGCAAGATGGTTAGGGAGATGTAGGATGAAATTTTCCAAATCGAAAGTGATAAGGCTAGCATTGGCGGGGTCAATTCCTCTGATAGCAGATAACAAAGCCTTTCGTTGTGATGGACAACTCTGAAGTACTTCCAATGTAGACATAGCAAATGGCGCCTGAGCCAAATCCTAAAAATATTGTAATGTTGAGCGACAACTGGCTTAGTACTGGGCCTTTCAATATGAAGAGGGCCAAAAGCAAGCAGGGGAGGAGGACCATCAATGATCTCTTTCCCTACTGCCTGACGCGGTTCGGTATAATATTTCAATCAAATAGCAGTAGAGATGGGTGTAGGACTGTTCATCACGAAGACCTAAGAGACAAATGGGGTGGAGGACTAAGGTTTCCCCACCATCTGAGTTTTCTAAGATGGGAATGGTTCTTTAAGGACATCCAGAGTGCCCTGAGTGCATTTTAGCAATCGACTCACCTCGGCCTGTCATGGACAGTCCTTCGTGTAATGCTCTTCATCACAAATTAGACAAGGTTACTTTGGTTTGAATTTCAAACCATCATCAGCACTAGGTTTGGGAGAATCTTGTTTTGGGGTATCAGCTTTGGCCTTACCTTTACCCTTCTTCTTACCCTTGGAAGCTTTATCTGCCGGATTGAACTGGACGAAATTCACTTCCGTGGTCTTACCAAGATTCAGAGGTGGCTGAGAAGCAGTGTTAGTGGAAGAAGTAGATTTTTGCTTCGCATGATTTGGAGAAGACTTTCGAGAAGTCTAAGACACATAACCAATGATACCGTCGACAGATGGCGTCGCCAGTGCTTTGGTATTTCCATGTTGCGGAGCATTGGCCAAGAATTCATACAACGTGATGGATTGAGAGTACACAAGGTCGAGGTATTGGGAATGAGCAATGGATTATTCCTCAATAACACATGCCCCCATAGCAATGTCCTTATCAATCGAATCGATGAAGGAGGTAGTGAACCAATCAGTTAGAAGTTGATCAGGAATCTCAAACTTGATCAAATGACGTCGCCTCCATTCATGAATATAGTAGGAGATAAGAGTAGCCTGATCCTGTTTCAAGGAGTTAGGAGGTGCGTCCCAGTTTCATACCGAATTAGTAACTGAAAGTGTGTGAGAAACGTCATGGCGAGAGAGTTGAAATCTTGAAAAATGTCACGAGAGAGGTCAATGTACCACTTTGTAGCAGCACCAGTGAGAGTCCTTTGGAAAAGACGTAGTCGAATCGAATCGTCAACCCAAGAGTTAGAGGAACACCAAAGATGGTAAGTCATAACATGCACTTGGGGGTCTTCTCTAGACTTGCCTTAAAATTTTGGACAATCGCCAGGGATTTTAATCAGAACTGGAGGGCAGTATGGATTATGAAGGATAGGATCATTCGTCAACTTCGACACATCGGGCAGTTCCGGCATAGCAAGAAAGGGAAATTGTGGATTGAATGGCATTGCAGGCCTTTGATAGAGACCATTATTGGGATTCCAACTAGGTTAGGAGAAATTCTGACCCCAAATGTTCTGTCCCAAAGGATTTTGTCCATAGGGTTTAGAAGCTAGATAATTCTATCCATACACTGGTTGAGGACCAGGATATTGATTGTGAGCGAACCATTGAGGTCTTATCTGAACAACATATGGATTTTGTTGTGGAATGTAATAAGTGCCTTGGGGCGCACTATATACCACCTGATATTGACCTTGAGGAATAAAAGGTTGGCGCTGAGGTTGCAAGGGTTGCCCTTGGGGTGTAGGTTGACCGGGATGTTACGATTGAACAGGCTCTCCCTATGGTGCAGGTTGGCTTGGATGTTAGGGTTGGACATGTTGCCCCTGTGGTGCTGGTTTTCCTGGGTGCTAAGAGCCATTGGGCTGCCACTATGGTTGAGGTTGGCCTGATGGTTGGGATGAGTGAGGTTTCCCATGGGGACTAGGTTGGCCTGGCTGTGATGAACCAGGTTGCCCCTGAAAAACAGGTTGGACTGGCTGAGTAGTAGAGAGCTGACCTTGTTGTACAAAAGTTGGGCCTTGCTAAACATAAGGCTGGTTCTGTTGCACAAAAGATTACCCCTGATATGGATATGTTTGCCCTTGGGGAACATAAGATGCTCCCTGTTGAATATAAGGTTGACCAGCAGGACCATAGGGTTGTCCCTGTTGGACGGAAGGTTGTCCCTGAAAGGGTTGTCCTTGCGGACCATAGGGTTTCCTTGTTGGACCAAAGGTTGTCCTTGTGGACCATAGGGTTGTCCCTGAAGGTATGTGAACTAGTTGGGGTAAACCGACATTTGAGGTATCTGAACATACAATGGACTTGCTAGGTTGGGCCTGTTTAAATAGATGTGATTTCAGTGCTCATCATAATAATGCGGAGGATTGATGGGAGCTTGTGGCTGCTGAGAACCCTGAGGGATATAATTCTATTGTTGAATGGCCAACATGTATTGATCGTACGTCAAACATTCGGGAATTGGATTAGAAGAGACAGGCGCACTACTAATAGGTTGGACTCCCGACACGTGAGGCTATGATCCACTCACGATGGGCTCAACAGGTATCGCTGAAGCGATGGGAATCGATCCATGAACAACAAAATATGGCGGTACTGAAAAAATAACACTAATAGATGGTGCGGATGAATCCACACAGACAGTGGGCTTGGTTGGGATAGATGTAACGGTCGTCGACGTAATGGGAGTCAAGGGGGATGCACCCGATACAAACGGCCCTTCTGAGGGAGCCGATGTACCCGAACATATCGGATTCTGATACAAGGATGTAGCACTTGAAATTATATGACTCCACGAACGATAATCGACTCGGAGAGAGGAATTTTTACCTGAGACATAAGGTAAATTCTTCGGATAGAACTAATATTTCCTAGTAGAAACATAAGTCTCTTCACTGCTGATGGGACTTGTAGCATCCATATCATATGAAGACATGTTGTCGGCGAAAAGGCGATGAGAAATGGAAAGTAAAGCGTGTGTTAATGGTGATTCAAGTGGTTTCGAGGTAAGCGGTTTGGAGGTAAGAGGAGGATACTCTTCTTCGTCCCTGAAACCGACCCAAATGTTCGTAGGTTTCCAATTGATATTAAACGGTTCCTCGGGAGGAGATCAAGTAGCAAGGGGTAGAATACTCGGAATAATAGACCGCGAGTAACCTATAGGCCTAGTAGGCTGAGGTGCCTCCGAAGAAACTTCAGGAGAAGGATCTCCACTATGAGGTAATGAAGGGGACGACGAAACTGGTGGTTCCGCCACTGTGACTTTGTCTCAAAAACAAGAGAGAAAAGAGATGAGAAAACCGAGGCTTTAGGACCAAATATTAAGGAATTAATTAAGAACAAGCCAACACAATAACTTTAATGGGCGTGTGATCGTAGGCAATCAATTTTATGACACTAAAACAAAAATCTTCCTTTTCATATTTTAAGAGTCGATAAAAGGGCAAAAGGTGACTCTAGTCACTTTCGGGTTGGACGAGCTTGAAAGGAGAAGTGCTCAATGATCTTTTCAATTTTAGGGAGTCACGGAAAGATAAAAGTGACTACACATGAAATCTAAGCAAGAGGGTGTACCAAGCTCCTGTGAAGTGCAATATACACCTTGGTGATCAAATGAAAGAGAAATGACCAAGGACTTAACGTACATTCAGGCAAGCTCCCCGAATGTTGTGTTTGATGTTTCACAGTTACAGGGCGGCAGACTCGGCTTCCTATGGACAAAGGATTGAAACCTATGAGGGTCTCCCTCTATATACACAACGGTACGGGGAGCACAAGTCCATGCTAGCGTTGTCTAATGCCAGATGGTGAACGACAACTACTAGGTTTAACGACGCTGGAACACGTCACTAGCCTAGACCTCTGAATATGAGCGTTAAGTTTCAATGCTTCCTTAGGTTGATTGAGTTCATTTTAAAGTTGATCTTGAATTAATGTTGCAGTTTCAAGGCCTTACCAAATGTGATATTGAATCCCTAATGCACAACTACATGCGAAAGAAAATCATTTCAATTTGATGAATAGCTAGCTAAGAGAAGGATAGTAGTTCACAATGAAGCAACAATCAATCGAATACAAGAAATTTTCCTAATGAAGCTAACACAACCAAAGTAGAAAACGAAAATATATTTCCTTGTTCACTAAAAGCTACTAATGAAAAAGAATGTTTTTCATTTTCAAATCAAGAGAAAGAATGCAAATTTTGTTCTTTTAGATGAATGAGAAGCAAAATGCACTGTTACACTAAAAGACTAGTTTTGATTCACTCGAACAAAATGATCAAAAATAAGGAGACCAATCCAAAGCGAATTTAAAACACACTCAAAACAAAGACGCATTCCTTCAAGAAAAAAGAGGACTTTTAAATCGATTCAGTGAGCAATGTGATCTATGCTCAGGGTGATAGATAGAAAGTCGAACAAACACCAAAATGATAGCTCAACGACCCAACAACACGTAGAATCGAAAGAAAAGATCAAACAATCATTCACTTAGCTGGAAAGATAAAAGAATATATTGACTTAGACTCAACTCATAAGGCTTAGCAAGGAGGTATCCAAACAAGCTACAAAATTCACCTAGAGACCCTAGGATGACGATCCACACTGATCAGATGAGGGGAAAACAACTGAGAATAATGAGACAGGAGATTCAAAGCAATTCAAAGGGACTAATTCAGGAGGGAAAAACCAATCCAGAGGCAAGACACATTGGCAAAACTCAGGGAATAGGCCCAAATCCAAACCTATAGGATTCGGCGCGACTGTTCAGATGTAATCCGCGTTGAACATGGGAAGATGCACCTGTAAAACAGGCAACAAGCACCAATCGGCGCGACTATTTAAGAAACAGCAGCGCCGAGCTAGAAAGCTATGGAAAGGATAAAAAGCCACTGAGAAAAAGCCATACTTAACATTATGAGACTAAGTATGGTGGCTGGAAACAATCAGACAAGAAAAACAAAGTAGAAAAGTGGTAATACGACCAAAGTCAAACATACAAGCAAAATACTAGACGAACAATGAGAGACGGAAAACACATTGATCCCCAGCGGAGTAGCCAACTTATTGAGCAGGAAAATCCCCTCTGCAGACAGAGGCGATCCCTCTAGCCCTAGGGTGGGTCTAGCAAGAAGGGAACATGTTGGACTTTCAAGCTCCTAGCTTATAAATGGAAAACGAGTTGGGATAGATGACCTACCTTGGTCCAACACTCTTGTCGTAGCTTGCAGCAGCGATCTCCCGATCTTTGTCATCACACGTCGCGGTATTTCAGTGATAATGTCTATGTACCTGCATAAGGATCAAATGAACAGTGTTACCATACAAAAACATACTTTCATTTGTAGCTATTCGATTGGTCAAGGAAAATCCAACATTTTTCATATTATTAAACACAAAATTGGAACCAAAAGACCAGTCATGTATTAATAATAGAGAAAAGAAGTTTACAACCTTAATGCCTTGATGTTGCAGCCTCCTTCAACGGGTTTAGTCGGGCGTGTCTCAAGCATTTGTCGGGGTTCGAACTTAGTGAGGCAATAGGCCTAAACTCTCTCTCGACAATGGATTCCTCTCTGCCTTATTCTTCACACTAGCTATAGTAATGAATGTTCAACTAGCTGAAACCATGTGAGAAGGAAGTATTTATAGGAGAGGAGAGAGTGGTTTGGGATCCCTCATAAAATGTAAGAGAGGTCTTATCCCTTTGGGGAGTTGCACAATTGTAGGAAATAAGAAGCCAAAGGGATGACTTTGACATTATTCAGTCGAACAAACCATGATGACTCTGCTCACGAAGTTGTTAGGCATGGAAACTTCGTTTCTATTTTAAAAAAATTTCCAAAAACAACTCAGCGCGAGTGCCGCACTGAGATAGGGCGCCAATGGGTGCGAGGCTCAGTGCTAATTTCTCTATGGGTGTGAGGCCATAACTACCTACTAGTGCTGACCCAAAATCAAATGTTTTTGAGAGTTTGCATGAGGAATGATCAATAGAGGAAATGTTATTGACATGCCAAGGGATTCAATGATACTCATAGCAAGGTATGAAAAAACACAAAATTCCCAATTATACCTCACACCATTTGAAATAGGAGCCCCATCTGGGATATCGGCCCGGTTACCATATGTTCTTGAATATTTTTCTTGGCTCTAACTGTCGGCAAGGAAAAGGAGTGCAAAGGTGCCTTTGAAAAGTAAGCGAATGTGTCTAGTGAGTGTTTGGTTGCAGGTGTGTCAAGGTTCTTCTACTGCAGAGGGGAAAGAGAAGTGAGCCTCTAAGAGAGAGGTTACAGTACCACCCTAGTAGAGGCACACACAACCAAGAAGGATTCGTCTAACATCCAACATAATAGTCCACAAAAGATGGGACAGTCATTACAACCAATTGATGAGAAAGATTTGTCTAGTATCCAACGGAATATTCCACAACGTTGGGACAACAATAACAACCATTACAACACATTCTCAATATGATAAGTACTAAAATAACCGAAATAATTCAACTACTTTAGCACAAATGAAAGCAAACAGGAAATACAAACATCCGTAGAATAGTCTTACAAATATTAATAATCCATGCATGAAGAACGTGTTGCCCATGAAGACTTGTGTTAGTAAGTAAAAGTTCCAAGATACATGTATACAATGAACACCACTAGCTCCAATAGTGGAGCGTTGGAGCCACTCCTTGCTCTCTTAAAGAACTAGCTTTTCTCTTTAGTGCCTTGCAGGAGGAGCCAATGTGAAAAAGTCCCTTGCTCATACAATGAGGGTGTATATATAACCAATGGGGAGGTGATGCTTCACCTTCCTTGTGAATATTTGACTACCCTCATGACTATTTGACTTCCCATGACTTTTTGACTTTACATGACTCTTCATATTTTGTACATGTCCTTTGGACTTCCACTTTACAATACATTTCTCCAATATTGATTTACGTATTCCACAAAATGATGTGGCAAATGATGACTCATGACACGACATGACATGAAACTGATGACATGGAAATGTCCAGCCATTATTTGATGCATTTTTTGTCTTCTCGAAAATATGGAGCATGTTCTTCTTCTTCCTGTGAAAGTTTAAAAACAGAAACCCTACTACAGTGTCTTGATCTACTTCACCTACTTGTTTGATTAATTAACAAGTTATTAATCTAAAGTATTCAGAAAAACATTAAAGCAAATACGAACTGTCGTCTACGCATATACAGATCATTTACTGAACAACACGCACATAAGACAAATTTACGCATAGATTTTTCAGACAAATGTCCCCGGAAAAACCCAATGCAGGAAAACCGGTGCAGAAGCTCTAGAGGGTTTTATTATTATGCATAATCTAAATACAACAATCTGGGCACCAGAAATGGTCTTCCCTACAGAGAAATTACACGATAGATGTACCTTTCACTCGGGACATAAAATATGATTGATCCAACCCTCTGCAGGGAATTACGAATTCGAGCCCTTTTTGGCCTACTAGAACCCTCAACGCAAACTTCTTTAGCCTCTGTGTCAACCCTCTTGCCCAGTACAGCCTTTCTGCAACACAAGTTTCCCCTGCGTCACTCTGGAAGGCTTTGAGCTACCTCTGCGTCACCCTCTGTGTGGCCTCCGCATTTAGCGTGGCTGGACTACATCCCTCTTGCTGGCCCATGTGCTGCACTGGTACAATATATGGTTGATCCAAACCTCTGCAGGGAATTACGAATTCGAGCCCTTTTTGGCCCACTGGAATCCTCAACGCAGACTTCTCCAGCCTCTGTGTCAGCTCTCTTTCCCAGCACAACCTTTGCGCAACACAAGTTTCCCTTGCGTCACTCTGGAAACTTCTAAGCTACCTCTGCATCACCCTCTGTGTGGCCTTTGTGTTAGCGTGGCTGGACTTCATCCCTCCTGCTAGCCCATGTGCTGCCCTGGTATGATACTACCTCTTTACTGCAGTATTCTCAGCCTCAGATCAGATCATCCCTTGCCAATTTCCGCCCCTCGCTACATTGCAAACTCTCTTAGAATTCCCCAGCAAACTCCGCCCCAGATATTCGACTTAGCTTCAGTGCTCTGCAATGTGTGTGTGTGTGTGTTCTCCAACTGACCCCAAGCCCTTCCTTTATACTTTTCTCGTTGGAAAACTAATGACTGTGGTCTAATTTTTAATCAACGGCTCAGATTAAAACAATGCTTGATCCACGTCACTCAGAATCATTTCATTGCATGTGTAAATTAATTCACTTCAATTTTTTAATTTCCTTAAGTTAGAATTAGGCTCCCTATTAAAAAAAATAATTATTTGAATAACTATTACACAAGATGAAATTTCTCCAAACGCTTTCTAGGTCTTGGAGATCTCGTGTGTCTTAGCCCCTCCACAAAATTTCAAAGCTAGAGCACACCCGATGCTACCCCAAAATCTCAACACTCCCTCCTAGCGAGGAGTGTGCTCTATCAATATTTCCACACTAGAGCATCACCTCATCTTGGCATCAGTCTCTGCGCTACTGATTCTCGGCCTGCTGCCCTCCATCCACTGTGTTGTTGCTCTCTATATTGCTGCCACTGAAACTGCCACATATGTACTGCAACTTCTCTTTAAATTGCTGCATCATGCTGCCTATAACACAACCACTGCTAACCGTTGCACTGCAACTCAGTTATTGATAAATAAGCAACTGAAGGACCATCACCCAATCACTTACAAACAAGTCAGTTGGGCTACATCTCATCACTGAAGCATCCTCTACTGCTGCTCTGCGCTGTCTCTTTGAAGCACTGCAATGTCACTTCTCTGCACTGCGTAAGCACTGCTTTTGTACTGCTGAAATCCCATCAGCCTATGCGCCGCTGCTTCCATGTTTTTTCTACCTCTCCTCTGTGCTGTCCCAGAATTCAATGTTCTAGCTTTACCTCTTATTCTCCATGATCTTTTGCACCCACTGCTCCAGTCATCCTACTACTGTCTTAAGGCTCTCGTAGCACATATGTGATCCAAGAGTTTGGGCACCTCAAGGATCATGCCACCCATCTGTAGCTACTCTTTAGATCAATATCACCCCACTTCCTTGGTTCACGAGCACTCATGGCTACGTCATCATCACTACCATCATCCCCTTTTGTTGTTGTTGCCTTGGAATCAGAATATTCCTTGTCCTTCCTCTTAGGACAAAAGCTGGCAAAGTGTCCAAGTTTGCCACATTTAAAGTACCGTACCTTTGATAGGCCCTTCTTCTTCTTCCCTTGCTGACATTGTCCCTTAGATGCAAGGGTTGCATCCTCCTCCTCCTCTTTATTTACTTTGACTCCACCGTCGTTGCTTTGCTTCTTGGTTATTCTCCTGATTTCCTCCCGATGGAGGATTTCCCACATGTCTTTCCAGGATGGTAACATTGCTCTGCCCAAGATGCTTTCTATAAACATTTCCCATTGTAATATCTCGTGTGTGGTAGGGCCCGCACCTCGACTTTCTCAAGGAAAGTGTAGAAATACTCTCAGAACAATGTGTGGAATGGCTGGTCCCTCTATCAACTGCGTAATCTCCAAGCTGCTGGAAAATGTTGCCATGTTGCTGCAACTGCTGGAATGAAATGAGTATTTGGGGCTGCTCCCCAACTCGGAAAATGTTGAAACTCTAGGAATGGCCTCCTCTCCCAATACCCAAAAAAGCCCAGAGAGATTTTCAAGAATGGTTGACCCCGGAAAATACCTCCTTTGAGGCACTACGCTATCCCTCAAGGGAAAACGCTGACCCTGAAGGAAACACTACAAAATATGGCATCTCCCTCTGCAAAATGTCTACAATAGGCAAGGGCTGATCCCTGCTCTAATCCTCCGGTCTGAATCCACCCAAATAACCTCAATTTGGAACCTCCCCCAACTAGAACTGTGTCCTCTCTCTGCAAGACTGCGTTGTCCCTCCAAGGAATGTTCCTAAATGACTGAAGTTCTGATCTCCCCCTGCAAAATACGGTAGGACTCCTCACCCGAGCAAGCACTCGAAGTCTCCCGGGGCTGAGGTTGGGATCTCCACACGGAGAAACCTGGTGTACTGAATAGTACGTGCAGATTAGCTAAACAACAAGCGTGCTCAATGTCTAGAGACAATCTCAAAAATTCATAATCATCAATGATATAAATGAGGTAGCCTCCCCTATATTTATCTTTGGTGAGCCTCCCTCTCTCCTTGGCCCCACCATGCTTACACTACCTCTCTTTGGCCCACGTTGCCAACTCATCTGTGCTGGCTGGGCCCATGCTGTCTAAGTATGTCACCTCCCCTTCGTTGTCACTTGGCCCCCTTTTCCCCACCTTGAGCACAACGTTATGTCTCCTAGGTGACTTTAGGGAGTGTGTTTTTTCCTAAATGAGTCACATTCTCCTTTTACCCACTTTATTTATATTTTAACTATACAAGGCAAAATTAATCAAAATTAATATTTCCAACTAGCTATCGCTAATTGGAAATATTACACCCATTCATCAGTGACTGCATTCATTGTAGTCCTTATGAAGAGCCCTTCATCCAGAGTTGTCCCCATGGAAATCAGCTGGTCTCGGATAGTCTGAAGTCTAAAGAGGAAGGGATCGATTTCCTCACCCTTCTCCATATGGAACAACCGTATATGATTCTCTAGAAGCATATTCCTCTAGACGAAACTTCCTTGATACATTGTGTTCAATGTTGTTTATATCTCATTTGTTGTATTTTTCCTGACAATGTGTGGGACCACGTGATCCTTTACTCCATCCATGATCAAGCGCTTTTCCCGCGTTTGATTCTCGTTCAGGGTATCTGCATCGGTAGGCACATCTAGGACATTTTCTGCATGGTCCTTGATGTCGTACTCATCCAAGATTGTCAGGATCTTGGCCCTCCAGATAAAAAAATTTGGACATATCGTCCAACCTATCTTGATCTCTCAGTCCATGAGAAACCATCTCTTCTCAATATGTCGAATCACGGACTATTCTCCCTTCCACTGCTGCTACACTCCACAAAGACCTGGACCTAGTCTTCTTGGCAAAAGAACCCTCTAGAGAATGTGCTCCCTCTAACAAATGATTTCCCTCTTGGAAATTCTTCACCAATTCTAATGAATCAGTCCTTTATGATCACTCCTTTTAATCACACTTAGATTCCTTGGCTAGATAATATGTTGAGCAACTGTTCTCCTCTCGCTTTCGTCACCTTTGCTAGGAATTTTTCTACACCGACAAAACCTGTGACACACCAGAAACTTCTGAACACTTCCAGACTTTGGAAAATTGCACATTAATTTTCCACTTGAACTGCATCACCCTCTTGGTGTTGCGTCACCCTCTACATGAGTAGACTGGCTCAACGTCCTCCTCCTAGTGTTGCATCAGCCTCTGCGTGAGTAGACTAGCTCTGTGTCATGTTTCTCGAGTTGTGTCAGCCTCTGTGTGAGCAGACTGACCCTGCGTCACCCTTGCCGGATCTGCGTCCCTCCTGGTGCTGCGTTGCATTCTTATGGATCTCTGCTGCTTCAGCTACCCTTTCTGCAACAAGTATCTTTAGCTGCTTTATTGGTGGATCAGCTTGATCTATAATGCTCTGATACCATGTGAAAGTTTCAAAACAGAAACCATACTACAGTGTCTTGATCTACTTTGCCTACTTATTTTATTAATTAACAAGTTATTAATTTAAAGTATTCAAAAAAACATTAAAGAAAATACAAACTGCACTCTAAACATATACATATCATTTACTGAACAACACGCACATGTGACAAAATTACACAAATTTTTCGGACAAATGTCCCCCAAAAAACACAATGTGAGAAAACCAGTGCAACATCTCTAGAGGGTTTTCTTATTATGAAGAATATGAATACAACATTCTAAGCACCAAAAGCAGTCTTCCCTATAGAGAAATTACATGGCATATGTACCTTTCACTCGGAGACAAAAAATATCGCTGATCCAACCCTCTGCGGGGAATTACGAATTCAAGCCCTTTCTGGCCCACTGGAACCCTTGGCTCAATCTTCTCCAGCCTCTACATCAGTCTTCTAGCCCAACGCAACCTCTTCGTCACCCTCTATGTGGCCTCTACGTCAACGTGGCTGGACTGGGTCCCTCCTGATGGCCTCTGCGCTGCCCTGGTACGATGCTGCCTCTCTGTTGCTATATTCCCGGCCTCGTATCAGATCATCCCTTGTCGATCTATGCACCTTACTACACTGCAAACTCTCTTCGAATTCCTCAACAAACCCCACCTTAGAAATTTGACTTAACTTCAATTCTCTGCAATGTGTGTGTGTGTGTGTGTTCTCCAACTGACCCCAAGCCCTTCCTTTATACTTTTCTCGCTAGCAAACCAACTGTCGTGATCTAATATTTAATCTACGGCTGAGATTAAAAGAATGCTTGATCCACGTCACTTAGAATGATTTCATTACATGTGTAAATAATTCACTTTAATTTTTTTAATTTCCCTAAGTTAGACTTAGGGTCCCCAATAAAAAATTTAATTATTCAAATAACTATTACACATAATGAAATTTATCCAAACGCTTTTTGGGCCTTGGATATCTAATGTGTCTTAGCCCCTCCATAAAGTTTCAGAGCTAGAGAACACCCGATGCTACCCCAAAACCTCAACACTTCCTTCTCCTTAAGACTTCAATACGAGGAGCCTTCTATGTGATCTCGATCTTTCATCTTCTATCATAGTTCGATGTTCCTTCGTCTTCTCACACGATGATTGACAGTCCTCTAAATTAGACATAAATTAATGCCCATCTAACCTTTATTAGGCACATAAAAGATATATTAAATCTCTCCTACACTTAATAATGTTTTTTAAGATTTAATATGTTCTTAGGAAGGTTTAGAGATAATTGCATATTTGTGGCTAATATTATTTATTTTTCAAGGATATTGTGAGAATATTGGGAAAATTATGGAGATTTTGAGAAGGAGATAATTTAGGGACTTTCTCCCTACTACTGGAGGATTAATATTGGATAATAAATGAACAAAATATCATGAAATTATTGAGAAATTCTGGAGAGATTCTGGAACTCCGATGATTGAGAAAATCTAGGAATGTGTTCCCTGTTATTTACTGCAAACTCAGTGTTGGGAACCAAATCCACTATTCGAGGGATTTTGGAGGGGAAAGATTTGTCCTTAAGGAGAATGCTTCCTCATCATGTTTTATAAATACCAATTCGAATTGGCCTCTAGGGGCATGTATTGTTTAGTCTTACTGTGGAGAAAACTTGTTTTATGGTAGCTCCACTTTATTTTCTTGCAGGGATGTACTTGGACTGGTTCAATAATGAATATTGGTGCCATTTTTAGCTTCTAAGGCTTGGTTTCTTCCATAGGACTCCGAGTCCTCCTTGGGCTTGGCCATCCCAGGAGCCTCAGAGCCCTCTTGCACAATTTATTTGTGTTCTTTCCACTTCTTATTCACATGCATCTCTCATTTCTGTTTTTCATATTTCTCTACTTAGTATTGTTTCTTTTCTTGCTGTAGGATTGAGTCAAATGATTGAAGTGAGTTATTTTGTAGGTTTTTTACATATTCAAAATAATTATTTATCCTCATAATAAATTTGGAAGGTCATCTTAATCATTAAGCTACTTGGATTTGGTTACTAGTTCATGATCATAAGATTTTTGTAAATGCCTTGTAGCGAAATAGTAGTAAATTTCTGTTATTTTTTAGAATTGGTTAATGAGTTGCATTTGACTTGATTTCACTTGGATTATGTCATAATAATGTTAGAGTTAATAACAAAAATTTACCCCATTGTATTTTCACTTGATTAGATTAGGCATTTGATAGATTAACTAGCTCACTAGTTTTTGAATTTCCAAATTTTAGAGTAGTAATATTTTGTTATTTTTTAGCATGTCTGAACAAGGGTATTTTGGAGTGATTCCGCTTGGAATGGAGACCTAAGACATCATACTTAATAACAAAATTTTTTTACTTATTCATTCAGTGAGTTATTTCCAAAACAGACTTTCATGTAGCAAAAGCAGAGTTTCTTGTAGCAGATGTAAACTCGACTAGATTTGCTCCCAAAACTTGGTTTTTGTCTCTTAGGCATTGAACCATGACCCCTAGGATATAAATCCATGATTGAGGAAGAAAAAACACCATTTAGGACATGCATTTTTACAAAGTAGATTAGGCCTATTTATTTGAATTCATGCTCTTAGGATTTCAATTGTAAATTGTTGTTCTTGCCTAGGATTAATTTGTTTTCAAAGCAACAATTCCATTTCTAAAACTAGTTTAGGCTTTGATTTCATGACATTCACTCCATTACATAAGATCAACAAAAGAATGATACATTGTATGCTGCACATATAGTGTCGATACCTCTTAAGTTTGTATGAACCCTGGGTTGATAATTAAAGTTTGAAGCCTCGGCAGTTGAAAAATTCTTGTTGCAATACTGAGGCTCATCACTTTTTGATGTCGTTGCCGGGGAGGTGTCAAAGTATGCATTGTTTTTTTCCCTAGTTTATTCATTTCCTTTCTTTCTGCACAAAAAAAATAAAAATAAAAATAAAAATAAATAAATAAATAAATAAAAATAAAAATTGCATCAGGCATATTTCATTTAAAAAACATAAAATTGCATTGCATTAGCATTCTTATTAATAAATAAATAAAAATACTTCTCCAACATCAAACCACCCCCTCCCCCCATTTGATCACGTGGTGAAGTAAGAACCACATCACCATCCACTTTTGTAGGTAAAAGAAGAAGAGGTGGCAGAAAAGGTAGAAGAAATGGATGGAGATGATGAAAATGAAGAAGATCCTCTTGGATTTCCCATTCAAGATACTGAATTGAGTGTGCATATGAAGAGCATCCCTCCATCTTTCCTTCCCAACTTCCATGGTATGAGGTCATAGAATCCATAAACCTTTCTCTTTGAATTTGAAATACTTTGTAGATCTTATGGCTACTTATCACAAACTCAAAATTTGATATTGTTTCCTGCAACATTGAAGTATAAAGATCTTAAATGGTTCATGGGTTTAGGTACTAATTCAATAAGATCATGGAATGATATGCAAAATATATTTATAGAAAAATATAAAGAATATGATCTTAAAGAAGAAATATTTAGAAAGATCTAATATGAGAACCTTGAAGATCTAATAGATAAGTTCATGTTTAATGTTAAGAGGGGAAAATTACAACATTTATGGTTTGACACACTAAATACCCTCTTACTTAGAACAATTAGGGATGAGTGGACCGATCCCCTTGATCTCATGAGTAGAGGAGATGTATACCAATTAGCATTTGAATAAATATGTGAAACATGCAAGCACATATCAAGAGGAAGGGCAAGTGTAGGTAAATCATCATCAACATTGGTGAGTCAAGATGAACTTGAAAATTTGCTTGATAACTTTTTAACGTAAATTCTTAGCAATCTAATTGAACAAGTAGAAATGTTAAGAACTCAAAATGAGCAAAGATAATATGCTAATATTTGTGTTATCCATGCGGAATCATATGCTACTAAATATTGTCCATAATTACCAAGGTTTAAGGAAGTTTACGAAGAAGACAATGGAGCAAGTCAATAACCACAGAAGTTATGTTATGTAGCTCCAAGAAGACCATGGTAACTTAGTCAAATTGATATGATGCAAGGACCTACTTCACAATTTCAAGCTTATTCACATCCATCTCAAAGTAATTGGAACACACTCTTTCCTTGGAAACCTTGGCCATATCAACCCCAAAACCAATCTTGGCAACACGGTTGGCAAGAATATTATGCGAGAAATCCACAATATGATCCTCAATATCCTCCATACCCAACTTCGTGTTATCCCTCCCATCCACTTCCACCACAACCACAACCTCAACCACATCCATCTCATAGATCCAATCCCACTCAACTACCTATACCACCATTTCCAAACCCACATAATGAAGTATCTCAACCCACTTACAATGTTGAGGTACAATACTACCATACATATCCTCTTGATCTAAATGGTATTCATCTTAGTTCAAAAAAGGTATTGCAAAAAAGAGATTCTCTTAATGTCATTGAAGGACAACATTAAGAAGAATAAGATTCAAATGAGGAGATCAAAGATTCATAGGCTGCACTTTATGGGGAGAAGACATCAGAATCAGAAACTGAGAAGATTCCCTCATGTTTACCATCAAATACTCCATGTGTTCAATAGAACAATCAACAAAAAGAGGAATATTTTAATGTCATGGTAGAAGATTACACAAAAAGAGATCCAAATATGTAAGTGGACCAGGAGCATCACAACTATATTGAAATATGGTTCTAGACAATCATTAAGTTGCGGCAACAGACTCTTCTTCAACAATACTTGATATCATCTCACTCAAAGAAGTTGGTCTCTCATATCCAGGTACATGTCAAAGCATGTCTTTCAAGCCTACACATGATTCTATCTGTCATCTTGATGTGCACATGGATCCATTGGAAGTATTCCTATACTTGGAAGAGATTTTGTTTTTTCAAGTAGAGTAGGATAGAAAAAAATAAAAAAGGGAAAAAGAGAAAAAGGAAAAAGAATAAAATCTCAAGTGAAAACCCCTTTTGAGACACTTGAGATTGACTTACTGATTGAAAACCTCCATGAGGCGATCATTGGGTTGAAAAAAGAAGAAATAAGAGAAAAATAAAATATCCTATGTGAAAACCTCCTTTGAGGTGCCTAGGCATACCTACGAGTTGAAAACCTCAGTGAGGCACCTAATAGGCCTAAAAAAAAGAGAAAAAAAATGAAAAATGAAAAATGAAAAGAAAAAAAGTATTTTCTCCATGTATCTCTCTCTAATGAATGCGCGTGCTCTCCAACCTTCACAAGCAACAAAAAAACAAGTTGGCAAAAAAAAAAAATGGTCAAAACCCTAGTCAAAGGAAGTCAAAATTGAACTTCCTCCTCCTTTTCTCATATGCTCCAAAAGAACCAAGGTCATGCCAATCCATCACCCTCATCAATTTCTGATATCCACCCATCATTTCCAAGATTTTCTCATTCATTTTCCCCATTGTCCTAAAATGCTACAGGAAACCACGTTTTTGCTACAGGAAAATCTTGTTTTTTACCATAAAATTGTTTTTATTATATCTCAAAAACCATGCATCCATTTTCCGAGCTGTTTCAGGGGGATATGCATATATATGATGGTAACATGTTCAAGCAATTTCATTAATTTCGGGTGCACACTTTCTAAGAAATTGACCTCCATCACCAACAACCATTTGTAATTTTTCTCAATATTCGTGCATCCAATGGTCGAGATTTTTTATGGAGAGGTGCAAAAGGGTGATAGTAATATGCTCAATCCAATCTATTGTTTTATAGTTATGCCTAAATCAAGTATGATACAAGGGGGTTGTCCTGAAAAGCTACAGGAAGTCCTGTAGATGCTACAGCACGCAGATCTAATTGAGGAAAGGGTCAAAAGATCATTTATTATGTAGAGAAGTTTGAGAGAGGTCCCCTAACACCATTTCCATCATCTATCCACTCTATCTAGCCAAATTCATCCACAAATTCCACTCTACATTACATGAAAAAAATCAGAAAAAGCTATGTCATCAACTTTTCCACCACCTACACCACCTCTTGATGATTGTAACCTTGTCCTTATACCTCCTATGAATTTCCATCAATCCCACAGGTAGTAATTATGTCTCTAAGAGGAATTAAATGGTTGTTACAGGAAGAGGATTCCTCTTGTAGCAACTTTTACAGTCACATAAAAACTCAGCATCAATTCTTTTTTCACCCACAGAGCAGAAGATCTAGCCACCTTGAGCATCATGAAGCCATTTCTGAAGAGAAGAGCACACCCTCCTTAGGAAGCAGTCCATCCACTCCACCAACATAAGATTGAACATTGGGAAGAAGACTTCACACACAAAAAAATTTACCAGTCAAAAAATCATCATGTTATGAAGACTTGTACTGAAGCAAAATCATCAACTACAACACTCACATCATGAACATCTCAGCAGTAGAATTTTATCCAGGGATGTGAAGCAACAACAACAACAACAACAACAAAACCCTATAAGACCTCCATATTCAAGGTTATCAACAATAGGACCTCAAGCAAATTATCACATGCAGCTTCAGGATCATGAGTAGCAACTTCGGAACCACTAAAGGCAGCTTCAACAGTCATAAGAAGCCTCAATATCACCTACAAAAACACACCAAGGGTAAGGCTCAAGTATGCAATCATTTAAACTTTTCTTCGAATCTATTCTAGCTTAAGAAAACATTAAAAGTGTGAGAATGAAGGTTTTTTTATATAGCCAAAATTAGTGGAAGAGGAGCCTTGGCCTTATCTTGCAATTAGCTTCACTTTTCCACCAAGACACACACACATGTGGGAGAGGAACAAGACAAAACTAAAGAGGACTTGATAAAGTGGGTAGTAGGCAGTTAGTTGTGATGGAAGACAAGGAGTACCAAGGGGTAACTGAGGATGAACTCAGTTAACAAAAAAAGAACTCTGAGTTTATTTTGCATGTAATGAAATATATATATATATATATATATATATATATATATATATATATATTGGAAAAAAAAAAAAGGTGGACCCACCACCTCTTGGCTTGCGAAATAGAGCTGCTAGAGGAAAAATAGGGCTGCAACAGGCATAAAATTTGCTACAGGAAAAACAGATTTGCTACAAAACCGAAAAATTTGCTACAAGAAGTTAACCAATGACACACTCCATGGAAAACTCCAGCATGCACCCATTCACTCATTTCACCTTTCAAGTAGGCAGAAAACTCCATTTTTAATTTGACTGTAATTGCTATAGGAAAGTCCTAGCAGCTACAGGATTCCTGTAGCACTACAGAAAACCCTGTAAATTCTATAAGAAACTTATTTACAAGGATATTAGCTCTCTCAAAGGTTTATAAACTTAAAAAAGAGCATGATAATTTATTTTTTTCCTATACCTCCCACTCCTAACCCTCACTTCACTCCATTCACAAGGATTCACTCCCTAAACCATATGTTGCGCCACTATCAGATATATCACCTATACATTGGCATGGGACATCACTCCTTACCTCTCCATCATCCATCCCTAACCTCCATAAACCATTTCCCTTCATCTCTAAGCAATCTGGAGCCCCAAGAAGCAGAGAGAAGACTGTTACAGGAACTTGAAAAGTTTCCTATAGGAATTATGTATATGGATCAACAAGGTCAAAATCTGAGGATAATTTGATGAATATGGCTTCAAATGACCACCAACGGACTCCAGGAGGATGAACACACTATCAAAGGCACATGAGGACCTCCATGCAACACCTACAAGAAGAAAAAAAACAAATAACAAGGTTAAGAAACTCACTGAGAAACAAGTTTCTAAGTCATAAAATACATTAAAAAAAAGCAGCAAGAGAAAGATAGCAACGGCTATCACCAAACTCCAACTCCCTTCAGCAGATAATGTTTGCAACTCATCAGCAACAGGTACACACAAGGCCCTGAGTTTGCACACCATTACAATTGAAGAATCACTTGAGAGAAAGAAGCAACATGAACCTACATTAGAAGGTTAATGGAAATTGTGATAGGGGAAGAAATGCAAATAGTAGAGTAGCAAGAAGATCAGCAGGAGAAGCAGCACATGGACCAATAAACAAAGAATGAAATAGGCCAACATACATGAAGAACCACAAGGCAAGGAGGATGAATAGGTTTCTCAGAGGAGGAGCAACAATTTCAGTAGGGGGTATGATGGGCCTCTAAATTAGACATAAATTAAGGCACATCTAAACTTTCTTAGGCACATAAAATATATATTAAATCTCTCCTTCTACAATATAATAATGTTTTTTTAAGCTTTAATATATTCTTAGGAAGGTTTAGAGATAATTGCATATTTGTGCCTAATATTATTTATTTTTGAAGGATATTGTGAGAGCATTGGGAAAATTATGGATATTTGGAGAAGGAGATAATTTAAGGACTTGCTCCCTACTACTGGAGAATCAAGATTGGAGAATAAATGAACAAAATATCATGAAATTATTCAGAAATTCTGGAGAGATTTTGGAGCTTCGATGATTGAGAAAATCTAGGAATGTGTTCCCTATCATTTACTGCAGACTCCTAGTGTTGGGAACTAGATCCACTATTTGAGGGATTTTGGAGGAGAAATCTTCCTCCTTTCAAGGATAATGCTTCCTCATCATTTTGTATAAGTACTAATTCGAATTGGCCTCTAGGGGCATGTATTGTTTAGTCTTATTGTGGACAAAACTTGTTTTCTCACAACTCCACTTTGTAGAAATTATACAACAAGCATGTATATCATGGATTCAATCTTATCTAACAATGTGCTAAAGCTAGATACTGAATCACTTCTACAAATAAATTGCAGAATTAAAAACACAATCACCAATCACATGAAGCAAAGAAGAATCAATCAAACCACAACATAGATAATTTCCCGAGGAAAGCTTGCTGCTCAAAACCCCACTATCTTCTATTGTATATTTAGCATGGATACATGAAACAATTACATACAACTCTTCTCACAAGAGCCCTCTTGTACTTAGCTAATTGTCTCACACTATCTTGGACAAAACTGACTAACACATAGCCAATTCTCAGCCACTAAATAGCTTGACTTGCTTGCGCAATTCATGTGGAATGAAATCCCTAAATAATAGGAATTTTGGCCTTCCTTGACTACACAAGGATCATGAGAAATCCAATGGGTGTTTGGTTGCATGGGTGCAACCCAATAATCCTATAACTAATAGTCAACTTCCCTTTCACCTAGATCTCAATTGGGTCTCCACTGGAGCTGACATGCATGCAGCTAATAATAGTAAATCCTCAGTTGCATGTGAGATCACTGATTGTGAATTAAATAATATTTAATTCACATGATCCCTCACTAGTGTATCTAACAATTACAACTAGCACAACTAAGTTTAACTCACTTAATTGAGTTAAAATGATTACAACCTGCATTAATTAATGCACCACTGCACTTCGAACTCTTTTACAACTAGAATTACTCTGCATGCCTCACCAACTACCTTCAATTCGAAATTCACGAGTTAATTGAGTTTATCACACTCAGTTAACTATTACAAGTTATTTTGATATTATATTACATTTCATTGTCCATATTAATTAAGGGATAACTAAAATAAACATGCACCAAATTTATCCCACACTAGTGGAGGTGCTACTAAGACCTGTGGTACCACACTAGCGTAGGTGCTGCTTGGACCTCTTGGTCATATCTAGTGTAGGTGCTGAAATTTCTTGTTGAACTTCAACACTCCCTCTCAACAAGAAAGGGATTATCCTTCACCCCGATCCTGTATCTATGGTATTTGAATTTTCTCCTAGTGAGCACCTTCGTCAGAATATCTACATCCTGATCTTTCATGGGAATGTACTGAAGTAACATTATTCGCCTCTCCACACAATCTATGAGATGGTGGTACTGGATATATATGTGCTTGGATCTATCATGAAACACAGTGTTAATCAATAGTTTAAAGCAACTCTAATTATTACAATGTATCACTGTCAGATCCATCTAAGAACCAAACAAACCAACCAATATCTTTCTCATCCAGATAGCCTCACATGCAGCTTGACTTGATTCCATGTACTCTAGTTCCACTGAAATGAGTGCTACAGATCTTTGCTTCCTGCTGTACCAAGAAACTGTTGTCGATCCTATGTTGAAGATCCCTCTTGATGTGCTCTTTCTATCTGATGGAATGCCTACCCAATCTGCATCTGTGAAGCCTTGAAGCTTCACTCCCTCTGTCTATCTGTACCATAATATATACTCTAATGTGCCCCTCGGGTATCTCAAGACATGCTTCCCTGCCTTCCGAAAGAGCTTGGTAGGCTTAGCCATAGTTTGACTCAGCTGGTTAACTGCATAACAAATGTCTAGTCTGGTGTTCACTAGATACATCAGTGAACCAACGAACTGCCTGTAGACAGTAGCATCCACTACTTCTCCAGAAGTAGCATCCTCTTTCCTCCAATTTCCTGGAAGAGGAGTGTCCATGGGTTTACAACTCTCCATGTGAAACTTACTCAGTATCTCTTTGGCATACTTTCCTTGAGAAACAAATTTCACCATCCCGCTACCATATTTCCAAACCAAGGAAATAATGAAGGAGTCCCATGTCCTTCATTTCGAAATCCCTAGTAATATCCTCCTTGCATGAGTGTATCAAATGCTCATCACCAGTGAAAATTAGATCATCAACATAAAGTACAATAATCAATAGCTTACCCTCAACCACAATCTGGTACACGTTTGCATCAGCTTCACTTTTTGTGAAGCTTGGTCTGGTGAAATAGCTGTCAATCTGAGTGTACCAAGCACGAGGTGCTTGCTTCAGCCCATACAATGCACTCTTGAGTCGACACACATGCAACTCGCTGTCGAATCTCTTGAAACATTCTGGCTGCTCTATGTACACTTCTTCCTCAATAACTCCATTAAGAAACACAATTTTCACATCCATCTGATGAATGTGCCACCCCATCTGCGCTGAGAGTGCAAGGCTGGATCTAATGGAAGAGTACCTTGCAAATACTGAAAAAGTCTCATCATAATCGATCCCCTCAATCTGTGAGAATCCCTGGGCCACAAATTTGGCCTTGTAATTCTCCACACTCCCATCAGCAACTTGCTTTACCTTGTAGATCCATCTAGATCCAACCACTGATTTGTTGATCGGTCTTGGGAAAATCTCCCATGCACTGTTCTTGACAATGGAGTCATACTCCTCCACCATTGCTCAACCCAAATTGGTTGTTGCATTGCCTCCTGAAAGGAAGATGGTCCAGTCACAATAAACTTGCTCATAAGATCCATGTATCCAGTAAACCTGTCTGGAGACAGTCTCTGTCTGCGCTGTGAAGTAGGGGCTCCTACATTCTCTGTAGCATCAAGTCTCAATCTATAAGCTTCCGTAGTGGACCTTCTACCATTTCTGATGGATGGCTCTACATGAATGTTTTCTGCCACTCCATGATCCTCCGCATGTGGTTGCTCCACATCTTGAGGCTCATCCTTGGGAACCAAGAGTTCCTTGTCTGCATGCAAATCCAATTCCCTCTAAAGGGACAATCACATGGCTTTCTCCTCATAAAATTTTATATCCCGTCGCATAAAATTCATTTTTTTGTTTGGAAAATATACCTAATAGTTGTGGGGAGTTTTAATGTACCCCAAAAAAATCCCAATCTCAGTTTTTGGTTCCAGCTTCTTCCTAGCGTCTTTGGTCACATGCACATAAACAGATGAGCCAAAAATCTTAAAATGTGAAACATCAGGATTCTTACCAGTAAAAGCCTCTTCTGGTGTACTCATGCCAAGTATCCTATGAGGACAACGGTTCTACACAAATATTGCGGTGTTGCATGCTTCCTCCCACATATGCATCAGTAGGCCATGATCATGCAACATTTCTCTTGTTGCACCCACAATCGATCTGTTCTTTCTTTCGGCGACCCCATTCTACTGTGGGTTATGAGGTGCTATCAATTCTCTCTAAATTCCTTCTTTGTTGTAGAAGTTCTTGAATTCGTTAGAGATGTACTCACCACCATTATCATTCCTGAGAGCCTTCACTTGCTTCCTCGTGTCTTTCTCCACCAGTGCTTTGAACTCGAGAAACTTTGAGAATATATGATCTTTCTTTTGCATGAAGTAGATCTAGCACTTCCGAGAAAATTCATCAACAAATATCGCATAGTACTTATGCTTTGCTGTCGAAGCAACAGAGAATGGTCCACATACGTCTATGTGAACTCTCTCAAGGATCCTCGAAGCTCATTTATCCTTCTCATGAAAGGTGGCCTTTACATATTTTCCCATAGTACATCCCTTGCATGTGTTTGGCTGTGCAAGCGTACCTTTGGGAAGACCCGTAGAAATCTGTTGCATGACTTTTAAGGCTCCGTGGTGAAGATGGCCCAATCTCCTGTGCCATAACTCGCCCTCATCCCGGCTCATCACTTTGTCTGCCTTACCCATCAATGTTGCGCAACCATCTACATCCATCTTGTAGAGATTCTTAACTCAAATCCCAATCTTCTTGGCTTGTCCTATTTTTTTGTGTCGCAAGAAATCTTTATCTTCACTGAAAACAACATCATAGCCTCTATCCTCCAACATTGCAACTGAGACTAAATTTTTCTTCAAACCTAGTACATGCATTACATATTTTAATTGAAATGGTTTACCTGAATGTCTTGGGAAGGTAATGGTACCAATACCGGTAGCATTGTACAACCTATGATCACCCATTTTGATATGCATCTGGAGGTCATTCTCCTCTAAGCTACTGAAAAATTTCCTTGTCTCCCGTCATGTGAAAGGATGCACCACTATCCAAATACCACACCGATCCCAATGCACTTGACACCATGCATGCGATCAATGAGGAGTCAAGCTCAAATTGCGAGGTCAAAGCCTCACCAGCTGCAGATCTTGAAGCCTTCTTGTTCTTCTTCTTTTTTGGACAATTAGTGGCATAATTCCCATGCTCGTGACAATGAAAACACTTAACTCTAGACATGTCGCGCTTCTTGCCATCTTTGGACTCGGATTTGGAACGAGACTTCTTTCCTTTCCCCTTATTCTCCATGGCAGCTGTTGTGGATGATTTTATCACCCTCCTAGAGACAGCCTAGAGTTTCCATAGACCAGTGCCTAGGACATCTTAATATAGCAAGGAGCCCTTTATATTTTGGGTTGTCAGTCCAAGAACTCAACTAATATCTCTTGTTTAATCAAGGGAATTAGTTTTGAATGGGACCAATCTCTCTCAGAAGCTGACACAAAGATAAGAATAAAGTAGGAACATCATGTAAAACTTCAGCATGAAAGAATCAGACAGTTAAGAGACCGCATACTGTAAAGAGGGCCGATTCACATAATATATCACAGAAATCAGATATCAGGAAGTGAGTGCAGTGAGGAAAAATAAGAAGATATTAGCTGGCATGAGACTGATACCCAGATACACAACAAAACCATATAAGGGCGCACCAATTTACGAATCCTTATATGACAATGGCGTTTTAAAAGCACCCTCCTCAAGCAACTAATATAGCAGAAAATATGAAAAGAGTGAACATGGAACAATATATCATGACTAGGCCTATTTAAAGCGCTTGACTAATTCCAGAAAGGGCATCAACAAGGATGAAAACTTACTGCAAACCAGTGAGCCACTCGCATTCTAGAACATGATACAAGAAGACAAATAGCATGAAAGAGATATTGTATTAACACATAAGAGAAATTACATACTGTGAGATACCAGAGACCAGAATCCTCATTACAGTCATAACCCCTCCTCACTGAGACCCTACGGGCTCTGAGGCTTCATACAGAAATATTACAAAAATGTATACTGAAGTCTTCTTGCTGCACAGTTTGCTGATAGAAATCTGGAACCTCTACAATGTCTTCTTTTTCGGTCTTTATAGGAGTGATGGAGAATTCTAGAGGAGGAGGTAGCTGAAACACAATTAATGACTCAATTTGAATAAAATGGCGGAAAACATTCGCGCCCACTCTATGAATGACTAACTGTTAATGACTGTACTAGACAACCTGTCCATGAAATAAATGCTGGGAGATAAGATCTCCTTATATACAAGATAGAAATAATAAAATATATACAATATGTTGCCCACGGCTGAGGGAAAATCTGCTGCCGTAAGAGATTTGAAATAATCTGCATTTCTGTACTGTACTCTCGGCCCTTGGCTTTGGATTTGAATCCTGGATCTTTAATGCGGGGCGAATTTATCTGGAGGGTTCTGAGAATCCATATCTGTGTCTTCTTTAATGGCGGTCACCTCTCCCACCTACCCTTGGCTTCTTCCTTTAATTTCGCCAGCAGAATATGTCCTTTGGTATGCTCCTGATCTTTGCAACGGAGGCGGCAAGTTAAAGCGCCTACCAAGTCGTTTTAAAACCTGCAAAACCCGCAAAACATTAGAGGAAATTGACTCGGAGACAGGGAGTGTGGATACGACAGCGGTCATGGAAGCGGTGATACGAACTAGGCGAAATGTTGAGATGATGCAGGGTGACAGGAAATGCATAAAAATAATGGAGAAATGGAGGGTGACAATGCAGAATACAATGGAGCGACAATGAATGATCGGGGCAAAGGTTCATAAAATATGACACATCACCGGAACATATGAATGGTGGAGGAGGAGCACGGCGTACACTTGTGAATTATGATGACACGACCGCAGGAGGTGGGACTGATAAATGTAATGGAAGTGGAGCGGAGGCAGGTGGCATTTTGAAGTTAGGTGCGATTGACCCAGGACTGTTTGATCTCAGAACAAGATCAACGGCTACACTTGCATCGGAGGGCAATAAATCGGTGGGCCATGAAATACCGCCGGTCTGTTGTGCGCGGGCCCTCCATATAAGTTGATTGCCATGCCGTTGATTTGAGCCAGATCAGACGGCCAGCATTGCGCCCGATCGTTAAAACAATAGGCCCCTTCTCGTTTTGAATTATGGTTTTCAGACCCGGGTCATATGGAAGCCAAAGCGGGAGGGAGTCAAACTCTTAGGGACTTGGCCCGATTTATTTAAATTTGGGTTTTTAACCATTGTAAAGCAGATTTTCGGGCGGAGATAGTAATATCAAAAGAGAGTCTGTGAGGATTTTAGAGCCACAATGGAAGGTTAAATGGATTTGAATGGCGTGGGAGGTGGCAAAAATTACAGTGAGGGTAAATATGTACAACGGCGCTCAAGGATAAATCTTCTTCATCTTAAATTTCTTAGGTCAAGATCTATCATTATTAAGTCAAAACTCCTCCTCCACCAAATCGACCACATTACGTTCCCAATCTAGCGACTTTTCCCACTGTGGTAGGAGTCTTGATAACTCTGCCAAATCTTGGGAAGTCCTAGGAGAGCTACACTCACCAAATCATCATCAGCGATAGTAATGCCAACACTCCCTAGTTCATCCGGACATTGGAATTTTTTTTATAAATATTTTGGCATGGAGTCGCCTTTCTCCATCTTCATCTTCCTGAGTTTATCTTTCAGTGCCAATTTCCTATGGTCACTGTTGCTCTGAAATAGATCTGTCAAAGCCTTCCACATAGCATGTGGTTTGGCTTTACCATGGAGACTTGAGACAATGTGGTCTCGTACTCCCTCCAACAGGATCCTCCTCACCTTTGCCACTTTCTTTTTCCATGCATCATAATTTGTAGCATCTGCCACAATGGGTTGAGGAACACCATTGTCAATGAATTCCTTCAAGCCATTGTCTTCGAGTATTGCCTCCATAATGTCCTTCCAAGCAATAGAGTTTGAGCTTCCCTCGAGTGCATACTATAAAATCAAGCCATTGAATGCCATTTTGATCTTGAATCAATTGTAGCACCAAGAAAGTCTTTCGGCAAATTCGAATTCTATCCAATCACAAAATCAACTCCTCGAGATTCCTTCTGAAATTCTGTCATTCTCTTTTCACAGAAGAACGAATGAGCTGTGTGTGCCTGAAACATCTCAATATAGCCTGACCATTAGCATTTGTATATACGTGATTTCAGCCTCAAAGCCCTGTATTTTGATTTATCACAGTTGGGTGGACAACTGAGTGTTAAAAGATATTCAACTATTTCTTTGTACCAAGGACTAGTGAGATATTTTATGTGTATCTTTTGAGTGGCCATCTCTAGTCCATGCTACTCTTCTCCTTTCTCAGACTCTTCATTGGCTATCATGGACAAATTTATACCTAGAGCCTGATGATTTGATTCAGACAAAATTTTGGCTAACCCTTGTCCTTTAACCAGCTTAGTGGGTCTTATGTCCAAATCATACTCCTGTATTTTTGCAATCCATCTTCCTCTTTTACCTTCACTATCCCCCTGAACAAGAATGTCTTTGACAGCTACTGTAGGGACATATGCAGTGATGTGAGATTGCAAAATATACATTCTAAAAGCTTTAAGAGACTTTACCAGGGCATATGCATGTTTCTCCAATATGTTGTATTTCAATTCTGCATCATGCAATACCTGACTGAAAAAGGCTATAGGCTGCTCATATCCATCTTCATTTTTCTGCAACAAGACTCCAGCTACAGTATGAGGTGAAGCAAATGAGAAGATCATAAATGGCTTGTTGTAATCTGGTCCAGCTAGTACAGGAGCTTCGGGAAATGCCTGTTTTATTCTGGTGAATGCATCTCTAGATTCCTGGGACCATTTCACCTCATTGTTCTTTTTCAACATATTAGTTATATGCCTAACTATCTCAGCATAGTTAGGAATAAACCTTCTCAGGAAATTGATTCGGCCTAGAAACACCTGCACTTCCTTCTTATTCCTGGGTAAAGGAATACTGTTTATAACTTCAACTCTCTTAGGGTCTATTTTCACACCATCTTTAGTTGCAATGTGCCTAAGAGTTTCCCATCTAATGCATCATAATTTTGAGGGTTGAGGGAGAGACCATACCTTACGCATTTTTCAAGGTTCTCGCAGTGAATGTGTTGGTATCTTGTGAAAATGTTGTGATATCATCAAGATAAACTACCAGAAACTTGTCCCGTTCTCCAACAAAGGCTATGTCCATCGCCCTTTGAAAAGTAGCTCCTGCATTGATTAATCCAAATGGCATCCGAGCGTACATAAAGGTTCCCCATGGTGTAGTAAATGCAGTTTTCCTCTGATCTTCTGGGAAAACAGCCACCTGATTATAACCAGAAAAACCATCCATCATTGACATTCTGGAGGCTCCGACCACTTTTTGTAGAATGTGGTCCATCTTAGGCAATGGATAATTATCTTTTAAAGATTCTCTATTTAAGTTTCTGAAATCTACACACAACCTTATTTCTAAATTTTTCTTTCGAACAGGAACAAGGTTTGCTACCCATTCTGAGTATCTAAATGGCACAATTATTTTGGCCTTCAGCAGCTTCTTGATTTCTTTTTCAATAGAGGGAAGCAGCAGAGGATTTATCTGCCCGAGCTTCTGCTTATAAGGCTTTGCATCTTCTCTCAAAGGAATTTTATGCTGCATTATATCAACATCAAAAGTTTTAAGGTCTTGATAAGACCATGCAAATACATCCTTGTATGACTGAAATAATTTCAAATATTTTCTTTTGTATTCCTCTGAAACCTTCTTGGATAATCTTACAATTTTGGGCTCAGCATCAGTGCCCAAATTCAAGTATTCTACTTGATTTTCTTCTACTATTTTATTATGCTACAATGGAACATCGTTTTTGTCAAACAACCTTTCTAGAGGTACCAACCCTCTAGGTACGATATTTCCTTTCAGCTGCAGCACTTTATTGCTTGCTATTTTTTCTTCCCATTTGTTTTCCACAACATTTTCAGCTTCCTCTTCTTCATTATCATCAATCTCTATATTTGAAAACTCACCCACTGTCTCCAGGAATCTCTTCATCTGTTCGTCATCTTCAAAAACCTACCAGTGTTTAATATTATCTGGGATTGATGGTCTGTATCGTACTTCAATTTCATACCTCAAAAGAGGATTCTGTGGAGGACGAAATGTACTTGCAGCCACAGCAAGAGAGTCTGCCATTCTGTTCTGCTCCCGGGGCATGAATTGTATATTAAAAGCCGAGAAGAAATTTTCCACCATGTCCCATACTTCATTTCTATATGCTCTCAGCCGTGGGTGCTTAGTTTGACATTGATTTCTGACCTGCCTTACCACCAGCTCAGAATATCCCATGACTTTTAAACTTTCTATGCCCATATTCTTGGCTGTCTGTAATCCCAACAAGAGTGCTTCATATTCAGCTACATTATTGGTAGCCTCATATTCCAATTTAAAGGACAGTGGGACCCATTTTCCTGTAGGAGAGATCAATAATACCCCAGCTCCATTTCCTTCTCTTGAATTTGCCCCATCAAAATGTAAAGTCCAGATTCCAGCTTCATAATTTTCTGAAGTCTGCTCATCCTTAATTTTGAAGGAGGATTCATGCACATAATTTTGATCTTCTTCTAGCATAAAGCATGAAAAATCTCCTTCTTTACTATAGACTGGTGAATTTTCAGAGTTATCAGCCTTAGTAACTACCTTGAAAAATTTAGTCTCTCTGTATAACCTCCTCTCCTGTCCACCAAAAACTGGGATGGTAGCATATGTTAAATCCAGCTTAATTGACCCACCAATTTTTGTACCCCAGGACCTTGACAGCAACATGCCAAAGCGGGCTGGGATATCAGCCACCACAATGTCCATGACGACACTCTTTGTTGGAATTTGGGCCAAATTGACCACTAAATCTTTAATCATCCCCAAGCATTTGACTCTTTTGGAATCAAATGAATAAAGGTCTTTATATGGGCGTGTGATTTGCAGTCCTAGTTGTTCCATGACGGATAGAGGCATAAGATTATGGGAAGCCCCAGAATCTAACATACAATTGTGTAACAGCAGGTCATGAATAAATAGAGACACATAAAAAGGAGGAGTAGAAGGATCTACTTCCTCAACATGTGGGCCAAATACTACCATGGGTCTTTCTTCTTGAAGGTTTAAACTATCAGGCACAATTGATATTTCAGGACGGAGCATAAAAGAAGTAACTTGAGACTGATATGCAGGTTGTTTTAGCAGCTCGGTCAAGGGGACTGGAATTTTAATTTTCTCAAGTTCTTTTTGCAAACTAAAAGCAGGAGGGGGATTTTCTATTACAGCATCTTTTGACTCTTTATTTTCAGCAGAAAATTTAATTTCTTTTGACACAGATCATCATTAGGGGGACTGACTACTTTTGAAGAAGAAGGAATCTGATCATTAGGCTGCAAGGGAGTATTTAGAGGACTCTTACCTTTTTCTGTGTTTCTCTTTGTTGCTGATTCCTTTTGAGCAGGTACCTCCTTCTGAGGTGGCTCCTCTTCTTGATCTTGAGTTCGAGTCCTCTTCCTTGAAGATCTGAGATCATATTTTACATTGAATTGTGCTTGCATGAAATCAGCAAATTGTTTACAATAATGATCAATCTTTGCTTCTTCTTCTTCTTCTTGCAATGGGCATTCTATATCATCACTGTTTGAAAAAGCAAAATTTGAATCTTCTAATTGATAAGTGGCATCTTCAGTGGAGTCTTCTGCTGGACCTTCCAGGTACAAGGGATGTGGTACCTGGTCTTGCTGCTCCTTTGCTTCTCTCGGCAATATCTGCAGTGGTGGTCTTTTGTACTGAGGATTGTATCCTCTGTTTGGAGCATTATAAAAATTCTTGGGAGTCGGGTTCTTTGCCTCCAATTCAAGCTTGACCATCTTCTTTATCATTTTGCTTATTTCGTCCATCTTGTCTGAATCCTTCTCTTGGCTAGAGGAGGAAACCTCTTCTTTACCTCTCCTCCTAGTATCTTGTTCAACTTTTCCCTTTAGTTTCCCATTGGAGGCAAAGTTTGCTTCCAACTCCAGAGCATCTGACTGAGCATCATCTAGCGTAGCAGGTTTTCTTTCCCTTAGAGAGAATCCAAAATCTGAGTCAAATGCTGCTATGAAAACAACTTTTGCAGCATTATGATGTGGCTTCATATCAGCAGGGAGACTTAGATATAACTTATTAAATCTCTTGATAAAATATGATACTCCTTCATTATGTTTCTTCTTCAAAGTATTAAACTCAGTAAGAAACTGTCCATGGTCTTTCTTTTCTCCCCATTTCCTGAGAAAAGTATTTTCCATGTCATCCCAGGAGGTCACTGAACGGTTTCCCAAGGTCTTGAACCATTTTCTGGCTTCACCCTCCAAAGATTGTACAAATAATCTTAAGACCACATCTAAATGTTCAACATTAAGGTTCTTTGCAAAGGAGCAGAAAGTCTCAAGATAATTCTGAGCATCAATTTCATTTTCTCCATTAAATCTAGGCAGAATCTTCAAATAATCCTGTGGCATATCATTTAGCACTTGGGGTAAGGCCAGTGGAGCGTATTTATTCAACAGGAAGGCAGGGATATTAGCCATTAGAGGAGGTGGGGGTTGTGTAGCAATCTGATGTACGAATGGAGGCAGAGGAGGAGGAGGAAGTAGAGTATGAATAACAATAGGGATGTACTGTACAAAAGTTTGAGGTGTAGATGGAAATAGTTCACGATTAACAGGGACTACTTCTTTAACTTCTCTAACTTCCTCAACCTCAGGGGTAAGATGAAAATTCTCTTTTGTTCTTGTACTTCCCCGGGATGGACTATCTGAGTAATATTCGTGTTTTTCCTCAGTGGAGTCGGGATTTTCTTGAGAAGAGGAGGATGGGAAGTCTTCTACAGAATGTTCAGGATTTTCAGCACAAACTAACTGTATTTCTCTCCAACTTCTTCTATGTATAATATTTTCTGGGTCAGGCACAGAAGATGTCTTTAACTTAGCAGTATCTGACCTCAACTGTGGCTTTCGAGGAGCCAGGACTACCAATAGATTTATCAAATAAACAATAGTGGAGTCGCCAAGGTGAGAGATATGCAACTCTTCAACTCTCTGTGCTCACCTGATTAGAGAGTGAAAACAATTTGTCGAGGCCCAGGGAAAATGATATTCTCAAATTCGTCCCCGGCAACGGCGCCAGAAAGATGTTGTAGACAATTTTGTCACCCCTAGAGACAGCCTAGAGTTGCCATAGACTAGTGCCTGGGACATCTTATCATAGCAAGAGAACATGAAATATAGCTTGGGTGTCAATCCAAAAGCTCTCTTACTATCTCTTGTAGAACAAGGAAATTAGTTTAAATGGGACCAATCTCTCTCAGAAGCTGATACAAGGATAAGAATAATGTAGGAACATCATGCAAAGCTCCAATACGAAAGCATCAGACAGTTAAGAGACAGCTTACTGAAAAGAGGGCCAGTTCAAATGATATGCCACAAAAGTCAAATATCAGAAAGTGGATGCAGTGAAGAAACATGAAGAAGATATTAGTTAGCATGAGGCTGATACCAAGATACACAACAAAACCACATATGGGCTTATCCAACTAAGAATCCATACATGACAATGGCATTTTAAAAGCACCCTCCTCAAGTAACTACTATAGCAGAAAATATGGATGAAATGAACATGGAACAGTATATCATGACTAGGCCTATTTAAAGCTCTTGACTAATCCAAGTATGGGCACCAACTAGGATGAATCCTTACTTAAGACTAGTGAGCCACTCGCATTCTAGAACATGATACAAGAAGATAAATAGCATGGAATGAGATTTTATATTAACACATAAGAGAAAATTACATACTGTGAGATACCAAAGACCAGAATCCTCATTACAGTTATAACTCCTCCTCACTGAGACCCTACAGGCTCTGAGCCTTCATACAGAAGTGTTACAAGATGTATACAAGAACTTCTCACTGCACAGTTTGCTGATAGAAATCTGGAACCCTTACAATGTCTTTCTTCTTCATTTTTATAAGAGAAACAGAAAGCTCTAGAGAATGAAGGTAGGTGAAAACATTAAATTGCTTAATTTGAACAAAATGGCGGAAAGATGCCTGCCCATACTGCTTGATGGCGCTGTAGTGCTGAACGTACTCTGTGGTTGCTCCATAAAATAAATGTAGTAGGAGTAGATTTTTTTGGAGACAAAACATGAGGAATAAAATATGAAACATTATGTACTTTTCTGAGAGAAAAATCTATTGAAGAGCACCCTGGAGGATCTGATTTCTTTGCACTTGTACTCGAGCCTTCTGGATGTTAAATCGACTTTCGAAATCTCTGGTTCCAACCATTGACTTCCTTGCTCTCTAATTGATATTCTTTGTTATGAAATTAATGTCTTCAGCTACCAGGGTCTATCTTTTGAATTGCTCTGAGGGGTTTGATAAATTTCAGCCTTGCTTCATTAAATAAAAGTCTTGTCAACGATATTTTCTCAGATCTCTGCTTCATCATCCAGCACCTGCTGAATAGAACTTTGAAATGCACTCGTCCTCTGTGATGTAAACCCCGGATTACGATGGTTCTTCAGCACCAAACACCTGCAACAATCCATAAACTCATTAAAAGAAACCAGACTCTGTGATGGGTATGCAATGGCGGTGGTCGTGTGACGAAGCGTCGTGACAAAAATGGTGGCGGTACACAGGATGGTGGTGAAAACGCAGAGGAACTGTGAAGAATGGGTTGACGGAGGTTTATAACACAAGACGCTAAAATATGGCGTGTGAATGAAATATATTTATATAAATGGCAGAAGGGGAAATAGATGACACGTAGGTGTACGAAAGGTCAATCGGAACAGATGACGTGGTGAGAGGCTTGGGTGGTCAACAAGACATGTGAATGATTCCGGGCCACGCGATCAGGAATGAAATTGACGGCTAATACGGGCCGAAGGGCAATCCAAGGTGGGCCAGGGACGCGATGGACGTAGGTTAAAGCGTGAGCAGCTTCGGAAGATAGTCACCGTTGGATGGAGGACGCAGAATTGGGCGGTTGCAAAGTATTCCGCTACCCGACTTTCGTCCGGAGGTTAACGCGCGGGGAGGGCGAGAGCTTGGTTAATCAGCACGTATCTCCAGAGTACCACGACCGTCGGATGGAGGCTCTAAGATCTGACGGTGGTCATTAATTCCACTGCATGTCTTTGATCTGACTTTTAACGTGCGAAATGAGCAGTTTCAGTCACCGTACATTTGGACACTTGTCCAGCAATGTGTGGAATCGCTGGCTCTATGGAGAATACCGCCCGCCTAGCAATGGTGGTGCAGAATTAACCACCGGTTTTGGCAATGCGCGCGGGTGCGGGGACCACCACGGAAAACCAACTCCGCTCCGTCGATTGGATTTGATCGGACAGCTTCAGACGCGCTCAGAATTTTGAACGTTAAGCCCCTTTCCCTCAGGCATATGGTTTTGCGCCCGAGTCATATGGGAATCAAATCAAAGGGGGCTGAGACCTCAAGGGGCTCGGCCCGATACAAATTTAAATGGCGGGTTTAGACCTTTATGCACGGTGTTTTTAGGCGAAGAGGTCAACGGTAGGCAGCATATGGAGATTTTTGGCCACGGTAGCAGGTTTTAAAGGTTTATAAGGGGCGGTAGGCCAAAAAATTTGAATGAAGGGGTTGACATGCACAACATAAGGGAGTAATTTTTCAGGTTGTTTACAGATTCAAAAGAATTATTCATCCTCATAATAACTTTGGAAGGTCACCTTAATCATTAAGCTACTTGGATTTGGTTACTAGTTCACGAATATAGGATTTCTGGAAATGCCTTGTAGCGAAATAGTAGTAAATTTATGTCATTTTTTATAATGGGTTAATGAGATGCATTTGACTTGATTACACTTGTATTAGGTCATAATAATCATATAGTTAATAAAAAAATTTACCCCATTGCATTTTCACTTGATTAGGTTAGGCATTTGATAGATTAACTAGCTCACTAGTTCTTGAATTTCCAGATTTTAGAGTAGTAATTTTTTGTTATTTTTTAGCACGTGTGAACAAGGGTATTTTGGAGTTATTCCACTTGGAATTGATCCAACTAGTTATTCCACTTGGAATTGATCGAAGTAAATTACTGATACCCTTTTAACCAAGACCTTTTACTTTGGCTGATGTGTTAGAATTACATTTCATCAAAAGCATTAATGAACGCATGCAAATATAATCAAGAGGAACATAACAAGCATTAGCAACATAAGATATTGAAAATGAAGTTTGCCCAGGAGGGACTACGTCTTCGGGCCTCGGTGTCAAGATGGTCTAAGTCACTGCATTAAGTGCTGGAAATAGTGATTTTGTACATGGATGATAGTTTCTCTGTCATATAAGGAAAATGCCCTCATGCAGGAGTGGTTGGACCTCTCCATGAGATGTTCTGCTACAGAAACTCTCATTCACAAAAAGGAATCCTATCATCATGAAAATCTCACTCAATGGTGCCTAAGAGTAACCTAATGAACATGGCAACAAAGGGATCTCAAACAACATAAAACAAATCCATGCTAGAAATTACATCTCACATCAAGAAAAAAACAAGATCCCACATCAAACATCAAACAGGGATCTATACAACACAATGCATCTCATAGCAAAGAGACAAAGAAGTACATGATCACACTACATATACCTCACATCCTGGAGCTATTTGAATAAAAGTGTTATATCTAAATTGGTACTAATGGGCTGCTCCACTAGACAAATTGATAGCAAAATTGGGGTGCAGGCGTTAAGGGGCGTTGTTCACTCTTCTCTCAATAATTTCTTTATGCTTGGGAGTCTTCTCAATTTCCTTGTTTCAATTTCATTTATCAAATTCACGGAATTTGATTAATGAAATACCATAGTCTAATGTTATATAACCTCTCAAATAATATGACCTTTGGTATTTTAAATAAAGCGCTCGTAACTATATCTCCCCTTTTAAAAGCGCTTTAACTATTGCTTGAACCCTTTTTTGGTATATTTCACTAAAGGTATATGAACTGACGTTCAAGCCTTTTTGGAGCAAATATCTAAGTCTTTGAGCTTATACTATTAACCACTTGGGCGACTATTAAATCTCCGACATAAAACACTTCAACAACACTTAACTATTCCGGGCCCACGAACCCAATATTCAATTTTCGTGTATTAAATAAATATTTAATATTATCAAAACCGCTGGGCCATACCTCAGATCAAAATCTGTGCAGCTTTGCGCGCGATTACCCTCGGAGCTTCCACAGGATTGATCTGATCGAAATCGCATTTTTTCAAGGATCAAACGTTAACACATAAAAATTACGCGATATGGGTGGTATTCACGAGGTGATGTGTTTGAAATGTATTGGATCGCGTTGATAAAGGTGAATACCGCCTTGGGGCCAAATGCTGTGCGATACTGCTGGTATCCTCCTCCAAAACCGTCTTCTGGCAATCCGGTATTTGAACAGTGTTAACCCCGAATTTCCACCGCGATTTAATTCATTTCTTCGACTTGTATTCTCCACTTGACGTTGCAATCGACCTCATTGATCCAGTCCAACCAAACAACAGAAAAACAATGTTCTATCTCAACTGAGATCACTCCAATAGATAGTGTTCCTATCACAATCAATACGCTCTAAGCAAACAAAGGTTTCAACACTTTAGACAGAGTTTCAATATCTTTTAAATAAACAGAGCATTGCTTTGCTAGGCTTAATGAACAGAATCGACTCTTTTACACATAATTCATACATTCAATTCACACACCGAGGACATGGTTTCGATACCTCCAGAGAGTAATTGGGATATTTTCACATAGAAATTGAACTCTTCAATTTTATGCTCAGAAATCCCAAATTCGAAGGAATGAATCCTTTGGGAAATTGCCAATAACACATGGATATCAACAAGTCCACAATTTTATTAAAGACAGAGAGCAAAGCCTCTCGATTCAGTCTTCTACTGCAACATTCCCCCCCTTTACTATGTATCAGAGATTTATATTTATAAGATTTTACATGACTGTTCGGCTCCTTCTTGAGGATCGGTTTATTCTTAACACAAAAAGCCTAATTACATAATATTACTATAATTCTATCAACATAAACCAAACAGACTGACACGAATCAACTACTCGACTTCTTCAGTTACTAAACTAACCATGTTTTCTCTAAGTGAAATAGACAGCTAAGGTATTGACACCTTGCTGGTACATCTCCTCGAGCCCTTCTAGTCACAACATGTGGACAATTTTCTCACATTGCTGACTAGACTCAAATGCCCCTGCATCAGACTCCTGAGGGAAATTTTCTTCATGGGCTCCTGTCCATGAGCTCTTTCACAGAACTACCCAGCTTCTGCAACATAACTTCCATCATCCAAGTAGCATCTTCATCTGGCTGGTCCTTCCATTTGATCAAATACTGGAAATATTCTTGTCCTCTGGTTATCTTAAACAATCTCTTGTCTAAGATCTTCTCTGGCTGTAATGGCTGCGCTGGAGGTAATTGTTTTACCCACTCAATCTGTTCTTTATTTGTTGGTCTTTCATTTGTGCCACCATCTTCATACTTGTACAAATATGCAACATTAAATATTGGAGATATCCCAACATCAGGAGGAAATTCAATTTCATAAGCATTAGCAGAAAATTTTCTCAGTATCTTGCATGGCCCTATCTTTTTGAACTTCAACTTGTTATACTGCTTCTTCGGAAATATTTCTTTCCTCAAGTGTGCCAAAACCAAATCACCAACTTCAAAACGAACTCTTCTTCTGCTCAAATCTGCTCTGCCCTTGTACTTGATGTTGCTACCTTGTAGCTGTTGTTTTACCTGCTCATGTATTGCTTGAATCTCTGAAGCGAATTCTTCTCCATCAACACTCCTCATTTCTGCTTTTCCCAAGTTCCTCAGTTCAGATATTCCTCTAGGGTGCATTCCATAAACAATATGGAATGGACTCTGTTCTGTACTTCTGTTTGGTGAATCATTGTATGCATATTCTACCTATGGTAAAATATGGTCCCATTGCTTCGGATGCTCTCCTGCAAGGCTCCTCAAAAGATTTCCCAAACTTCTATTTACTACCTCAGTTTTCCCATCAGTCTGAGGATGATAAGCTAAGCTGAAACTCAGTTTAGTACCAAGCTTCTTCCACAATGTCCTCCAAAAATGACCAACAAATCTGGTATCTCTATATGAAACAATAATTTTAGGCAACCCATGTAATCTAACAACTTCTTTGAAAAACAAGTTGGCAACATGAGTAGCATCACTAGTTTTATAACATGGAATAAAATGTGTCATCTTGGAAAATCTGTCAACTACAACAAAAATTGCATCATTCCCTCTCAGTGTCTTGGGAAATCCTAAAACAAAATCCATACTCACCATATCCCAAGGCCTGTCTGGAATAGGAAATGGAATGTACAAGCCTGCATTCTGGCTTCTCCCCTTTGCATATTGACAAATTTTACAATTCTTCACAAATTTCTTCACCTCAGACCTCATCCTTGGCCAATAATAAAAATGACTTAGCTTCTCATAAGTTTTGTCAGTACCAAAATGTCCAGCAAGTCCACCACTATGCTTTTCTTTGATTAAATTCTCCCTCATGGAACAATTTGGTACACACAATTGATTTCTTCTGAACAATAAGCCCTCTTGCAAGAAATAAACCAACCACTGGCTTCTATCTGTCAAAACAGGGTTACAGCACGCTTCAAATGCTTCTTTGAAATCTGAATTTGTCTTATAAAGTTCCTTAAGAAAATCAAATCCTACCACTTCAAATTGGTTTTCTTGAACAAGCATGCTTTTCCTACTCAAAGCATCAGCTACCTTATTTGCTTGGCCACTTATATGCTTCAAAACAAAGTAAAAATTTGGAGATACTCAACCCATTTGGCATGTTTATGATTCAATTTAGGCTGATGCATAATATACTGTAAAGCATGGTTATCTGAGTATAGCACAAATTCCTTAGACATGAAATAATGCCTGCACTTCTTCAATGTCTGCACAATTGCATAAAATTCTTTTTCATAAGAAGAGTACTTTCTTCTTGTCTCATTCAGCTTCTCACTGAAGTATGCTACAGGTCTGTCTTCTTGGCTCAACACAGCTCCAATAGCTTCTCCACTGGCATCACACTTCACTTGAAATGGCTTGTTAAAATCAGGCAAAACTAGAACAGGCTTTTCAGTTATCTTCTGTTTCAAAAGCTGAAAACTATTTTCAGCTTCAACAGTCCATTTGAATGGTTGTTTGTCCTTCTTTATAGTTTCAATGATAGGTGCATTAATCTTGCTAAAATTCCTTATGAATTTTTTGTAAAAACTGGCAAGTCCATGGAAACTTCTTACCTCAAAAACACTTCTTGGTGAAGGCCACTCCAAAATTGCCTTGACCTTTTCTGGATCCATCTCCAGTCCTTTAGCAGAAACAACAAAACCCAAATATACCAATTCTTCTTTCATGAATGAACACTTCTTTAAATTTATAAGCAACTTCTCTTTATGTAACTTCTTCAAGACATAATTAAGATGCCTTAAATGTTCTTCCTTTGTTTTGCTGAAAACTAATATGTCATCCAGATATACTATTACAAATTTACCAATAAATTCTCTTAACACTTCATTCATGATCCTCATAAAAGTACTAGGTGCATTTGATAAACCAAAAGGCTTTACCAACCACTAATACAATCCTTCATTTGTTTTAAAGGTTGTCTCCCATTCATCACCCTCCTTTATCCTAATCTAATGATATCCACTTTTCAAGTGCAATTTTGAAAAATATTTTGGCCCACTCAAACAATCCATTAAATCTTCAATCCTAGGCAAAGGAAATCTATACCTGATTGTTATCTTGTTGATTGCTATTGAATCAGTGCACATTCTCCAACCTCCATCTTTCTTTGGGCTCAGTACTGTAGGTACTGCACATGGACTCAAGCTTTCTATGATCAGACCTTTGTCAACCAATTCCTGCACTTGTTTTTTGATTTCTTCATTCTCTGCGGGAGTCATTCTGTAGGCTGCTTTGTTTGGCAGATTTGATCCTGGAATCAGATCTATCTGATGGCTGATTTTTCTTACAGGTGGTAATTCATCAGGAAAATCATCCACAACAATATCACAATAATTTTCCAACATTTCTTGAATCTCAATTGGAAAATCAGAAATTTTTGTGGGAGTAAGCACTACTTTAGGTTTGCAAACTAAAGCAAAATTTACCTCTTCACCTTCAATCTGCTGTAAGTACTCTTTCCCACTCAGCAACAAAGTTTTTGGATCAGACTTTTTGCTTGATGGTTCTCCTTCCTCCATAGGTATCAATGTGTGATGCACTCCATCCTTAAAGAACTTGTAAGTGTTCTTCTTACCATCATGTACTGCTACTCTGTCATACTGCCAAGGTCTGCCCAGCAGTATGTGACACACATCCATAGGCATCACATCACACATGATCTTGTCCTTGCAGCTACCCATCTGTAATTCTATCTCACATTGCTCCTTCACAATCAATTGGTGTCCTTTATGAAGCCGTGACACCTTGTAGGGTGTTGGATGTTCCCTTGTCTTCAATTTTAGTTTCTCTATCACCTCTGTAGAGACCAAATTGTCTGTGCTGCCACTATCAATGACCAACTGACATCATTTCCCTTGGACTTTGCACACACTCCTGAACAAAGTCTTCCTCTGTGTTGGTTCAGCAACTTCTTTTTTTTGCTTCAACAAAACCTTATTGACCACCAAATATTCTCCCTTCTCTGGAAGAATTGCTTCTTTTGTTTCAGACAACCTTGCTGCCTCTTCTCCAATCTGAGCAACAATTGCATTTCTCTGACCGGTACCCATATTCTCTGGGCATTCATAGTGTTTATGCCCCAATTGGTGACATCTGTAACACCTCAATTCTCTTCCTCTATTTCTGCCTCCTCTTCCTCTGTAGGAACCCCTTCTGCCCCTTGCATCACCTTCTGTGGATACATTCTAAGGTGAGCTGCTGCTAGCTCCATCCCTTGGTGCTGTAGACCTTCCTCTACCACCTTGACTTCCCCTTCCTCGGAAAGTACCTCTTCCTTTGGAAGACTGCTTTCTCAGGAGTTTTTCTTCAGCTTTCAAGGCCATTTGATAAGCCTATTCTACTGTCTTAGGAGACAAAATACTTATCTCATCTTAGATCTCCAACTTGAGACCATTCACATACCTGGCAACCTTCTCTATTGTGTCCTGGATTTGTCCAGCTCTTATACTTATTTTATAAAACTCTTCTGTGTATTCTTTTACTGTCATCAATATTTGTCTCAGATTCTGCATTTGTCTAAATAATGTAAGATGATAATCACTAGGCAAAAACTTACCTCTCAGCTTTGCCACCATTCTGGTGCAACTCTTGATTGGTTTTTTACCAGCTCTCCTTCTCTCTGCTTGCACTCCATCCCACCAAAGTGCTGCATGTCCCTTCAACCTTGTTACTGCAAACTTGACTCTTTTGTCTTCACCTATCTCTTCATAATCAAAACATTTGTTCATCTCATTGATCCATTCTATCAATTCTTCTGGATTCAATCCTCCTGCAAAGCTTGACACTTCAAGTCTAGGCTTGGATGTAGACCCCAGAACAGATTTAAGTAATCTCATCTCAGGAGGAATCTCAACATTCTCTCCTGCCTCTTCTTCAGTTTCAGGTTCACTAAGATCCTCAGGATCTCTTGGGTGTCCTAATTCCATTGCTTCCAATCTGGCTTGGAACTCCTGCATGGTCTCCAATACTTCTGCATTGGCAACTGGCCTGCCTCTTCTTCTACCAGCAACACCTCTGGCAACTCGGACAACTATGCTGGAATTAGTCTTCTGGCTTTTGGAATTCGGTTCAATTTTTGCAAAAATTTCTTGAAATCTGCTCTGATACCACAAATGATAGCAAAATTGGGGTGCAAGCGTTAAGGGGAGTTGTTCACTCTTCTCTCAATAATTTATTTCTACTTGGGAATCTTCTCAATTTCCTTATTTCAATTTCATTTATCAAATTCGCAGAATTTGATTAATGAATTACCATAGTCTAATGTTATATAACCTCTCAAATAATATGACCTTTGGTATTTTAAATAAAGCGCTCGTAACTATATCTCCTCTTTTAAAAGCGCTTTAACTATTGCTTGAACCCTTTTTTGGTATATTGCACTAAAGGTATATGAATCGACGTTCAAACCTTTTTGGAACAAATATCTAAGTCTTTGAGCTTATACTATTAACCACTTGGGCGACTATTAAATCTCTGACATAAAACACTTCAACAACACTTAACTATTCTGGGCCCACGAACCCAATATTCAATTTTCGTGTATTAAATAAATATTTAATATTATCAAAACCGCTGGGCCATACCTCAGATTAAACTTCGCATAGCTTTGTGCGCGATTACCCTGGGATCTTCCATAGGACTGATCTGATCGAAATCGCGTTTTTTTAAGGACCGAACGTTAACACATAAAAATTACGCGATATGGGTGGTATTCATGAGGTGACGTGTTCGAAATGTATTAGATCACGTTGATAAAGGTGAATACCGCCTTGGGGCCAAATGCCGCGCGATACTGCTGGTATCCTCCTCCAAAATCGTCTTCTGGAAATCCGGTATTTGAACAGTGTTAACCCTGAATTTCCACTGCAATTTAATTCATTTCTTCGACTTGTCTTCTTTGCTTGACGCTGCAATCAACCTCGTCGATCCAGTCCAACCAAACAAAAAAACAACAGTGTTCTATCTCAACTGAGATCACTCCAACAGACAGAGTTCCTATCACAATCGATACGCTCTAAGCAAACAGAGGTTTCAACACTTTAGACAGAGTTTCAATATCCTTTAAATAAACAGAGCATTGCTTCGCTAGGCTTAATGAACAAAATCGACTCTTTTACACAGAATTCATACATTCAATTCACACACCGAGGACATGGTTTCGATACCTCCAGAGAGTAATTAGGAGATTTTCACATAGAAACTAAACTCTTCAATTTTATGCTCAGAAATCCCAAAGTCGAAGGAATGAATCCTTTCTGAAATTTCCAATAACACATAGATATCAGCAAGTCCAAAATTTTATTAAAGACAGAGAGCAAAGCCTCTCGATTCTGTCTTCTACTGCAAAATTTCCCCCCTTTACTCTGTATCAAAGATTTATATTTATAAGCTTTTGCATGACTGTTCGGCTCCTTCTTGAGGATCGGTTTATTCTTAACACAAAAAGCCTAATTACATAATATTACTATAATTCTATCAACAGAAACCAAACAGACTGACACAAATCAATTATTTGACTTCTTCAGTTACTAAACTAACCCTATCCGCTCTAAGTGCAACAGACAGCTAAGGTATTGACACCTTGCTGGTACATTTCTTTGAACTCCTCGAGCCCTTATAGTCACAACATGTGGACAATTTTCTCACATTGCTGACTAGACTCAAATGCCCCTGCATCACAAATTAGAGTAACTGTTTGAACCAACTTTGAACTGAAGATTAGCCTCTTCAGTCTAAGAGGGCTCTCTCAAGGTAACTTATGATTCTCAATGAAAACTAAATTAGATCACTAACTCTATGACTCTAAATTTATTATTATTGATTGTAGGTTGAAAATGTAAAGAACTGCTACCATTGGGCAAATGGAGTCAACATCAGACAAGTCAATGAAATGATCCTTCTTCTGGAAACTGAGGCAAATGGAAGTTTCAATTAAAAGATGGTACACATACACAATACAGGAAGAAAACAACAGTTTAACATCGAAAGGAATTCATAGCATGTTTCCATGAGTTCTGAGTAATTAGATATAAACTAACTGCAGATATTAAACATGAAAGATACAAGACAAATAACTCATTGAACACTTCATTCGAATCTCAGGTGAAGAGGGCCAAAACATCCACTATCTATTACTGAAGCTGAAAGTTTTACAAAAAATAACAGTGTAGTACAATACTCTCCAACCCTTTGATATTCAATCTTCTATCTATAAATAGACTCTTTTACATTACATAGGATGATGGATCATCGAACCTTGACTCTGACAGCTAATCATAACTGACAACTCTATTTCTGGAACATAAAAAGACACCTATTAATTTAAGAGTTTCTCTCCTAATGGGACGCTAATTACATTTATTTCTTCCACTTCTATAATAGTGCGACCATTTCATAGATAAATATCAGATGCTCGAATGGCATTCTCCATGACATAAGACATAAATGTTCTTTCCAAGAATTTAGCAACAATTTTCCTATTTTCTAGAAAAGGATCAACAATAACTATCATTTTGTCTTCATGTTGTTTTGTATGAGTGCTACATATGTCAAGTGATGAATATTTGCTGAGATGTCTCCTTATTTGTTTGGATGCCTCCACGTGGCTTTCTAGTCTTCCATATTCCCTTTGAACCTTCAAAAACCCTTCAAAAACACCTCGCTGCAAAACAAAGCATCTTTAGGCATTTTCGTAGCGTAGTTTAGTAGCGAGCTCGTTTTTGTCTTTTCACCCTTCCTTTTGCCACCTCTGCTGGTCAAAAACATTTGTTAGGTAAAAATATCTAAATACAGTCAACCTCCCTCCTTAGTTCTTCATAAAAATGATTTTAAAGGCCAAAAGAAATCTTCAGAAATTTCGTAGCATTTTTCAGCCTTCAAGCCTGGAGCTTGGTACGAAACTGCCTAATAAGGAAGAAATTGTAGATTTTGTAACTTTCTTCAAAAATTTATCTTTTAGGCCAAAATTTATGTCACTTGCAAGCTATAAACCTTAAAAAAATGTCTTAGCCCAACTCTTCAGTCCTTGGGTGTTTCATCTTCATTAATAATAGGTTGACCTTCAGGTTCTTCAATCACTTTCATTTCCAGTCCTCTCTTCTCCAGTTCATCTTGAATCATGTCCATTTGTTCCTGAAGGTCTTCCACTTGATTTTGTAATGATATGTTTTCAGCTTGCAGGTGAAAATTCATCCTCCTAGTATGTTTGGCCGTAAGTCTTAAAGGCTGGGTCCTTTTCAGCAGTCTTTTAGCATTACTGATAGATTTTGAAACATTTGGGAGTTGATTGTACCATGTTTTCATCATTTGATTAAACTTAGACTTTTTAGACCTGTGCTTCTCTGCTTCTAACTTCAACTCAAGTATTTCTTTTCTTGATTCTCTTAGTTTTTCTGTGAGGATTTCTGTTTCTGATTTTCCAACCATCTTCTCCTTTCCCTTTCTTTGCATAGTGACAACTTCTTCTGTTGCTGGGGATAAATATATGATGTTTCCTGGATGCATACCTTCACTGAATTTTCCTTCTCTTTTTCTTTCCATGGCCTCTTTGCAATCTGTGACTTGGTCATTGGCTTCCTTGGCTGAAATATGAAGCCAACATCCTCTCCTGTAAAATCCAATTTCTTGACAGACTTACCTTTTTTCAATTTTCTTCCATCACCTTCATTATCTTCTGCTTGCATTATTGGGGACTCCTCAATATCTATTGCATGTAGAATGTCTTCCATATTTCCTTTGGCCAATGTATGACTCCTTGTTATCCTCTTACTACTTTGTTTACTAATATTATGTTTATGTTTTGCAGGTGTTGGCTGAGGGATATATGTTTCTTGCAGAGGTTCTACTTTAATGTCCATTTGTTCTACATGAAACTCTCATCCTTATTCATCAATCTCTTCTATTGCAGCTGGTGATGTAGTAGTTTTAGGCTTTGAAACTTTTTTTGGATTAATTGCATCTACTTCATACCCACTCATGAAAAGAAAATAGGTCCAATCTTTATTTAACCTTTTCAACTCTTCCAACACTAACAATTTTATTAGACCATGGTGAAATACTGATGTTTCATTACCCTCTGTCTTGACCTGGACTTTATCTGACATTTTTCCCAAAATCCTGTATAAAAATAAGGGTAGCTCAAGTGGTTTCTTACCAAAAAAATGCAGAAGGAGTCTAATGTGATAGGAATAGACCATGTGGAATATCCCTTCGCAGGTGAAGTATTTTTGGATGACCAACAACAACTTTGCATAATTCTCTTTCATATATCCCCTGAGGATGCCATTGGTCATATCAGCTCCTCTGTGCTCTTGCTTGAGAAAATCTTCACAGCCTTGCATTCTGAACTTTGTGCCTTTGAACCATTCTTCACCACTTCTAGGAATTTCTATAGCTTGGGAGATGGTATCTGGTGAAACTATAAAATTCAAGATCCCAACTTTTGATGTTGTCCTTGTAAAATTTGTTGCAAATTCTTTGGATACCTGTGAATGGAAACCCTGTAATTTCTGCCAGAACTGTAGGCATCCTGTCTTCCTGAAAGCCTCCATAGTAGTGGGATCTTCATTCAGCAACTTCAAATCCATCGGTTCATATCTTACGCAATAACCTCCCTTATTTTTTTTCTTCTTCGATGCCATGATGCTTTATACTCTTCCCTACCTCGCTTGATGATGATACCTGCAGAATCAAATTCGAACAACAACCTGATTTGTGTGGTGAAGCAGCTCTCAAATAGGGAAAGTGAGATACTTCATGTGCAAGGATTGAACGTTGAATGATAAAAAGTAGCTTGGGGATAAAGTTTTAAAATTAATTTGACAACTCGGAGTTTAATGATGACACATGTGATCATAAAAGATAATAATGACAACATATACAGCTTTGCATGTTTGGGAATCATGAGAACAAAATCAAATGACCTCACCCTTTCTTTGTATTATTGAAAATAAACACCTCACACCACTCTGACACTTTCTGCAAAAAAACCCAGTTTCGTAGTGAAAACCATTTAACTATTGACAGATTCGCTATGGAATTGTTTGGCAGTTTCGTAGCGAAATATACTGATTTGCCATATAATTCGCTATGAAACTATGAAAAACTAACAGATGGAATCTTTTGTGAGTAAAAAGCATGGGGATGAAAACTAGCTGAGATGAGGTTGATTTCACTGGTATGACATGGTTAGAGGTGGGTTTAAGAGTTAAGGTAGACATCACCAAATGCAATTTTTTTCAAAAATTTCATGAAAATGACTTATGAGACAACACGAACCTAGGTGAATGACATGTAGGACCCTATCAATGAAAGCGTTAAAACTAATGAGTGATAACAGTGGCTCCACTAGGGATGGTGTGCCCCTGTGGTACAACAAAGAGCATGTAGTTCCAGTGTTATCCTTTTTTGAAAATAAAACTTCTAAAATTCACCAAGCCTTCTTCAAACTCTTACGACCTTCTCCTCGGGCTCAAGTTTGATGATCAGCCTGTATTTATTAGCAGAACAACATACTAAAATGAAATATATACAATGGAGTCAGTAAAATTTAAGAGTAGTGCTTTAGAAACCTGCCATTGATAGGTCCTCCAGCACAAAGTTGTCCATCCATCTCTTGAAGTAGATAAGTATTGTTGCCATGATATGCAACTACTACAAACGGTACCTTCCAGATGATTTAAAACTTTCCATGCTTCCCCGTTTCCTCAATTCTGGCTTCCCACTTTAAAACTATATCTTGAATCTGGAAAATTTCTTCTTTGACTTTTCTGTCAAATGTGTTCTTCACTTTGTTCTGTGATTGTTGATGACTGTTGTATACCTCCTCTCTTTTTTCTTGCAATGCTATGAGCTGGTTTATCATCCTCTGAATGGCATTGGGCAGTTTCATTACAGGAACTCCCAAGGAAGTGGGAAAAATTGCTTCAGCTCCATACACTAGTTCATAAGGTGATGTACCAATGGATCGCTTTGTACAGACCCTATCATCCCAAAGAGCATATTTCAATTTCATATGCCATGATCTCTTGTTTTCCTGCAACACCTTTTTGATAATTCTCATCATACTTTTATTAGAGGATTATGCAAGGCCATTACCTTAGGGGTAATAGGTTGTTGAATGTCCAAGTGTTATATGATACTGACGAAAAAAGCTAATTAATTTTTTTGGATTTAAAAGCTTGTGCATTGTCAGTAATAATTTTCATAGGACAACCAAATCTGGACAAAGTGTTGTTCTCCAAGAACTGAATGATGATTGAATCAGTAGCTTGTCTTGTTAGGATTGCTTCGATCCATTTAGTAAAATAATCCATGGCTGTCAGGATCCAGTGATGCTGCCTTGAAGATGATGGGTGTATTTCACCAATAAAATCCAACCCCCATTGTTGGAAAGGCGCCTCAACATATATTGGCATCAAAGGTAAAGGAATCAATTTTTTCTTACCATTAAAAATTTGACATTCATGGCAAGCAACGATCTTCTCGAAGAAATCCTTGAACATGGTGGGCCAATAGTAACTTGCTATGAGTATTTTGTTTGCTGTAGCTTTCTAGTAGTGGTGTCCTCCCCAATCTCCCTTGTGAAATTATTCAATAACCTTTTCAGCTTCCTCTTCCAACAAACAATTTAAAAGGATTCCACTGGTATCTTTCCAATACAATTTCTTATTTACAACGTAGTATCTTAATTATTTCAGCTTCACAAACCTTGATTTTTATTTGGTCAACTCTGAAGGAGCTCTGTGATGATGCAAGACAAAGATAATATCTTTGTACCACTCAGATAAAATGAACTTCTCTTCAATAGGTATCTACTCTTCATCTTCCTCTGACAACTTTGAAATTTATGCAATGAGATTCATGTCAAGACATTCAAAATTTGATTGTGCCATCAATTTTGCTAACCCCTGTCCTTTCACCAACTTTGTAGGCTTGATTTCTATGTCATAATCCAGAAAAGTATCTATCCATTTCCCTCTCTTGCCATCAGGATCAGCTTGTGTCAAAATATCTTTAACCACAGTGTTAGGTGCAAATGCAATGACACGAGAGTGCAAAATATAAATTCTGAAGTCTTTAATAACTTTGATCAAAGCATATGCCTGTTTTTCCAAAATATTATATTTTAGCTCTAAGTTGGCAAGAGTTCTACTAAAGAACGAAATTGGTTGTTCTGTACCTTGTCCTTTTTTCAATAAAACTCTAGCTATGGTATTTTCAGATGCAAATGTGAAAACCAGAAACACACTTGAAAAATTTGGACTAATAAGCACTGGAGCTTGAGTGAGGGCTTTATTTATCTCTTCAAATGATTTCTTGGCTTCAACAATCCACTTAATATCAGCTCCATTCTTCAACATCTTGGTAATGTCCTTGGCAATTTCTGCAAAGTTCGGGATTAACTTTCTAACAAAGTTTACCTTCCCAAGAAAGGACTAAATTTCTTTCTTATTCCTTGGCAGGTCTATCTTCTGAATAACATTAAATCTATTGGGATCAATCTTTATCCCATCCTTTGATATAATATGTCCAAGCAATTTTCTAGAAGTTAGAGCAAAAATAGTTTTAGTGGGGTTAAGAGAGATACCAAATCTTCTACATTTCTGTAGAATTTTCTCCAAAAGCTTCAGATGACTTTCCTCTCTTCTTAAAAACATAGTTATGTCATCCAAGTAGAATACAACTGATATATCTTTCTCTTTAGCAAAGACAATATCCATTGCTCTTTGAAAGGTCACTCCTGCATTCATCAAACCAAAAGGCATCTCGGCGTACATGAATGTCCCCCATGGCATGGTAAAAGCAATCTTCTCTTGGTCTTCTGGGTGTACCAATATCTGGTTATAACCTGAAAATCCATCCAGCATGGACATCCTTTGAGAGCCAACAATATTCTGCAAAATTTGATCCATCTTGGGAAGAGGATAGTTGTCCTTCAAGGAAGCCTTGTTTAAATTTTTAAAATCAATAAAGATTCCGATCTCACCACTCTTCTTTCTGACTAGTACCAGATTAGCAAGCCACTTTGAAAATCTTATAGGAACAATGATCTTTGCCTCAAAATTTTTCTTAATCTCCTTCTCAATCAGAGGCATGAGCAATGGGTTAATCCTTCTCAATTTATTTTTGAAAGGTTTCTCATTCTCTTTGATAGGAATAGTATGTTGTATAATAGTAGGATCATACCTTTTCAGATCAACATAGCTCCATGCAAAAACATCAATGTATTTCTTCATCATATCAATATATTTCTTCTTCATCCCCATAGAAAGAAATTTGGAAAGCTTTACCATTTTAGGTGTTGTGGATGTACCAAGATTACAAGTTTCTACCTCCTCATCATCAACTTGCATCTTAGGAGATTTAAAAACATCATTTTGATCAAAATTTTTCTCAAGTGGAATAAGGCCCTTGGGTATACAATTATTTTTCAGTTGTAAAACTTCAGAATTAACCTTAATTTCAACAAACATGTTTTGCTGATCTACTTGTGTGTTTTCAAATTCCTCCTTTAACTCTATGAAATTTCTGACCTGCTGGTCATCTTCAAACACTTGCCAATGGATGATATTATCTGGGATGGCAGGCCTGTGCCGGACTTCAATTACATACTTCTCAGTAGAATGTGTAGGGATGACAAACAAGCTTGTTGAAACAACTAGAGAATCAACCACTGAGTTTTGATCTCTAGTTTTCACAATAAATGTATATTCTTGAAAAAATTCAATCATTTCCATAATCAAATTTCTGTAAGCTCTCATCCTTACATCCTTATTTTGGTATAATCCTTCAACTTGTTTGATTACCAACTCCGAATCCCCACATACTGATATCTTCTTGGCACCCAATCTTTTCAAAATTTCCAAACCCAAAAACAAAGATTCATATTCAACCATATTATTTGTACAGTCAAAGTTAATTTTAAAATAATAAAACTTACTTTCATCATCAGGAGTAGTGATCCATATGCCTGCTTCAGCCCCTTCTCTTCCAGCAGATCCATAAAAGTGTAGAAGCCACCAGACCTCTGCTTTCTCTTCTGCAATTTCCTGATTTTTCAACTTGTTGATTTTCTATTTTCCCTTCACTTTTTGCTTCATCAGTTAGCTCATTGAAAAGAATTGCTGATCCTAATTCAGTTTCAACATCATAAATGGGAAAATTTTGAGGTTTATCCTTGCTTCTTACCATGTAGGCCATCCTAATCTCCTTGTAGAACCTTCTCTGCTCACCAAAAACATTTATGGTAGCATATGTCATGTCCATCTGCATGGTGCCTTTGATTTTTGTTGCCCAAGATTTGGATAAGAGCATACCAAAATTGGGGGGAATATCTGCCACCACAATGTCCATCACCACTGTCTTGGCAGGAACTTGTGCCAAACCAACAACAATATCTTTGATCAGTCCTATGCATTGGACCCTTTTAGAATCAAAAGAAAATAAATCTTTGTATGGCCTAGTGATCTCCAAACCCATCCTCTCCATAATCACCTTAGGCATGAGGTTATGAGAAGCCCTCGAATCCAACATGGCATTGTGTAAGGTCATATCATGAATATTAAGGCTGACATAGAAGGGGGGGGGGTTTTTCATTCTGCTCATCTTCAAACCTTGGTCCTAGGTAGATGGTAGGATGGTCTTCTTGTAGATTAAGGATATCTGAAGCTCCTGGTTGAGAATTCAACATCTTCACAATTTTGCTTCTGTACTTATTGACCTTGATAATTTCTCCAAATGTGACAAGAATCTTAATTTTGGAGATTTCATTTTCTAAACTGAAAGTAGAAGAGAAATTTTCATTTTCTTTGACAGGAGGTGGAATTGGTGGTTATTTTTTGGGCTCAATTGCTTTAGGCACATCCTTCTTTGGCTGAGTTTTGTTTGTAGTGATGGGAAAATTTCTATTTCTAAGATTGTATTTCTTCTGCATTTCAAATATAACATGCTGATAACCCTTTAGGTAATTAGATTGTCCCTCATATTTATTCAAATCATGAACAGACTCATCATGCTCCTCCTTAGTCAGAAACATCCCAGAGATATCTTCATCTAGGCAGTGGATAATATCTTCTTGAATCTCAGGGTAAGTTTCTTCTTCATCAATCAAATTCTGCTGAAAGGGAGGCCTCACTTGAAGGTGAGGCTGATTTCCATTTTCTCTGTCTTTGTTGATGCCGAGGCCTCCTAAACTATGGGTTTCTGATTTGTGGATCATGTTGTGCAGGAGGTAAGGAAGTGTTTTTTTGGGTCTTGTAATTGTCACATTTTCATCATGTTTATCCTCTCCATTTCTCACACTCCATCACCTCATTTAACCATTCATCATACCATTTTCATGGGTTCACCTCATTATTTTCCAATTTATTTATTTTTAATATTATAAGGGAATTTATGATTAATTATTGGAAAATTAACGTATTTCATTAATATCTCAAATGTGGATGAGCTTTGTAATGTGTAGGATTATTCAAAAATCTTCTCAAATATTTCCTCAACCATTTCAAGAACTCAAAGGATAATTTTCAAGCTTATTCCAAGGATAAGATCATGGATATTCCAAGGAGAAGATCACGGAGATTCCAAGAGAAGATTATGGAGATTTGGATAACATATCTCATCCAAGATTTGTGAGAGATGAGTGAGGATTCGAAGGGATCATATTTTGTAATTATAGGGATATTGGTTGAGAGAAAAGTGGATTTGTAATTATGAGTTGCTTATCTTGTTTTCAAAGCACTCATGTATAAAAGAGAGTGCTCTCTCTTCATTTTGATATATAGGGAATGCAAGGATATGTAATGGAATATAGAAATAGAGATATGATAGAGAGGAGAATTAGAATAAGTTTTGGGTTTGTAATCTTTCATTGTTTTTCTTCATCATTAATATATGTTGACACATGGTTATTCTTCACATGTTGTTTTTATCTTATACAATTGCACATTTCCAGTTTTTGATATGATGCGGTGGTAATGCTGTTGCAGTGGAATTGTGGAGGAAGGATGATAAGGTTCTCCTAAGTTAGGAGCCTCTTCTCTTGCTTTCTACACATCACTAACTACTGCTCTTTAGCCTCTATTCTTAAGGGCAATAATTCGGGGAAGGACGACCAGGTTATCCTAAGTTAGGAGCCTCTTCTGTCGTTTACTGTATCTTGAATAAGAGACGAAAGCATTAGATTAGGCTAGTTTAACTTCAATCCTGCATTTCCACTGCATGTGCTTCGTAAGTCTACGAAACCCTCAGATTGATATTTATGTTAGGGAAATTATTTGACAACGATAGTTTCACCCAACATTTTGGCGCCGTTGTCGAGGAAGCACGATGGATTGAGGTATAGGTTACTTTTCCTGCAAGTGTGAATTTCAATTTCTGCAAGTATGTTTAATTTCTGCAAGTTTGATTTTTGTGCAAGAGCATTTGATTTCTACAACCGTGAAGAGTGATTGTTAGTGTTTTTAAAATGATTTAACAATGAGTATATGTTTGGAACAACTCACTTAAATCCTAGCAGAAAGCTTAATTACTCCTCCAAAAGAGAATGAATCTACATATGAAAAATCTTGTACATTTGATGAAAAACAATTAGAAAAGCAGGAGATTGAGGAGGACAACGAGGAGTGGCGGCATGATCTAAAGGAGGAAAATCGTGCCTACAAAAGCTTTATCGAACAATGGTTCCAAGTAAATATTCGATTAGATCCGCCTTTTTATTTTTATTTAGGTAGTTTCCAATTACACCAGTTAGATTTATTTACTTTTGCATATTTTTATTTTTCAGTTACAAAATCGATAATGAACATATTTGTAATATTGTTACGTGTATGGTTACATTGGAAATTTGATTTCACCTAGTGATTTTTAATAAATAATTAAAGTAGGGTAGGTAGGAAAAATAAAAATAAAAAATTTATTTTTAGATTTTTAGTAAATATGCAAACTTTGAAAAATAATGTCTAATAGTTTTCAAGAATAAATTGTTATTTATTTATTTATTTTTTAATTTCTAAAATTTTAGTTTTAATTTCAAATTTTCTAATTTCATTTTTTTTAATTGTTAGAAATAAAACAAATTAAAATTAATTAAAAAAAGAAAGAAAATAAATAAATAAATAAATATATAGTTTGAAATAAAACAAAATAATATATATAATAAAATTAAATTTGTTTTAGAATATTTTATTTCATTTTTTAGAAATAAAATAAAAACAATTGAAAAAAGTTAAATTCATTTTTTTTTTAAAATAAAACAAATTAAAAAAACTATACGATAATTAAAAAATATATATAAAAAATAAAAATGAAAAATAATAAAAAATTTCATTCTACTCATTTTTTTTTTAACCATTTTACTCTGACTCCTGGCACTGCAGCCTTATTTCCTCTGCCATACGCCCATAAATGCACCCAGGCAGGAAATGCTGGCCGTCAGATGATCTACAACTTTAATCTGACGGCGGGCATTTGCTGCCTAGGCGCATTTATGGGCCTATGGCAGAGGAAATAAGCCTGGCGAACAAAGTGGGGGCTCAGGATTGTGTTTATGGTTGTTTATTGTGCTTTTCGGCAAATGTGACGAGGCCGGATGAGTTGACGGAGATGACAGAACTATTTAGAACCACAGGACATATGCCATCAAATTTAAATTCAACTTTTATTGCTCTTATACCGAAGAATGCCAATCCTTCTACTTTTGAAGAATTCCACCCTATTGCTCTTTGTAACCTGATGCATAAGATCACATCCAAAATTATTGCTAACAAATTGAAAGTGGCCTTATCTATCCACATTGCTCCAGAACAATATGGCTTTCTATCTGGTAGGTCAATTCATGACGCCATTGCTGTTGCTCAAGAAATTTTTCACTCCATTCATTCACAAAAAAAAGAGGCTTTGATAATGAAAGTTGACTTATATAAGGCTTATGATACACTGGATTGGTCTTATATACGCCTGGTTCTGTTGAAGATCGGCCTGCCGCTCAGGATTATCCGATGGATTATGTCCTGCATCATTTCTGTCCGTTATGCGATCATTGTCAATGGGCTACCTACTACATTCTTCGAGGCGGGTCGGGGTCTCCGGCAGGGCTGCGCTCTGTCACCACTTATCTTCATTCTTGTTATGGATGGTTTCAGTAAGCTGATGAACATGGCTACTCAAAAGGGATTCATCTCCAGGTTTCATTTCTCTGAATCTTTATCTGCCTCGCATACTTTATTTGTAGATGATATGTTACTATTTGGATCACTCAAAAGAAATCATTGGTTTTATGTTCTCTTTTTGCTAACTAGATTTGCTGCAGCCACAAGACTTTGCATTAATAAAGCCAAGTCTTTCATCTTATATGAGTTTGGCGATGAGTGCGAGATCCATTTCATAGCTGACTTTCTTGGTATCGGCACCCAATTGCTTACAGAGGACATAAAATACCTTGGATATATTATTAAACCATGCGGTTACAGGAGATCGGACTGGCTATGGCTGGTTGAGCGTTTCAGGAGGAAAATATCACATTGGACACACGGATGGCTAACACTGGGCGGTCGATATATAATGATACAGGCGGTGTTATCCCAACTTCTGGTTTATTGGGGCCATTTATTCTATCTCCCTTCAAACATTGTTGCTGATATCAATAGAATCATTGCACGATTCCTATGGAACGGATCTGCCAATTCACACAAATTTCATCTCGTCCGGCTTGATTCTCTATGCAGACCAAAGTCCCATGGCAGATGGGGAATCTTGGACACGAGAATTTTTAACATCGCCCTTCTCATGAAGTCTTTCTGGCGCGCCATAACTGGCACTGGAATCTGGTCTGCAATTATTACATACAAATATCTGGACGGTGACACTCTTCATAAGCTACTCTGTCATGAGTTCAATATGCCTGCGACATTCTCGGTCATCTGGGGCAGTTTTAAGAAGGTTCTAGGACACACAGCTGATTGTTTGACATGGTTGTTCCAGGATGGAGGGCGTATTCCAATTGGGGATATCAACATGCAAGGATTCGACAGGAATTCCAAACCTTCAATCCGCCTCACCCACAGATTGGCACATCGGGCATTTCTTTCCTGTCACAAACTATATATTCTTGGTCCTTCGATGCACCTATCTTTAAAAACGCTGCTCAGTTAGGGCTACATGGTGTGGACGCCACTGAATGGGAGCAGTTCTCTCTATCTCTTCGATCTGCGGGAGTTTGTCGTTCAATAGGCGGCGACAACATTATTTGGGACGGACCGACAGACGACAACCATCCTATTGTCCGTGATATATATCACAGAATCATTTCACGGGTATACTTTGACCAAATCTCCAGATATTTTGACCCATATTGGAAGAGGCCTCTGCCCACGAGAATCATCCTTTTCAGATGGCTAACATGGCAGGATAAAATCCTCACTTGGAATAATCTGCTCAAGTGCGGTTTTGAGGGGCCTAGCAAATGCTACCTTTGTGGGCGTTCGGAGGAAACCACTGCGCATCTTTTCTTTGAATGCACCGTCACCCTTCAACTTTGGAAGCTCTTCTCTGCTCATTTCATAGATGCGACATGGGTTCCGACGGATTTCATATCAGTTGCAGAAACATGGGACTCCGAAAAGAACAAATTCAGATCGCTGCCATTCCTTTTAATTTGGGAAGTATGGATTGCCAGGAACATACTTATTTTTGATGACACTCCAATTAACATCCCTGACATCTACTGGGCCATTATGAGATGGATTGAAGAGCTACCCACCGGACATACTAAAACCCCTGACGGATCTCGTAGGATTAGACCTCACGAGATTGCTTTACCTGCTATTTATTTTGACGGGGCTTGCAAAGATGGAAACATGGGTTGTGGCGTCTGGATAAAACTATCGGGTAGAGATAGGATCCACATGCACTGGAATGGTGGTCCAGGTACCAACAGCAAGGCGGAACTCATGGCACTTTGGGGAGGGCTTTATGCAGCTGTCAACATGGAGTTAGCAGAGGCTCATATATATGGTGATTCTAAAATGGTCATTGGATGCCTCATGGGAAGCATTCAAATTCGATCTCCTGATCTCCAGGGATGGATTGGCAGAGTTCATCGTCTATGGCATGGTCTGGGAACCCCTCCTATTTCCCACATATTCAGAGAACTGAATACACGTGCTGATGGACTGTCTAAGATGGGCTTAGATGATGAATTCGGTTATATCCAGGTGGTACAATACAGGGATGGCGTTCAATCATGGCAGTCTTCCACTCCTATTCCATAAAGTTCTATGCTACCGATCTTATCTGCCAGTAATTTGTTTCCAAGCTTTGGATTTTTGTTTTTTGCTAATCCTCTACTGTTTATGGTTGCTTCTTTTTCTATCGTCAATCTATAGTCACTATCAAGCGAGCCTGCATTTTGTCAATCTTAACGTCTGTCTGTTTGACAAGCGAGCCAACATTTTCACGAGTGCCGACTGGACTGTTAAATCCTACACTTCGGACAATCTACCAGTTGTTGATTCAACATCCGATGCCTGTCTACAATCATAGGGGCTGACAAGCGAGCCTGGTTCATATCGTGACAGTACAGATGATTTTGTGCTATCGGTCTGCTAAATGATTACGGGGCGTTGGTCTACATTATCAACATATATATCTGTTTTCCCCTTATCTACTACAGTGATTCTACAGATGCCGGCAAGCGTACCTGTTAAAGGGGTCCCCTATTTCTGTTTTTCTCCGCAAGCGAGGCTGCCCACAGTTCTTATAAGATATGACAATCTTAATTTCAGAAGAGCCGGTTTTATATTTTGGATCGTACCACAGTTACACAACATATTATTTTCTACTGATGTCACGTGTTCACTCACCTGTTTTCTCAAGTGAGCCGGTTCAGAAGATTGACACCTGAATGTCAAAAATATGCGCATAGGAGGGCCGGTTTATATCACTTTGTTTACATGCTGTTGGTCATTATTACATAGGTTTTTTCTAATATGCTGCAATCGTCTTTTAACTGCTTTCATCAGGGTCCATAAAAGACACATCAAGCGAGCCAATTTTTTTTGCCAGTCATCTTTGCTTTTTCCTTAAATTATGATGAGTTCAGTTACAGATGGCAATATCTCCCCTTTTTAAGCGCTGCTTTGTTGGTTTTTTCTCAACCTGGACTCGAAATTTGGTTGGGGTGTTAATGTTCCCCATAATGTATGATCCCCACATATTTTCTTTCTACACCTTCCTTCTTAGAAATTGTCATAGTGGAAAATTTTGTTCTGGATCTTGATTTTCTTATCTACTCATGATGGGAATGTAATGATACGATATATACACTGTTAATAATAACAAATTTTTTTTCTTTCTTGGAGAAAAAAAATCAATCTAACTACGGCAAGCAATAACCAACCTGCTATTGAGCATTTAATGAGACGGCCATTCACCATACATAATCATGTTATGGGGAATACAACGATGTGACGGGTTGACCAGCAAATAAACATGGTTACGCATGCATATATTTGGAAGCATACATACATCCATCGTGGTGGATTTGACATCTGTTCCCATGGCAGCTAGAATTTGAAATTTCAAAATTCCCCGTTGAATTTCTCCAACAGGTTTAGGTTTTTGCATAGGGATGCGATGGAGCTATTTCTTTCATTTTCGTTTTTCAGGGTTTTGAATAGGGACAGGATAGCCTTTTTATTTCATTTATTTCATTTTTCAACTATTTCCTAGAAATTTTGTGGCTTGCTTAATCCTTTCCAGTGAACTTAACTTTGAGATTTAATTTGCAGAGGATTTGCAACGTAGGGAAGTTCTTCAGTGCGAGTGACATGCATAGGGGATTGGCTGCAACTGTGAATGGTGAAATGCAACAAACAGATTTGCAGCGTAGGTAAGTTCTTCGAGTTTTGATTAAAGATTTGTGGAGCTATGGGAGCACTGGAGCTTGGGAGAATTCCACAGATCCGTTGTATTCAGATCAGTTCGATCCAAATTGATTGATTTTCCAGCACGCCAGCCTTAAGTTTTAGGTTCTCGTCCCTTTCATTTTTCCCCAACAGGAGACTGTTTACAGGAAAATTCCATCAACGATTTTTCCAGCATGCCGATCACATGATCTTGAAATCCCTATGGTTTGACTTTGAACTTGTCTTGGTGTTTTCAGAATGATACAGGGCTGTCCTTTTTATGTGATGTCAGGTTTATGTACCACTGTCTCCAAAGAAACGATAGAATGGTGTCTGGTTTTGAAAGGACACGATCTGGCAACTAAGAGCTGGAGAGTTTTATAGAATTTTTTTTGGTTATTCTATGTTTTTTGGTTCTTCAACAACGCTGGACTGAAAACTATGTAAAAGTGTTTGGATGAAAATATAGGCTTATAGAAACTACAATAGAACAGACTCTCTTATGGTCATTGATGTAATCGTGGAAAGAATGTCAAAGTATGATTATCGATTTCCTGTGCTAATACTAAATATAAATAAGTTGTTTTTTCTTCTGGAAAAAAAAAGTTTTCTTCCATTGAAATAGCGAAATCCAATGTGGATAACCTATGGACCAATGAATTTGATTCTCATGACTCGAAAATAACCGACATTTACTTTGATTATTCAATTATTTTCTGCAAATACAAAATCCCCAATACAAAGAGACGTTTATACAGAATTAAAACAGAAATTATATGTTTATCATAACTGTTTTATCAATTTTCTAGTTTCTTCATCTAAACAGCCAAATCAATGCCGATAACTTACCTATAGGCCAATGCTCATAGATTAAAAATCATATGCATTTTCCTTGATGAGCTAATTAAAAATCTATCGAAATAGAATGTTAATTGTAACTTTTTCTTCAAACACATTCAGCAAGAAACTTTTGTTTTTTCTTTTCTCTTTCCCTTCCAAGCTTTCAAAATTTTGTCCTATAAACAATATTTTTATTTTTTTCCTCTCGTTTTCTCCATCAAATCTGATGTGGATCATTATCAATATGCCAACAACTCTGATGCTCATGGCTGGGAAATAATATGCATTTGCTTTGATTACCCAATCATTTTTTTTTGATGATACAAAATCTCTAAAATTTCTGGTGGATTAAAATCGAAATAGAATGTGAATGATATTGTGTTTAATAGAAATAAAATAGACGAATTTTAATTTTCTCATTTTCCTTGTCAATAAAAAAAAAATAATTGCAATGGTTTCAAAAACAATTCACTAAAATATAATGGAAACAAACATTTTTTTTGGAGTTTGTTTTTTGTTTTAAGCAATAAATCAGATAATTTTTATATATCAATAAATATGTTTTGTTGTAATAATTATATATCAATGACTTTTAGTCTGAGTCTAAGAGCTATTAAAGTAAGATATGGTTTTACAATTAAATATTTAATGCAACAAAGAAAAATAGTAAAAGAGAAAGTTGTTAGGAGCCTTAGGGGGCTTTTCCTTTGTCTACATGATTTTTCAAAAATGCATTAAAATACAATATCAACAACATAAGAGTTGAAAAAGACTTTATAGGAGTACTACTTAGACTAAGATAAAACCTTAGATGAAAAAGGTAATTAGTTATAAGAAAAGTGTAGAAAACTGTCACTAAGTTTGTATTGGAAGTGCAAAATGAGGGGATGAAAAATATGTTAAATGATTACAATTATACCCAAAAAAAGTTGTCTCGATCCAATGAAAAAATTAGGGTTAAAATTTGCATTGAGTGAGTAAAAAACTATGTTGTTCCTAAAACTATTAGTGGAATTCGATGATCTACTCTTGAAGTATAAATGACCGATTCCAACCTAGTGTGAAATATATATATATATATATATATATATCAAGAAATAAAATCCAAATTATAGACTATGAGAAGTGGGGTGAATTGGAAAATAAAAATGACCAGTCAAGAGGGAATATATGGATCTTTTCCTTAGTATTTTACTAATTTACTAGTGTAGATTTCTTACAAGGGTGAGTAAATTTCAACAGCTAAATAGTTACATATTAAAACTAGGCAATAATGGTTTAAGGGATATAAAACATGATGCCAGTCTACTTTATGGTTTTCATCATCAAATTCAAATAAATAACAAATTGAATAATAACAAAATATTGTTCAAAAATTAAGCTATAAACAATTTATTATACGTGTCCAAAGCCATGTATTTGATTTGAAAATTGATAATAATGTATATTTTTTATAGAATAACACATTGTACCCAAGATACAAAATGCTATATCTTGTCGAAATTGGAAAATAGTGGCAACTCATTTTGAAGACACAATGCACCTCATGCCCACCAAAATGCATAATGGGAACCTCATGCCAATATACATAATGGGTCACTCACTAACGAGTACCACCTTCACCACAACTAGGTGCATACTTAAATATGATATTCCTCTTTTTCAAGCTTAAGGAAACTTGAGTCTTCTTGCATTGAGGAGTAGTGCACCTTTTTGGAGACTAGAAAAGAAACACCCTTTATTTAAGTTCTTTTCCACAATTTTATCAATTAACAAACTTATAAATATGATTTGATTTTTATAAAAAATAATTCACTATAAATGAGATTGCTAGTATCTAGAGCATTTCCCTCCTCCCAAGCTTCTCTATCATTCATCCATACAATAGTTTTAAGTATCCGTTAATGAAATTTTAAAAATTTCTAAAATAAACTCAATATATGATGGATAAGGATTTCATCAACTAATGATATTCCCATGAATTTCTCTAGCAATGATAGAGATTTACCTTCCATAATGGGAGATATTCATTAGTTGCATACCTTGATCTAAGGTAGTTATTGGGGATGCAACACATGTGGATGAAAAAACTATAGATGTACCCACAATAAATGTAACAATAGTATATTTAGAAATAATAGATGTAACAAATTTGGTTACTACAATCTAGATTAGTGTAGTGTGGATTGGTGTAGTGGCATTTTATGGATGGCTTGAAAGTGGCGGTGGGGGTTGGTGGTGATAAAATCTCATGTGATATAACATCAGCTGAAGCTCCATGTGAAGATAAAGAGGAATACCAATGTCTAGAGTAAGTTGATTAAAAAAAATCAACATTTACTACATATAATAAATTTCAACCTAGTTAAGATGCCACAGAACCATCAGATGAAAGTCCTTAAATTTAATCTCACCTACTAGAATAGATCCCAAAGCTTCTTTGTTGTAGTATCCCACTCCAATTTGGGAGGTATAAATAATATAAAAATTGTACAAAGAGATTTTTTCATTTGGAATAAAATTATGTTGATGGTGGTTATATACAATTTCTAATATGCTAGATTGGTGTTGGCCCGTAGTAATCAAAACGATAAGGTCATGGATGGCACAATGACGAAGGCCTGATACTGAACCTTCGGGTAACTATAACACAATGCAATACAATTCGAATTTTAAACAATTATATATTAAAAAGTGTGTCCACGTGAGGTCGCCAGCTCAGTCGTGTGGGTTCCAACTGTGCTTTAACTCGTGGTTTCGTTACACGTCAACAGATTTTAATGTGGTGGATGTACATCCGACCTTTGGTTTCCGCGGCAACTGTCTCACATTAATCGCTCCTCCGTTCGATGCCTGGTGTATTCATTGCGCTCCGGTTTGTGTGCTCCCTTTCCTGTTTGTAAACTTATGCTCCGGCGTTTTTGTTTTGCTCTGTCGACCGACAATGCGGAGGAAGGGTTTCTGGTCCTGTCACTGGTTTTCTGAGTTTGGCGAAAATGCCTGTGCAAATTTGTGCGTCTCCTCCGGCAAGGTAAGCTTTCTCCTGCGCGTTCAGCAATGTGTTTTTGTTTCAGTCGTTGGCTTCATTCCTGTTTCATTTTCCTCTGTCGGTGTTTCACATTCACGATTTCTGTGTGGGGTTTTCTCCCTGTGACAACTCTTCAGTTTCTAAGCGCTTTTAGTTGTGCGCTATTGTTCCTTCTTTGGGTTTCTCTGGCTAACATCGACTGTCTGTCGATTCCACCTACAGGTACGTCCAATCCAAGTTTTTCCACTCGGCTCCGCGATCAATGGAAATAAACAGGTATTTTTCCTCTTCCAATTTCAAATTTCGCCGCTTTTCTCCACAATCCTAACCTGCGTTGCCCCTTTGTGAGCAGGAATTATGGTTTAATGAAACCCTGGGCTCTCCCTGTCTTACCCAGCTTCTCGGTGAGCTCCTCTTTGATATCCCACTCCAATAATTTCACAGTTATTTGTTCTTCTTTTGTCAAATCAACTCATATTAATTTGTTCTAATTCTTGTTGCTTCTCTCTGTGCAGGTTTCCTCTGTTTGTCGAAACCCTGGCTCGTTCTCGCTGAAGACCGAACCCTCCGGTAGGGTCGCCTTCCTTTTCAGTCCTGTAGCTGGTCTTGTTCTCAGAGTTCTTGTCTATTGATTTTGTTGTTTCATTGCCAAGCCCTAAAGGCGACAAGTCTTCCACAGGAATGTAATGTCACTGTAACTTAGGTGGTCGTAGGTTTTTGTTTCAAAACTGTGTTGTTTTCAGTTTTCAAACCCTAGCTTGGGTTATACGTTATGCTCGTCCTTCCTGGACTGTTTACTCTGGATGAACTCTGTCCCTTGATATCTTATTCAAGAATGTTTTTCCTTAGAACTGTGAAAGAATTTTATAAACGCTTCAATGTGACGTGGACTCACCTGGTATTAATAGAATGAATCTTCTGGTTTTTCTTGCTGTGATGAGTGGCAAATAACTTCGTACGTTGTTTGGCTGTAAGCCTCGGCTCCGATTTTCTGTTCCTGTTAATACATAACACAAGGCAAAAGAAAGTCTCTGTTTCTTCTTACGTGCTATCATACATTCGCTTGGTTTCAAATCTCATATGTATCATTTTTATTATCACATTCACACACAACTGTTACATATCATTTGAACTGGAAATTCACACAATAATTTCTCAGTACACAAAAATAAAATAGTCTATAGGTCCTGGCAGACAAATAATTACTGGTTGCAATTCTTGTTCTTCAGTTTGTCTTCATTCTCTGTTTTCTTGAGGGAAGAATCGAACCCCTCTCATGTTTGTACTGTTGTTTAAATACTACAAATGAAATTCAGTTCCAAGATTCAGTTGAAACTGTCAACCGAATGCACCTAACTTATTTTGCTAGTTCCTCTTCTTTGTAAACAAAAGTAAATAGCTAGCTAATTAATTAACTACAGAAACAATTTATTTTCCTAGTCTGATTGTCCTTGTGTAACTTGACAGTAAATAAAAATAACTTAAAAGAAAAAAAAAACATAGGTTTCACCACCTGTTCATAACCACGTGTTAGTCACCCAGACAGTTAACCATTCTCTGCCTCCTCTGAGCTGGATGCTCCTGCATCAGGCTCCCGGGGTAGTAAAAAGTCATGGCTCCGCTCCATGAGATCCTCGACTGAAAAACCTGCTTTCTGAATCTGTGTTGCGTCAAGCCACGAATTGTCCTCAATTGGACGGTTCTTCCACTTGACCAAATATCGCAGATATTCCTTCCTACGTGTGCGTCTGGCTACCTGTGTGTCGAGAATACTCTCGATCTCAAGGGGCTGTGCCGTAGGCATCTGTCTCATCCAAGAACTTCCATCGAATTCTGTGTCCCGTGCTGGTCTCGCTGTTGCGTCATCTTCAGGATCAACCACATAAGGAAATAGATCCGCCACGTTAAAGATAGGCGAGATACCTATGCCTGGTGGCAACTGCAGTTCATATGCATTTGCAGAAAACTTGCGAATGATTCTGCAGGGTCCAATCTTCTTGTATTTCAGCTTATTATATTCCCGTTTTGGGAAACGTTCCTTGCGCAAATGTGCGAGGACTTCGTCCCCAACATTAAACTGAACTTCCCGTCTTCTTGAATCAGCTCGCTGCTTGTATTTCTGACTGCTGTCCTGTATCTTCAGCTTTACCTGCTCATGTAAGTCGCTCATTACTTGGGCAAAGTCTTCCGCGTCAGCACTTCGTTTTTCGAGTTTTCCCAAGTCCCGTAACTCATGCACTCCGCGAGGATGCATGCCATACAAAATCTGGAAGGGACTGTAACCCGTGCTGCGATTCGGAGAATCGTTGTATGCGAACTCCGCCTGAGCAAGTACGTGGTCCCACATCCGTGAATTTTCGCCTATTAAGCTCCGTAGCAGGTTTCCCAAACTCCTGTTCACCACTTCAGTTTGTCCATCAGTCTGTGGGTGGTAAGCGGAGCTGAACTGCAACTGTGTATCCAACTTCTTCCACAGGGTTCGCCAAAAATGTCCGGTGAACTTTACATCCCTGTCGGAAACGACGGACCTCGGTAGACCATGCAACCTAACAATCTCTGTGAAAAAAAAGTGTGCTACGTGAGTAGCGTCACTGGTTTTCCTGCAAGGTATAAAATGTGCCATTTTCGAAAACCGATCCAACACCACCATTACTGAATCAAAACCTCGCTGGGTTTTAGGCAAACCCAAGACAAAGTCCAAGCTGACTGAATCCCATGGTCTGCTCGGAATGGGCAGTGGCATATAAAGACCTGCATTCTGGCTGTGGCCCTTCGCCAATTGACACGTTTTGCACCTGCTCACATACCTCTGTACGTCTCGTCGCAACTTCGGCCAAAAATAAAAATGCTCAACTTGTGAAACTGTTTTGTCTATACCGAAATGTCCGGCTAGACCTCCACTATGCTTCTCCCTAATAATGTTTTCCCGCATTGAACAATCGGGAATACACAATTGTCCTCCCTTAAACAGTAATCCCTCCTGTAGATTGTAATCCAACCACGGACTACTATTTCTCAACAGGGGATTTTGGCAGGCCTCATAGGCCTCCTTAAACTCTGCATCTGACTGATACAGATCCTTCAAGTGCTCAAAACCCAGTACCTGCACCGTACTCTCCTGCAAGAGTAAAACTCTCCTGCTTAACGCATCTGCCACCTTATTGGACTATCCGCTGATATGTTTCAATACAAAGGTGAAACTCTCCATATATTCCACCCACTCTGCATGCTTGTGGTTCAACTTGTGCTGCTGCATAACATACTGCAAAGCAGAATTGTCAGAAAAAAATACAAATTCATTACCTAACAAATAGTGCCTCCAGTGCTTCAAGGCTTGAACAACCGCATAAAATTCCTTGTCGTAAGACGAATACTTTTGCCTGTTGTCATTCAATTTCTCACTGAAATAAGCTACCTATCTGTCCTCCTGACTAAGTACTGCCCCAATGGCTGTACCGCTGGCATCACAACTAACTTGGAAAAGTTTGTTGAAATCCGGCAATCTCAAGATCGGCCTCTCAGTGATCTTTCTCTTCAGAGTCTGAAAACTGTTTTCTGCTGCTTCAGTCCAGCAAAAAGGCTGATTTGCCTTCTTGATTGTATCCAACATGGGTGCACAGATTCCGCTAAAATTTCTGTAAAAGCTTGCTAAACCATGAAAACTTCGAACTTCGAACAAGTTCTTCGGAGATGGTCAACTTACGATTGCTGCAATCTTTTCCGGATCCATCTTCAATTCATTTTCCGCAATCAAAAAACCCAAATAAACTAATTCTTTCTGAAAGAAAGTACACTTTTTCAGGTTAATCAGCAGCTTGTTTTGCTATAAACTTCTCAAGACACTCCGAACATGTCGGAAATGTTCCTCCTTCGTTCTGCTAAAAATTAGTATATCGTCTAAATACACAATCACAAATTTCCTAATAAACTCCTTCAGTACTTCGTTCATCAGGCGCATGAAAGTACTGGGAGTGTTGCTTAACCCGAATGGCATCACCAGCCACTCATACAGTCCTTCATTTGTCTTGAAAGTTGTCTTCCACTCATCCCCCTCTCGGATTCGAATCTGGTGATAGCCACTCTTCAAGTCAATCTTCGAAAAATATGCTGCCCCACTCAAACAGTCCATCATGTCATCCATCCTCGGTAGTGGAAACCTGTACCTAATCGTAATCTTGTTGATGGCTCTCGAATCTGTACACATCCGCCATTCACCACCTTTCTTAGGGGCTAACACCGTCGGAACTGCACAAGGACTCATGCTCTCTCTGATCAGCCCTTTATCAAGCAATTCCTGCACTTGTTTCCGAATTTCCTCATGATCTTTCGGGCTCATACGATAGGCTGCCTTATTTGGTAAACTAGCCCCTGGTATAAAATCAATACAGTGGCTGATACCTCTCTCTGGGGGTAGCTCATCTGGAAGATCATCCACTATGATGTCTCCAAAGTCCTGCAACATATCTTGAATCTCCTCAGGTAAATCTGAAATGTTCGTGTGCAGTACTACTGTTCTTGGCCTCCTTACCACAACAAAGTTCACATCGCTGTCTTCAATCTGTTTTAAGAACTCTTTTCCTCCCATCAGCAATGCTTTTACCCCACTGGCTTCTGCTGTACCTTCCTCTTTAATGGGTACAAGTGTGTGCTTGATCCCATCTTTAACAAACTTATAACAGTTTGTTTTCCCGTCATGAACTACCTTTCTGTCAAACTGCCAGGGCCTTCCTAGCAGGATATGACAGACATCCATTGGCATAACATCGCAGACAATCTTGTCTTTATACCTGCCAATTTGGAACTCCACCTCGCACTGTTCATCAACTAACATTTGATGTCCTTTCTGCAGCCACGACACTTTGTAGGGAGTGGGATGTTTCAGCTTTTTCAATCCCAACTTCTCCACCATTTCTGTGGCCACCAGATTATCCGTACTCCCGCTGTCAATAATTAGCTTGCAGCACTTTCCCTGTGACTTGCAAACTGTCCGGAACAGGGCCTTTCGTTGATCCGGGTCCACCACCTCCTTTGCTGGTTTTAACAGCACTTTATTCAACACCAAGGCTTCCCCGGTTTCTGGTGCATTCTCCACTTCCTGTGGCGGTGTCTTCGCTTCCTCCGGCTGGGAAACATAAGCTCCTCTTCCACCTGTTGGTTCACCTTCATGACATTGATACGACTTGTGCCCCCACTTGTGGCACCGATAGCACTGGACAGTTCCTCTGCCCCGACCATTTCCTCGCCCTCGCTGGGCTGGTCGTCCCCCTCTAGTGCTGTTGTCCTTTTCTGCTGTTCCTGCAGATTTGGAACCACTACCTTCTTCATTGGAACCTGTACCTCTGCCCCGGCCAAAGGCCTTTCCCTTTCCTCTGCCAGATCCACCTCCTCTTCTGGCATTCTGTTTTCTGTTTATTTTCTCCTCTGCCTTCAAAGCAAACTGGTATGCTTCATCCAAAGTTCTGGGTGAGAGAATACCAATTTCATCCAGTATCTCCCTTCTCAGCCCATTCACGAACCTTGCTGTCTTCTCTGGGGTATCCTCCATATACCCTGCCCTCAGATTCAATTTGTAAAATTCTTCAGTATACTCCTTAACCGTCATTCCCCTTTGTCTCAAGTTCTGTACCTGCCTGTACAACATAATCTGATAGTATTTCGGCAGAAATTTCTCTTTCAGCTTTGCCTCCATTCTGGCCCACTTCTTTATAGGTTGTTTGTGTAACCTTTTTCTTTCTGCCTGAATGCTGTCCCACCACAAGGACGCATGTCCTTTCAACTTTGTGGCAGCGAACTTCACCTGCTTGTCCTCACTGGTTTCCTCAAATTCGAAGTATTTGTTGACCTCACTCAACCAGTCCAGCAACACATCTGCCGACAGACTCTTGTCATAAGTAGACAGTTCATGTTTTGGCTTATGACTTGACAACAAAACCGATTTCAACAACCTGAGTTCAGGTGTCACCCCTTCGAACTCATCTTCTGGTTCTGCCACATCTTCATCACTGTCATCCGCGGGGTTCCTTCTTCCCCCAGCTTCTACTGCTGCCAATCTTTCATGTAAGACTTGGATTTCTTCCCTCAGTCCGTCTTCCGCTGCTTTGCGGATGGCTCTTCCTCTCCCTCTTCCTCTTCTGCCAACCTCCATTTTTTTTTTTTTTAATCTCCTGCAACTCTGCTCCGATACCAAAATGACGAAGGCCTGATACTGGACCTTCAGGTAACTATAACACAATGCAATACAATTCGAATTTTAAACAATTATATATTAAAAAGTGTGTCCACGTGAGGTCGCCAGCTCAGTCGTGTGGGTTCCAACTGTGCTTTAACTCGTGGTTTCGTTACACGTCAACAACTTTTAATGTGGTGGATGTACATCCGACCTTTGGTTTCCGCGGCAACTGTCTCACATTAATCGCTCCTCTGTTCGATGCCTGGTGTATTCATTGCGCTCCGGTTTGTGTGCTCCCTTTCCTGTTTGTAAACTTATGCTTTGGCTTTTTTGTTTTGCTCTGTCGACCGACAATGCGGAGGAAGGGTTTCTGGTCCTGTCACTGGTTTTCTGAGTTTGGCGAAAATGCCTGTGCAAATTTGTGCGTCTCCTCCGGCAAGGTAAGCTTTCTCCTGCGCGTTCAGCAATGTGTTTTTGTTTCGGTCGTTGGCTTCATTCCTGTTTCATTTTCCTCTGTCGGTGTTTCACATTCACGATTTCTGTGTGGGGTTTTCTCCCTGTGACAACTCTTCAGTTTCTAAGCGCTTTTAGCTGTGCGCTACTGTTCCTTCTTTGGGTTTCTCTGGCTAACATCGAATGTCTATCGATTCCACCTACAGGTGCGTCCAATCCAAGTTTTTCCACTCGGCTCCGCGATCAATGGAAACAAACAGGTATTTTTCCTCTTCCAATTTCAAATTTCGCCGCTTTTCTCCACAGTCCTAACCTGCGTTTCCCCTTTGTGAGCAGGAATTATGGTTTAATGAAACCCTGGGCTCTCCCTGTCTTACCCAGCTTCTCGGTGAGCTCCTCTTCGATATCCCACTCCAATAATTTCACAGTTATTTGTTCTTCTTTTGTCAAATCAACTCCTATTAATTTGTTCTAATTCTTGTTGCATCTCTCTGTGCAGGTTTCCTCTGTCTGTCGAAACCCTGGCTCGTTCTCGCTGAAGACCGAACCCTCCGGTAGGGTCGCCTTCCTTTTCAGTCCTGTAGCTGGTCTTGTTATCAGAGTTCTTGTCTATTGATTATGTTGTTTCGTTGCCAAGCCCTAAAGGCGGCAAGTCTTCCACAGGAATGTAATGTCACTGTAACTTAGGTGGTCGTAGGTTTTTGTTTCGAAACTGTGTTGTTTTCAGTTTTCAAACCCTAGCTCGGGTTATACGCTATGCTCGTCCTTCCTGGACTGTTTACTCTGGATGAACTCTGTCCCTTGATATCTTATTCAAGAATGTTTTTCCTTAGAACCGTGAAAGAATTTTATAAATGCTTCAATGTGACGTGGACTCACCTGGTATTAATAGAATGAATCTTCTGGTTTTTCTTGCTGTGATGAGTGGCAAATAACTTCGTATGTTGTTCGGCTGTAAGCCTCGGCTCCGATTTTCTGTTCCTGTTAATACATAACACAAGGCAAAAGAAAGTCTCTGTTTCTTCTTACATGCTATCATACATTCGCTTGGTTTCAAATCTCACATGTATCATTTTTATTATCACATTCACACACAGCTGTTACATATCATTTGAACTGGAAATTCACACAATAATTTCTCAGTACAAAAAAATAAAATAGTCTATAGGTCCTGGCAGACAAATAATTACTGGTTGCAATTCTTGTTCTTCAGTTTGTCTTCATTCTCTGTTTTCTTGAGGGAAGAATCGAACCCCTCTCATGTTTGTACAGTTGTTTAAATACTACAAATGAAATTCAGTTCCAAGATTCAGTTGAAACTGTCAACCGAATGCACCTAACTTATTTTGCTAGTTCCTCTTCTTTGTAAACAAAAGTAAACAGCTAGCTAATTAATTAACTACATAAACAGTTTATTTTCCTAGTCTGATTGTCCTTGTGTAACTTGACAGTAAATAAAAATAACTCAAAAGAAAAAAAAAACACAGGTTTCACCACCTGTTCATAACCACGTGTTAGTCACCCAGATAGTTAACCATTCTCTTCCTCCTCTGAGCTGGATGCTCCTGCATCACACAATAAAAATATTATATCTAGAGTGATTGGAGACACAAGCTAGGGTAGTATGGGTATTTTTCTTATCGGTATATCATTCTCCTCACAATATATTAGGGGTTTTGATTATGCTCACTAAGAGCATGGTATTTGGGACTTATTACGTGTCGGTATGTTCCACTGATCGTGCTAAACTTTCAATAACATTCTTATGATAGGGTGATAGGAAGTAATTTTTATTTTATGACATTGATTTATACATTTTTATTGGAGAAAATGTCCACCCTAGTTCCACATGTATGTATCCTCAAGAGCCAATGATGCATTATTAGGGGAAGTTATTGAGATGGGGAAGTGGTGGAGGCTAGGGAAACATATTCTACCTATATGACTTTGCACATTAGGTCTTATTTCCAATCCACATTGAAGGTTACCTATGTGAGGGTATGAAATACAAAGGTAATTTAGAGCTTCCTTTTCGATTTGTTTTAGTTTGCATCCAAAATGGATTTTATTTTTTCATTTAATTCAATTACATAGCATATGATATTTTAATTATCAATATTGATCATCTACTATATTTATTTCTAGATATTGTGCCAATAGCCCTCATTAATCATGCATTTTATTGGGAAGGGTTAAGAATATCTGAATACTATTATTTAGACTAAGCCAAAGGGTTGACCTTGATGCATCATACCACTAAATGATTGAGGGTATACATTGCCCTCATTAATCATGCATTTTATTGGGGAGGGTTAAGAATATATGAATACTATTATTTAGACTAAGGCAAAGTGTAACTTGACCTTGATGCATCATACCACTAAATGATTGAGGGTATGCATTGTTGACTAGACTAATTTTTGAAAGGGATGTGATAGCACAAGTTCTATGAGTTAAACGATCCTAATGTAGGCACATGTAGTATAGTACCACTTGAGCGGCACACTATTATGAGGAGGTAACTGATAGTTGTCTAGTGTGTCATATATTTATTTTGAGGGGAATAGTACCCTTGGTTTGGAATGGGAGAATAAACTAGTTAGTGATGGATGGGAATTATGCCACCCAATTTTTGTTTTAACATGCTATGAGTATGCAATAAATTTTCAAGTGCTAGAATCTATGATGAACGACTTCTTATGTTTACTTTTATGATATGTGTGCCTGTCTGTTAGATGAACTTGTGTGCTTGGAATAAATGTTGTTATCATCCCCATATGAATTAAATTCTCGTATGTGATATTTTGTGATCATAATGGGTGGATCCTTGTAATGGATTTGATCCTTATTTTCTAATATCCCTTGAGGACAAAAACATGTATTCTTCATATGGAGTATATATTTCTCTTCATATGGAGTATATATTTCTATAAAAGAAATATATCAAATGTAATGGATTCAATCCTTATTTTCTAATATCCCTTGAGGAAAAAAACATGTATTCTTCATATGGAGTATATATTTCTTCAAAAGAAGTATATCAAATGTATCACAGTATCATTTTTCATTTCTGCTAGAGAAGTAGACTCTCCTTTCCTAAGCAGAATAGAGAAATCATAATCAAATGCCTATGCATAGTGTAATTGAGCAGCTGCCGGGGAGGTTTAAGATGAGCAGTTATAGAGTTATAAACTTTGTTAAACCTATTAGAGAAATCTTGGATAGATTCATCTAAGGCTCTTTTTAAACTGTTGTATTCAATCAGGGCTTGCACTGGATTTGTTCTATTCCCCCATTTTCTTAAAAAAAGCTATATTCAAACTGGTTCCGATTTTGCAAGCTTGCTGGAGCTAGGGCTTTAAACCATTTTCTTACTTCACTAGTGAAACTTTGAGAAAATAATATCATTTTAACATCTTCATGGTCTACCTCCTCTCTATCAATGAAATCATTGAATTGATCTACATGTTCCTCAGCTTTTATTTCCTCTTCACTACCAAAGGTTTTAATTCTAGTTGAGTATTTACTTGGGAGGTCATGAAGAACAACAGGGAGGAAAAGTGAAGCATATATTGCAGGTGCAACAGGAGGACGTGGAGGTGGAACAATTCCAGCCATAATGACAAGAACTGAGGTATGAGAAAGGACAACAGATGATATTGGTTTCTGATTTCTTGGAAAAACAGTAGGAGAAGATGAGCTATTAGGAGGTGGTGTAGTTGGTCTTTGCAATCCAGATATAAATGAACTCCACTCAGGCAAAGGTATACTAGATTTTCTTTTCAACAAGAATTCAAATGGATCTAACTCTTTTAACTTTTCAAAAGGCTCCCTCTCTAACAACAATTATGATGTAACTGTTTCCCAGAATCCCTCTTTTTCTTTTTTGGATACTAGGAATGATGTATCAATGCCTAGTCTTTGTAGGTCTAGAATTATATCAGTCAATTCATTTTCACTCTTAGACCTAAATAAAAATTCTTGAATTTTATCATCAAATTACCTATCTTCAGGACTTCGAATAATTTCAGAGGACAAAGCTCTTGAATGTGATGGAATACCTGATTTTGAAGAGCTGCTTCCAATGCCTCTGAGAATCTTTTCTAGATTATCCACAATGGTAGGTGGGTTAGGATCTGTATTTCTCCTTGTATATATTTTTCTCGAAGCCACCTTTGAGCATGAAAATTTGTAGTGGAGTCACCAAGGTAGTTTCTACAACCTCGAAAAGTTCTGAGCTCCTGCTACCTCCAAGAGTTCAACTTCACTGTTTACACACAAACTTCGAGAAATATGTCTTTAGGCTCTAGGCAGATGCACCAAAATATTATCTCTAAATTGGTACTGATGCGCTTCTCCACTAGAAAACTTAGAGTAACTGTTTCAACCAAATTTGAACTGAATATTAGCCTCTTCAGTCTGAGAGGGCTCTATGAAAAATCAATTAGATGGCTAACTATATGACTGTAAATTGATTATGATTGATTGTAGGTTGAAAATGTAAAGAACTGCTACCATTGGGAAAAAGGAGTCAACATCAAACAAGTCAATGAAATGATCCTTCTTGTGGAAATTGAGACAAATGGAAGTTTCGATTAAAAGATGGTACACACACACAATACAGGAAGAAAGCAACAGTTTAACATCTAAAGGAAGTCAAAGCATGTTTCCATGAGTTCCGAGTAATTAGATATAAACTAACTGCAGTTATTAAACATGAAAGATACAAGACAAATAACTCATTGAACACTTCATTCAAATATTAGGCGAAGAGGGCCAAAGCATCCACTGTATATTACTGAAGCTGAAAGTTTTACAAAAAATAGTAGTGTAGTACAATACTCTCCAACCCTTGATATTCAATCTTATGTCTATAAATAGACTCTTTTACATTACATAGGATGCTAGATTATCGAACCTTGACTCTGACAGCGAATCATAACTGGCAACTCTATTTTTGGAACATAAAAAGACACCTATTCATTTAAGAGTTTCTCTCCTAATGGGACTCTAATTACATTTATTTCTTCCACTTATCTAATAGTGGGACCATTACATAGATAAATATCAGATGCTTGAATGACATTCTCCATGAAATAAGACATAAATGTTCTTTCCAAGAATTTAGCAACAACTGTCCTATTTTCTAGGAAAGGATCAACAATAACTATCATTTTGTCTTCATGTTGTTTTGTATGAGTGGTACATATGTCAAGTGATGAATATTTGTTGAGATGTCTCCTTATCTGTTTGGATGCCTCCACATGGCTTGTTGGTCTTCCATATGCCCTTTGAACCTTCAAAAACACCTCGCTGCAAAATAGAGCATCTCTAGGCAGTTTCATAGTGGAGTTTAGTAGCAAGCTGGTTTCTGTCTTTTCACCCTTCCTTCTGCCACCTCTACTGGTCAAAAAAATTTGTTAGGTCAAAATATCTAAATACAGTCAACCTCTCTCCTTAGTTATTCATAAAACTGATTTTAAAGGCCAAAATAAATCTTCACAAATTTCGTAGCATTTTTCAGCCTTCAAGCCTCGAGCTTGCTAAAAAACTGCCTAATAAGGCAGAAATTGTAGATTTTGTAACTTTCTTCAAAAATTGATCTTTTCAGCCAAAGTTTATGTCACTGGCAAGCTATAAACCTTAACAAAAATTTATTAGCCCAACTCTTCAGTCCTTGGGTTGACCTTCAGGTTCTTCAATCACTTTCATTTTCAGTCCTCTCTTCTCCAGTTCATCTTGAATCATGTCCATTTGTTCCTTAAGGTCTTCTAGTCCAGGGAAAATTTTAAGGATGGGATTTTATCTTAAAGTTTAGAAACCTTGGTGAATCTTACTAGTCCCCACTATGTAAATTGTAAATTTTTTTATGATATCTTGTAAAAATATTTAGGTTTCTAATTATTTTATATTAGTATATATAAAATTTTGGCGATTTTTAGGGTAAAAAAATTTTATACTATAAAATTTGGGCGAATCAATTTTCAAAAAAATGGAAATTGGCAAATCTTTTTTTTGGAAAAATCATGGAAAATTAGCCCACCTACGAATATTAGCTGATCTGAAAATGAAACTATTTGTACTGCTATGCAAAGTATCCATTTCCATTTAATTTAGTGTGCAAAGTGTTCTCCATGACTGGCAAGTTAAACAAAGTGGTTTTGGTAATGTTTTTGACTTTGACGTATGAGGATTTGTTAGTTAAATTTACTGTTTAACATCTAAAAATAGAAATACACAGCAAGTAAATTTCACCATATCATAACACAACAAAATGATGAGGTAGTTCACCCCTCCTGGGCTACATCTGCCGGTCCAAGGCTCCCCAATGGTATGTCCTTGCTCTATTAAATTGCTCAAAATGGTCACATAGTGAAAAATATGCCTAAACAGGAAAAAAAAGCTGTGAATTTGACTTCAGAGGATAGAAATAAGCTAAAAATGGCTTTTGTTTCACCTCAAATAGTGAAGTGCAACCCAATACAACTCCATCTCCTTGATGGCCCTAGTGGCTCTTTCCTCTTCCCTGAAGAAAAAATGGCTGAAGAACACCTCTGTTCACTCTAAAACCTATCCCAAACACTCCAGAATGCTGAAGAAACCCAAAATTGACTAAAATTTCATCCAATTTAGTTCAATATTGAGGAAGTTATGACCTAAACAAGATTTTGCCCAGTGGCACTAGAAAACCTCCTCCAAAACTGGAGGAACTCTAGTTAACTCCACCAAAAGAGGCAGACAGATAAGGTTGGCAGAACTGCGTTGCTATTTTCAGGGTTACAATAAATGTTAGCTATTAGTTCAAATGCGTTCACATGTTGAATTTTAGGAAAACCGTTTGTGTTGGCGGTTAACGTTAAACTTCTACGCCCACGGTCACAGCCTGCAGGTCATATGCGAGGGGGATCTAGCACCAAGGTGCTAAAGTTTTTATTCCGCCGATTTGAATGGAGCTTAGCCCATGATGATAGCGTGTGGTCGCGAGGCCTTATCCCTTAGCCCTAAGGGCTTAAATAAACTTCGCTCGTTCAATCGTTTAAGCCCACGGGTCATAGCTGCGAGGTTCTATGCGGAAGGGGATGGCTCCTAAGGGTTGGTCCCCAAATTTCTCCGCCCATCTGGCAAGCCGACCCGAATACACTTAACCGCTGCATGAATCATTCACAAGAACACCACAAACGGGCCGGTCGGGTCCCTCTGCCCGTGTTGTCGGGTCGGGGGTTCAAACCCCATGAGCCAAATTTTAGCATGACCCTTTAACCAATGGCCTGGGGCCACATGGCACCCTCCAAAAAGCCTATAAAAAATTAATAAAAATTTAAATTTTGCATTTAATTTTTTTTTGAAAAATTGACAAAATCATAGGCAAAAAGTCCTGTTTTTGGAGGTCATTGGGCGATTTCAAACCTTAGTAACTTTCACGTACGACATCGGCTTTGAGTCCCATTTGCAGCGCTAGAATCGAAGCGACGAGGCCTTTCCGGTCGTTTAGATTGCAACCAATTCTGTTCATTTCCATTTTTGAGCATTTTTTTCATCTTGGACATGATCTCTTGATCACACCTCCCCATTGGGAAGCTTTGGGACCCCAAAATCTCTCTGAATTATAGAAATTGAAGATGAGGAGACTGATTCTCCACCCTTCCAACCTTGAACCACTGAAATCTCCCGGATTTCATCAAATTGAGCTTCTCAAAAAAAGATAAATTCTTCCTTGAATTTGTCGACCGACTGTTGCTAACCTTGACTATGTCACGATGCAAATTTTTGAAATTTGTAGAACATCAACTAAAATTTGTAGAAATCATATCGCTCCTGCAATGGTTTACCTTCAAAGGAAACTGGAAATAAGATTCACCTTGCCAACTGTCCTCATGGCGAATATTTGCCGAATGTGCCATGTACTTGTGTCGATTCTCGACCAAGTTTTCTCGTCATACTAACCTGCCATTCTGAAACCAGCGATGACCCATGCTGAACTTTGTGCCCTCTTTGCTTGCATGCTTTTCCCTCTCTTGGATTTTTGCACCACTTTGCACCGACACTTTGTTTTCTGCACCAATCGACACCAATGACACTTTCTGCAACGTCTTGTTATCTTGTTCCAAAGACGACTTGCTTTCAGACTGAAACATTTCATTATTTACATCAGCAATAACATAAAAAGGATTATGTACAAAATATTTTTGCTTAATCATCAACAAAGTCAAATTTTGACTTGCATTGACAAGCCTTTTCAACTGCCTTGCATTCACTAAAGAAGATTCTAGCTTCTTCCGATGTGCTCTCACAATAAACTCCTTGCCATCCTTGAATAGGTGATACTTATTCTCATGGCGATGGTTGATCGATTTTCTGTCATATAAGTACGGACTACCCAACACCACACATGTAATGTCAAGCAGTACCACATCTAATTCAACCAAGTCAACATAATGAGTTGTTATGGCGAAGCGCAACATGCACTTCCTTGAAACTTGTAAACTAGCATCCTTGCAAATCCATCCAAGTCGATATGGCTTTGGATGTGGAATGGTTTCAAGTTTCAGCTTCTTGACTAAGTCTTCTAAGATGAGATTTGCTTGAGACCCACTGTCAAATAGTGTGTCTATCTTTGTGTGTTTGGAAATTATCCTCACATGAAATAGCTCTATCCTCAGCTCTTCATTTGGAGCTTCTATGTGACAGTTTAAAGTGCTAGAACTGGGATTTGTTTCATTTAAATTCTCTTTCCCATTTATGTTCTTTAGTGCCATGGCTATGCTTTTAGTTTCATCTCCTAATTCATACCCTAAGTCTTGTTCAGTTATTGCAACCGTTTTGCCCTTTTCTTTGGCCTTATCTTTGGTTTTAAATTTTTCTGGTTTCAGCTCCGAATGAAGTTTCCGGCAATGGTCTTCATCGTGGCTTGTTTTGGAACGGTTTTTACAAAATAATTTTCCTTTTTCTTTCCTAGAGTTTGCATTTATTTTTCTACCTTTGCCTTTAAATTCAATACCCTCATTCCCATCAAAATATTGTTTACCTCTAGCCTCTAAATGCGTGGCTTGAACACAAACCTCGTCTAGACTAGTAGGATTGAACACAAGGATAGTATGTATAAGATAGCTGTGTAAACCACCTATATATTTCAGCAAAGTCTCTTGGCTATGAAAATCAATTCCAAGTAATAAAGCCCTTTGTCTGAACTCTTGAGTGTAATCTTGAACACTTTGTCCCTTAAGTTGTCTAAAACTTTTCCAATTCATGATAGCCTTTTGTAAATGAGCTAATGGATAAAATTTATTTTTAATTGCAGTAATAAATTCAGCCCATGATAAAGTGATCTTACCATGTTTTCTAATCTCATCCTTGGTTTGGGCTTCCCACCATACCAATGATGCACCATCCATTCTCAAAGAGGTTAACTGAATCTTGGTGTTGTCATCATGAAGGTTCTGTATCCTCAAGTAAACCTCCAACTGCCTTATCCAATTGTCAAGTTTCTCTGCATTGACTTCACCATTAAACATAGGCAACTCAAATTTAACATCAAGCTTTAAAAATGGAATTTTACCAGTGGTTTTAGACTTGTGAGATTGATTCACCGAAGTTGAGGATGACGATGTAGAGGAAGAGGATGAAGATGGGGATGGTGGATCACCATTTCCTTCGTGTCCTTTCTTTGACTTTTCATCACTTTTATTTCCTCCTGAAGTACCCTCTTCTTCTTTCTAGTGTCTAGACCCTTCTCCAACAAGCCTATCATTCCTTTCTTGGTAGAGTATCCTCACCATCTCTGTCATGTCCAAGAAAGCCTTTCGGAACACCCGTTCCTCTTCTTTGGGATCAATGTCGTCAGGAACTTCTCCTTCTCTGGAAGACATGCTTGAGGCTTCTTCTATGGCTCTTGGAGGTGGCTCTCTGGCCCTTTTTGGTTGAGGATTACTTTGTGCTCTAGCCAAGTGTCCTTCACCTCTCTTGAGTTTAAGCCTAGTAAGCATAAAAAATTGCAAACAGTCAACTATATCTTTACACAAGAACAAATGCAGAGTAAAAATATAGCTCCTAATGCTCAAATCCTAAGCTTTGATACCATCTGATCTGAAAATGAAACTATTTTTACTGCTATGCAAAGTATCCATTTCCATTTAATTTAATGTGCAAATTGTTCTCCATGACTGGAAAGTTTTTAACAAAGTGGTTTTGGTAATGTTTTTGAGTTTTATGTGTGAGGATTTGTTAATTAAATTTACTGTTTAGCATCTAACATAAAAAATACACAACAAGTAAACTTCACCATATCATAACACAACAAAATGATGAGGCAGTTCACCCCTCTTAGATAATGGCTTTTCTAGGTGTCATTCTGACAACATTGTCTACACCAAGAAAGTGGGTAATTCCTTCACCATCCTTGTTCTTTATGTTGATGATCTTATCCTTACTGGTAGTGATCCAAACCATATAAACCATGTCAAGTCTAGCCTCAAAAAGAAGTTTTAAATGACAGACTTAGGACACTTGCATTATTCCTTTGTCTTCAAGTCTTGCAATCCAAGGAAGGCATTACCCTCTCTTAGTCCAAGTATGCCTGTGATATTCTATGCCACTTTCACATGGAAGACTATAAGTCAGCCCCTTCTCCCTTTCAGTTTGGAGTCAAGCTTTCAGTTAGCTGTACTACCCCTGAAGTTGATGCTACCTTATATCGTCAAATTGTTGGTAAACTTCTGTATCTAACCCACACCCGTCCTGACCTTTCCTTTGCCATTGGTCTTATCGCTCGGTTTATGCACCAACCTCATGAAAGTCATTGGAAAGCAGCTAAAATAATACTTCGATATATTCGAGGTATAGTTCAGTTCGGGTTTCATTACAATGCAGGAGCATCTCCATTGTTGATTAGTTTCACCAATTCTGATTGGGCTGGTGACCCTGATGATCGAAAGTCTACTGCCGGATATGTATTCACTCTTGGTTCAGGACCTATTACTTGGTATTGTAACAAACAAAGTGCCATCTCTCTTTCTTCAGCAGAAGCAGAGTATCGTGGTGTAGTTGAAGCCAGTAAGGAAGCCATGTGGCTTCATCAGATTCTGTCTGAATTTGGTCTTCATCAGTAGCATCCAACTACACTTTGGTGTGATAATTAGAGTGCCATTCAACTATGTAAATATCCAGTTCAGCATCAGCGTATAAAACAAATTGAACTCCACATACACTTCATCAGAAAGCTCATTCATGATCGTGTTCTTGAAGTGCAGTACTGTCCAACCAATGATCAAGTAGCCGATATCTTTACGAAGGCTCTCACAGAAGCGAAGTTTACCAAACTTTGATCCATGCTTGGAGTTCAGGAAAGTTGTCATTAAGGGGGGATAAACTCTAATTCCTTCTTCCTTCTCCTATTGTGTCACTTTTGTAATTCCTTCAATCCTATCCCAATTTTTTCTTAAGGGGGGATGTTAGGATATTTCGACACATAGGAAATAGGCTCCTTTTGTGTCACCTTTGTAAATCCTTCAATCCTATCCCAAGTTGTTCTTAAGGGGGGATGTTAGGATATTCTGACACATAGGAAATAGTTAAGAATAACTTAGTATAGTGTAGAGTTAGGTAAAGTGTGTTTCTTTACCATGTACATTTGTAATTTATAATCCGACGGTCACGATTTGTAGTGATCCGACGGTTATCTCTCACCTCAGTATTAACGACACTTGATCCGTCGCTTAACACCCAATTTTTCCATGATCTCTATTTAAAGAGCATGGAGGGTCATTTTTCAGGTAACTGTTTATGAGAGAAACATATGTAACTTTTCTTTTATATTAATAAATTTCCTGAAGTGGTCGCATTGGCTCAGGCCGTGGACTGTTTCCCTCTTTGAGGGTTTTAACCACGTGATTATACTGGTGTATTGATTTGTGATCTATTTGTGAGCGCTGACCTTTGGTTCTTGATCTAAGGAACTTACCCAATAAATTCCTACAACACAACCAGTAGTGAAAATAATAAAGGAGAGCAGACAGAGAAATTCTGGTGATTTGATGTTAAATAGAATTGATGAGGAAGGAAAATCTAAATGTTGAGATCACGCTAAGGATTTGTGAGTTTGGGGAACCGAGAGTCAAAGGCACAATGGAATCACAGTGAAAGAGAAATGGTTTTCTTGATTTATTTAACCGCTATTAGTTGTGATATGCAAATCCATGTTTTCTTTTATTGAGGGATAATTCTGCAGGAGCGTAATATGGAAATTAAAAAGTGGGACAATTGAATGCGTAACGAATGCAAGAGGAATCAAATTCCATAAGCTGTGGTTGTAACCTTTGTTATCTGCCACAATCGATTGCATTCCACAAATTAAATGAAACTTCCAGGAATTCCAATTCAACCGGAGCTGAAGGATTGGGATTAGAACTGTGTGATCAAAGTGTAATTCAGATTAATGGATATTTCATTTCAAGTTACAAGGAGGATAAGAATTCAACCGGACCCGATATTTTATAACCCAGGTTTAATAAGTTAAGAAATCCATCCAACATATGTTTGAATCTGACGGTCTTCGCATAAGAGGTATAGATCTAACGAATATCGCATTTTAACATGCGCGGTATTTAAAGTTTTAAATGGATGCGATTAATTATAGAGGTAAGTTTTAATGTGGGTTACGTTCGTCAAGAAGTCAAAATCATAAGAAATTGTGATATTGTTTTAAAATGGGTAGTAACAGGTTTTGAAGTCCATGAGTAATTATATTTGTGTAAAAGAAATAGCCCGATTAAGAGTTATATTTGAAAATGAGATAGTTTGATTTTGGGTAAACATATACACATGCATTTCGTATTTGTGGGTTGATGCAGCATGAGCTGCGTCATGCCATCAATCTCGTGGCGTCGAATATCCTGAAAACAACTGCTCAGACATTGAATGCTCACACCTGCAACTCCACTTTGAAAAGTGGCCGAAAAATGGAATGGTCAAATGGAAAATCTAAATACACCATTAGAATTGTGGCATTGAATAGTGCAAAATCGACTGTCAAATTTATGAATTCTAACAAAGTGAAATTCTAGGGCTACAAGAAAATTTTAGATTCCCCCAAGATTCCTGATCCTCATATTCTGAAGAGAATCCTCTGAACCATTGCTCAAATGGAAATTCTGGGCGCACTGTCGCGCTCCCTGCGAAATTCTAGTTAACATGCATGTAAAGTTCAATACATTCTGACACAGAGAAATTTTACCTCCTTGCAATCAAAATATTCCCTTGGCATCAAAAAAGTGTTTTGCCTCGAAATCCATGCCCGCTCCTCTGGTCTGCAGTTCCTTTGCCTCTAACTGCGTGCTTGAGTCAGCTGCCTTTGTTGGGTGCACTGTGCGAATGATGGGTTTAAATATAAAATCTAGGTAGATTTGTCAAAGCCCAATGGGCTGGCACAGTGGTAAATCTGGTTGTTCATTGGAGGGAGGTGGGGGGGGGGGTGGTGGGGGTGTTAAATCCCAACCCCTCCACAATGGGCGCGGATCTGTTTTTTTTAAAGCGCATGTTAAATTTTGGGTGGGAGGGTTTGCTCTACGCGGCCCGACCCAACCCCGTTCAACGGTCACCGTGGTATTATTTGATGGTTGGGTGGGCATTGTATTAATGTGAGGTGCTTGTTTGGTGGTGCCACACGCTCGAGGGCTGGCCACGTGAGCCAAGTGGGTTCGACCCCCGCCGACGCCAAAATTGGTTTGGCTGTTATGTATATATATATATATATATATACGGTGGCATATGGGGTGGGTCCGAAGGGGTGATAGCCGTCGACCCTCTAAGAAAAAAAAAAAAAAAATTGTTATTATAACGATAAACATACTTCTTAAAAATTCTCGATTTTTACCTTAGGAGTCTTTTTAATAACCCCACAATTTCGCCCGGAATCCAGTGGCTAGATTTCTGCATAATTATGCCCTCCTTAACCTTCCACATCATCAAGTCAACCTTGAAACTTTGACTGCCTCTAACTTTTGCATACAAGCTTGGTTTGACGAACTGTTCACACCATTGCGATCAGGATGTCGAGATATTAAACTTGAAGCTGGTTCAAGAGCAATCCAAACACTTTGATTTATGAGCTTTCATAAGCCCTCTTTGTCCTGTGTGTGTCTCTGGAGCCACCTGGATGAGGAATGGAGACCTAAGACATCATACTTAAAAACAAAATTTGTCCCATCCCATTTTCATTTTATTTACTTAGTCACTTGGTGAGTTATTTTCAAAACAAATTTTCCTGTAGAAAAAACAGAGTTTCTAATAGCACTCTTGTAGCACATGTAAACTTGACCGGATTTGCTCCCAAAGCTTGGTTTTTGTCTCTTAGGCTTGAACCATCACCCTTAGGATACAAATCCATGATCGAGGAAGAATAAGCACCACTTAGGTAGGAAATTCATTTTTACAAAGTAGATGAGGCCTATTTATTTGAATTCATGCTCTTAGGATTTCAATTACAAATTGTTGTTCTTGCCTAGGATTAATTTGTTTTCAAAGCAACACTTCCATTTCTGAAATATTTTTAGGCTTTGATTTCATGAAATTCACTCCATTACATCATATCAATAAAACAAGGACACATTGTATGCTACACATATAGTGTTGATACCTCTTAAGTTTGTACGAACCCCGGGTTGATAGTTAAAGTTGGTAGCATCGGTAGTTGCAACATTCTTGTTGCAATACTGAGGCTCATCAATGATCATCTTACCTCTTCAGCTCCATATGTGTCTTCTATAGCATTTCCTCTTTCTCCATCTCCTTCATCATATTTACATACATTATAGAGTATTTGCATCTGCAATTCACTCATGACAAGATGACATCAGTCTGATAAACCCCTAGTCTAAGATGGTGCATATTGATCCATTGACTGAGACAGATCCAAGTGCAAGGATGGGAAAGAGGCTTAGTAACAATGCAATTGCGTACCTCAGTAAGTCAGGGGTGAAGATTAAGCCTTGAGACTACACAATGCACAATTTAGGCTAGGTTGAGGAAGAAAACTATGCAATTTGGGAGCTCAGTGTGACAGGCTGGGGGGATGGGCACTGGATCAGCCTATTGCGTAGTTTTGGAGGACATAGGAGCCCAGGTGATTGTGAAATTGCACAATTCAAGAGCTTAAGGTTGAGGCTTAAGCCTTGAGACTGCACAATGCACAATACTCACTGGGAAGGAGAGAGAAATTGTGCATATTTGAGGGCCAATGAGCCAGGGTGAAGGGATTCTGCACTATTTCAGCCAACTATGTAGTTCTAGGAGGCAAAGTAGTCCTTGTGATTACGTAGTTTCGTAGTTCAAGAGCTTAGGGTTTGAGCTTCAACTTAGAGATTACGTTGTGCACAATTGGGGCCAGGTTGGAGGGCTAGATTCCGTAATTTTGGGAGCCAAAGGTCGGGCTTGAGCACTAGAACACGTAGTGCACAGTCCTGGGAAGAAGGAACTTTTCATTTCACAATGTCGAGGGACAAGGATGCACATTGAGGATTGGAATTGCGTAGTGTGTAGTTGAGGAAGGCCGGATGAGGCTAGGTTGCTGAGGAATTTTTGAAAATTAGCTGTGTTGGACCAAAGAGACTTATGTGAACAATGACATGACTTCACTGTGATCACACACTTGAAACAATTTAACGACACAACAATAAATATCATCAAGAACACATTAACAACATATTCCCCTCAATGCGACAACTTTGTGACAAGTTTACGACAAGTGCGACACTAAAGGTACAGTTTGTGATGACTGTGATGACACTTGTGCGACACTAAAGGTACAGTTTGTGATGACTGTGATGACACTTGTGCGACAATGCTTAAAACTTTGGGAATGAGTGTGAATGATGTTGACATGGTTAAACCAGCTCGTTTGCACATAGATAAACCCTTGAAACCATGCGAACAAGCATACATACATTGTGCAACAACTAACATGTGAAAATAAGAGAATTGCTAAAGTGCGAATGACTCTTGCAATATGTGAACGATAGTCAAAGTAACACATTTGAGAGAAGAGATAACATGAAAATTACACTAACTAGAGTGAAAGAAAGAAAAACAGACTATCAAAAACATGAAAACAATCTCGCGAAAACAAAGGTGCGCAGAAGTGACAGTTTGCAAAACTCACCGAAATGGAAGTACAAACACAACAAGAATGTGAGAAACTTGTCATTGCGCATTGATTGTCAACATGGATTGGACATAGCACATGTACATTCTTAATGGAACATGCTATGCTTTTCCAAGCTTGCATGAAAGAATGTGCTCATGCACTTGTTACAGGTTGAGCATGTGTTAGAAACTGCCTTCGACACTTCCAACCCAAGAAGGGAGCTCAAAAGCATCAGTCGACCAAGAAGTGACTATAAAATGACTGATCAAAAGATCTACAGTAGGCTCCAAAATTTGAGTATACAAAAAATTTTGGACGGTATTTGTCGCAATGACAACACTTGGCGACACACTGTTAGAACTCCATCTTCTCTGCCTTGGTCAATTCTTTCGTGCATGTTCTATTTCTTCAAGAAGTATTGATTCATTGTTCAGATTACCATGGCTTCTTGACTTACCCCGTGCATAATAATAGTCCCCTTCATTCCTTTACTTGGTTAAACACAAACATAAGACCAACTATCATACAATGTTTCGAATGGAGATAGGGTAATTAAGTTCACGAGCTTTAGATTTTTAGAGTATGTTTTTTCATCTCTAGTGTTTTTTTGCTGCCAGCAAGCCTGGACAGTACTCTGGTGGAGTCACTTCAGGAACACAAACATTGCTTCTCTACCAGTGAGCCTGGACAATACATCGGCAGAGTTTCTTTCTTCAACTCTCTACACAGGAAGCCTTTCTCTTCTTTCGCCTTTATTTATTTATTTATATAGAAATGCGCATTGACACTTATTTATTTCATGGGAAGAAGAGGGATCCCAACCTATTAAGAGTAGGAGAGGTTGTCCCTTCAGAGAAGCATATATCAGACCTCTGATATTGGTTTTCTCATTTAGTTTTTTCCCTTTCCCTTCTCTACTTGATTGGATCAGCTTGAAAACACTGAAACATAAAAACACCAGTATAGGCATGAGGTTTCTAGAATGGACATGGAGATCATGGTTCGACACAAGGATTCCTTAATGCAAGGATTGTATTTTCTGTTGGAACATCATCGAACAAAGATGTAACCAAGACAAGGAAGAAGGACAGAGAGTTAGCCAAATTTTGCAGTGTCACAAAGTCATTTTCTATTTTTCCACATTCCCTTTTGAGCCAACATAGCCCCTTCATGCAAGGTCTGACAAAATGAAAGGAAAGACAACACACAACAACAAAACAAAACTAGAAGACAAGACAAAAAGTGACTAAACCAAATATGATGTGAGACCAACACCATAAAACATAGACAAATTGTAGGAAACAAGTGTAGGATGAATGTGAAGGTAAACTAAAATACAACTAGACCTACTCCTAACCTAACCAGGTAAAAGTTAGGGGTCATGTATATTGGAGTTTCCAATGTAGCCACCATAATTGTTCCTGACCTGCAATCACAAAGATGCGATCGATTAAAACAAATATAAAACAATGTGCAATAGGAAAGATAAGAACTTGAATAGTTTGCACAAAAAATTTAAGGTCTTTCCTATTAGCAGAAAGATAGGCCATAGCCACCACTTCTACCCAGTTTATATTCTTACCTTTTCGATGAGAACCAACATTCAACAAACCTCAAAATCTTCTCGTGAATGTGTCTACATTTGCACCGAACTCCTTATCAAGTGCGAGGAAAGATCGAAACTTGTTATTTGCGATAGAGCTTGCTAGGTCAGATTTTTCCAACCATTCAATTATGGATCATAAAATTCATGAAAATCGTCTTGAAAACCCCGAAATCCTTGAAAAGATGAATTTTTAATCGGAGGCACGGGACTACGACGAGAATATTGCAAGGTACAATAGATTTGATCATATTCAAAAGGAATGACAAGACAATGAGTATTTGACATAATCATCAACGAGGATTTGAAATAATCATCATAATTCTCAAATATGAAATTACATTAACATACAATTCTCATATTGCAAAAATAACATTTTCATTGTGTCTAGAATAGCCAAAAACCCATGTGTATGCTCTTATTGGGCTCAAAAAGGCTGAAAAATAGCCAAGTTAGGCCTCCTTCTCCATTTCTTTGTTAATTATGTTCTACAAATTCGACCTCCTTGCAAAACTGGAAATGAAACTGCCCTTTGATGGATATGCAAGGAAAAATTTTAATAGGTACAGGTGACGGGTTTGGTCCACAAATCCCTTTGTGTCGGGTGCAAAATGTAGAAGGATTAGGTGGAAAAAACCAACCATATACCTATTATTTCGCCCTCTGGTCAGTCATATGACATGTATATGACCATGTGGCATGGGCCATAGGCCACGTGCCCCACCGACCCCACATTTTTCCATGAAACTGTCAATGGGATTAGGGGTTGGGCACAGGCATGGTGCAACTCGTTTGGGCCCTACTGAACCTTCTACCACAGTCATGTGAAATCAATAGAACCAAGGGTCGGGGTGTGGCCTAGGGTGCCATGTGCCCTGCCCTCTTCTCCTTATGCCACATTCATGTATACAATATGACTTGGGACTGGGACAGTGGGGCAAGCCCGCTGACCCGACCCTCCCCCAACCATTGATACGTTAAACTTTAAATACAACCGAACAATGATATATATTAAGTAATTCATGTGGTGTAATGGTGGAGTGGTGAATTAGGTTGCTAGAGGTCATGGGATCGAACCCCATGGAGGCTCAACTAGTCCATAACCAAAATTTTGGCCTCATCCCGAGTGCCACATGGCACCCTATGATAGGGGCTCATGTCACTCTGTGATTGGCCTAAACAAAATCACCTCTAACTAATCAAATCACACCATTTTCCTATGTACAATCGGGCCATGTGTCATGTCATGATTGGCTCTATATTTCTCAGTCATCCTGCTAATGTTAGCACCACATCAATGTACATACTGCCACATGTCAGCTATACATTGCCCAGTCAACCCTGCAAGTTGACTTTTTTACTGTTTTCCAAAAACTTCAAAACGTGATAACTTCCTCACACGATGTTCGATTGAGGCGATTCAAGCATCATTGGAATAAAAATGACAATATCACGATTTGGTGTTCGTTTCAAAATATTTTGAGCACTTTCATTTTTTAGCATGTTTTTGATCCCTTGGATCATTCTTCCACATAGGAAGTTTTTGGACCACCAAAAGTATGTTATTAATTGACAAGTAAGTGAGAGTACAACTCCCTCACTTTCTCGATCTTGGTACACCTTTATTTACTTGGATTGGTACCTTTGAGCCCCACTTGAAGATACTCCACATTACCTCTACGTGAAGTCCTTCTCCTCCTATCAAGAATTGAGTCTTCCTGCAACTCATTTAAATATTCAGAAGAAAAATGTTCTATCGATGGATTCTAAACATTCTCTTCTTGATCATCAATCATTGGAGGTTCATACAATCTCAAGTTATCCACATTCACAACAAAATAAATTTGCATGTAAGGTGGTAGATCTAATCGGAAAGTGTTGTTACCAGTTTTCTCCAAGATTTTGAACGGATCATATCTGATTATAGTCTTTCCTTGCTCATGTACAACCAAACTTTATCTCCCAATTGGAAATCATGATTGACACTATTCTTGTCATGTATTGATTTGTACTTTGCTTTGATTTTCTCTAGTTGTTCTTGTACTCTTTGATGCAATATTTGAAATTGTTCAATGAATTTCTGGATTTTTCCACATCATTATGTCCATCTACTGCAGTATATTCACCAAATATGAAATCGAAAGGATACTTTGGCAAATAACCCAAACAAGCTTCAAATGGAGATACTTGTGTAGATGAATGCTTGGCATGATTGTAGGCATGCTGGATGTAATGCAAATGCTCATCCCAAATTTTAGGATGCTTACCACAATATCCTCGAAGGAGATGCACTAATGTTTTGTTCACTAATTCTGTCTAGTCATCGATTTGTGGATGAAATGTGGTGCTCTTCTTCAACTTTGTGTGCATGGGTTCCAATAAAATTGACCAAAAATTCCCAAGAAATCGAGAATATCGATAAAAAATAATAGAAGTGGGTAACCCAAAGTGAATACATACATTTGTCGAGAATTGGGTAGGGCAGTGATTAATTCAAATTCTGTTCTTGATAATTACTTGTGAGCTTATTTATTTCTTCTCTTCTTGGCTTATTTAGTCTTTCATCAAGTCAGTTATAAAAAACACAAGAGACACAAATTTAGGCTCTTCGAGCTAGGGAAAAACCTCTCCCTCTTGGAGAGGAAAACCCACGAGAAATTATTCTTATAGAATTTCAGATGAAAAGTACCATGACCATGACATAGACTCTAGACCTTTATGTATTCAAGTCCTTATCACCACTTATTCATTGACTCCTTGAGCTGATCCTTCTTTCCTACACCAAACTGCACTTTTATGCACCAAGACTAGAAAGCTTGATCTTTACTTGTATTCTTCCTTCTTTATCTGACTATGATTCTTACTCAACACTTTATTAGACCTTACTGTTTAACGATTTTTTTCTATACAACCTCCAACATTATCTTATTTATTTCTCCACACGACTCCCTTTGATAACATCTTTCTTCCTTAACTTATTATGAACGTCATTACTTTAGTATTATTCTTGAACTTTCTGTGACATCATGGATATAGGATGATTGTCATCCTAATATGCACCTTTAGAGTCTTGACTGTATAACCCTGTATCATTTATTTGTAGACCTCTCTGCAATACTTCTTATATATATATATATATATATATATATATATATATATTCCTCACTGTGATGTGAAATCCACGCAGAGATATGTAATAAGCACTGTAATTGGTAATATGTTCTTATGTCATGTAATCCACACTTATAATGTATGATCTCCACTTATAATATGATCTGCTCTTCTTATATATAATCCGCTCTTCTTATATATATAATGTCCTATAATAATTATAAAATAATAAATAAATAATTATAAAATAATAAATAATATACAAATAATATAATATAATTTATTAAATAAGTAAATAAATAAATAGTCAAGAGAATAATAGATAAATAATTAATAAAACATTAAACAATAACTGGAGTTCTAAATAACATTGGTAAATAATAAAGTGGAGTCCTAAAACAATAAACAAAAAGTAAAGTTAAAGAAATAATTAATTAACTAAAGTAAATAAATTAACAAAGAGTTAAACTAAGAAACTAATAGAAAGAAAGTTAAAGAAAGAATTAATTAACAAAAATAAAACAAAGAGTTAAACTAAGAAACTGATAAAAAGGAAGTTAACTAAGAGAACACTAAATTAAGTAATGTTGACACAGTGACTGTGTGCATGTGGTTCCCATTCCATGGTTTGGTCTATTTAATAGACATTGAGGAAGGTTCAAGGCATTCATTCTTTCATCCATTCTCTGGAGAGAAAGGTATGGTGAGGCAAAGGATACCCTGACAATAGTACGTTGATTGAGGGCTCGGGGGTGGCCAGCTGTGGAAAGATTACATACAGCTGAGCCTACGGTTGGGTGGAGAGTTGTCCCCAAAACTCTGTTGCGGTCAGCAAGATTCAGCTAGCATTCAACCTTGAAGTCTCAAGTAAGGAAAAACGCCATTACAGGTAAGTTGTCTTGCTCATGTTCTGGAAATTTCATGATGATTAGTTAAACAATTTATGAGTTGATTATTATTTGTTTATGTGATATGTAACATATGGTATCAGAGCAAGTTTCAGCTCTGTGTGACCTCTAGGTAAAAGTTGTGAAAAATACTTCAATATAATTATCCATAAATTTATTTGTGGTCAAATTAAAAACAACCCAATTTCAAGTTTTAGCTATTGTCATCCATAACAATAACATACATTATTAGTTATATTATCTATTAATATTATTTTCATAACAAAATATAACAAAATATATATATCTAGTCTTTTTCTAAGTCCGCGTAAGTCCATAGTCCGATGTGTATTACGCCATGGTCCGTTGATATAATATATGTGTGGCCCAAACGCTGTATAAACGAGGGTCGAGGTCAGGGTTCGACACCAGGACCTCATCACCAACAATCCAGCGTCCTCACCAACACACTGTATATAAGGGGGCAGGGTCGGCTCTTGAACCCAAGACCTCCGTCCCAAGAAAGCGAAGCGCGCAAGCCTCAAATACCGATCTCAAACCCATGGAACTTCTCGCCATGAAACTTTTACTCCGTCTTTGCTTGATCTCTTCTAGACAACGGGAAGAGACTAGTAGTACATTAACAAACAAATTTGTAATAGGCTACTTGGTTTGGTGTCTTCCTCATTAAATTTCTGTGGTCTCATCTTGAATGACTTCCTCGAAACAAACTTGATCTAAATATTATTGTGAAGTTGTGAACAGATGCTGAAGTGTAATGAAGCAAGCCAAGTTGTATTTACCTTTCAATACTTTTCTGAGAGGCCATTTTTTTGCCTTTGCAATCTTCAAAAGTTTTTTTTGCACCAAAGTAATTCTGGCAATATTCTTTATGAAGTTGGCCCTCAGTTGTCCCATTTATTGGACGTTTTGCCAGTGCAACCAATCACGAAATCTGAATGATTCTTTTCAAAGAACCCACCGAAATCTCTCAAACCATTGACAATTTTGCCAAAATTCTCATAGAAGATCTAATTGATGTCGTTCTGAACAAAACCCACGTTCCGGATTTCTGAAATTCTTCTTTAGTTGCCCGGAATCTGCACTCAAAGTTCACTGTCTAAAACTAGTGCGAAATTTTGTAGCATATCTATTACAGATTATTTTGGCAGAAAGAAGCCCTCCAGTGAAATTCTTCAGGACCATTTCACCGCTTAAATAACTTTCAATAGCCATCACCACAATGAAATTTTTGTTCATGCTTGACAGAAATTAAAGAACAAGGGCCTTATCCTTGTTGCTAAACTCAGGGTACGCATCTGGGATGGCAAAAACTATTATTCTCTCTGAAATTGTTGCTGTACATCCTCTCTGAAATTGAGAGCAGCTGCTGTTTCATTTCCGGATTTGTTGAGATTATACACATCTTTACTTGTACAATCTGTAGCAGTAACGAAGAAGGCATTATTTGCAGATAGCTCTGTTACCCACAAATCCGCCCACTAGCCCATAGGCCACTTGCGTAATGTACTGGACACAGACTTGATATGGGTTTTCCCCTCCTGCATAAATTTTTTTGCAGGGTGTTCTTCATCCATGGAGGCAATCCTGGAACCGATATGCTTGCTTGTGGTCTACTCCTTGGATTATCCATATACCAAATAGTCCTTCTGCAATTCTGCAATTATTGAAAGAGATCGAGAGAATGCCCAGAGATCATCAAAATATTTATGCTTCCAGTTGCCAGATCTTGATCATACTGCACATTATTCGTTCATAGCCTTGACGGTAAAGGCATTTCACTTCCAGCCACGTTATAAAGACGCCCATGAAAAGTTTTCGAACAATAGAAGTCAGGTACAAGTTGCAAATGTTTTTCCCGATTATATTTGTATAATGCCCGATGCCTGCACGCGAGCAAGCCCTCTCTTTTGGGCGAGCCTTATTTCAGCTGCTATCCGCCCATTAATGCGCCACTTTCAGCTGCTATCCGCCCATTAATGCGCATGCGCTACAGGGGTGGCGCATTAATGGGCGGATAGCAGCGGAAATAAAACTAGCACTCTCTTCTGGGTTAAGGGTATAAATTTTCACAAATTAAATAATTTCAAAAAAAAAACACTTATTATATAAATCATTAAATAAATATCATTTAAAAAAAACACACTTTTATTAAAATTATTAAAAAACACACTTTTATTAAAATTATTAAAAATAACGATGGACATTTCTGTCAGTCACTATCGGTTTTCGCAAAGGTTAAACACAAAAACACAAATTCTAAAGATGTATCTGCTCAGTACATTCTGCTTTCAATTTGAGGTACTCCGTGATTAGCTGGAAAATATTTTGATAAGCCCCATGGAATCATGGGACTCCGATCTACTGCTATTCTTGCTCAAGTGTGACCAAACAAAGCTCGAGTGTAACTTACAATAAAAAAAAAATAGAACTGTAGTGTAATCAAAGTGTTTAAAATATATATATATATATATATATATATATATATATATTAAAATTTCATGCTTTAACATGATACACATGCAATACGCTTTGCTAGTGTTTTTAATGATTTAGAGTTGAAGTCCTTATAATAATAATATAATAAGATAAATAATATAGATTATTAAAATATTTTATCAATAAAATATATCAAATATACTTATTGATGTTATTGATGTTAGAAGTAGGTGTTTTATTATAATTAATTGTTTTTAAAGTTATATAAAATTAATTTGAAGTTACATTTTTTTTTCCGTGTAAAATTACACTACTTTTTATATAAAATTTAAGAAAACAAAAAAAAATTCATTGAAAAAGTGAGATTATTATAATTTTATTTATTTATTTATTTTTGAATTTCCTATTTAAAGTATGATTGCTATTATAGAGAGAAATGCATAGATATTTGTATTAGTGATTACATGAATAATTAAGGTTATGCAAGTTCTCTAGTGAATTTGAGGTTATTAAGTTGATCTATTGACTTGCTTCAAGAATGTTGATTGTTAAGACAGATGTCATCAATTAGAAGGTTTAACAAATTATAATTACCTTGTCATTATTTTTAAGTGGCTCACTAGGGTGTATGGCAATAACTTATAAATTATGTAATATTATGTAATATATATTAATATTTAGCATCATGCATATTTGTATTTATTATTATGAAATATTGGTTTTATTATAGAATCGTATTTTAATTTGGATAATTTAAATTTAAAAACATATAAAATTTTCATACTCTTAATATAAATAAGTATACAAGTGTGTAAAAATATAGTATATGTTAAAGGTATTTCAAAACAAATAAAGAATGAATAACGCATAGGTTAAAACAAAGAAGGAATAACGTGTAAGTCAAAACAAAATATATCATATGATGTGTGAGTAATTACATTAATATTACTTATTACATTCAGTGATATTATTTAGATTATAAAGAAGTTAAGAAATTAACATGCCACATAGATTATGTAACTTTAATATTTATTTGTATATAGATTTTCTCGATAGCAATATTTTTATTTTTAATACTTAATCTCATAATGTCGTGGTTGATTGGTAATGAGGTTTTGAATGGACTAGTAAATTACAAATCCAAATCATTTTGGGTATTCACAAACTATGACTTAATTAGATGCATTCATTAAAAATATGATGTTGCTAATTATATTAAATCTAAGAATATTACTTTTAACAAATTAATTTAGAGATGGATGGATATAATTAGTTGTGTATTATTCATATAGGTATTAGTGAATTATTATAAATATTTGGTTTAAATTTCATATTCTATTTGGTTTTGAAAAGATTGAGTACTACATAGTTAATGGTTATTATTAAGTTATGGTTTAAACATATAATAAATGGATTTGGATGAATGACAATTAAATTGTGGTTTTGATCTCCATAATGTAACTTATGAAGGATGAGGCAAATTATGTTGAAAATGCAGCAAGATGATGGAGCTTAGTGAAATGAAGTCGCCTTAACTAAGTGGGCCCACAGGCAAATTCTGGCGCAAATTCTATTTTTAGACTATGTCTATTTTTAGACATATGGAGCATGGTCTGGGGATTGCAGTATGTTATTCTTGGAGTATTGGTCATGTTGGTAAAAATAGATGGGACTCTATTTTTTGGACCTATAGGTCGAATTCTATTTTTAGACTGCCTCTCCTTAAAATAGGGAAGTCAAATATTATTTACCCTTAATAATATTTAGACTATAAACTTCAGTTTACTCTCTTGGAGCACTTCAGTTCGAGCCTTGCAAGTGGCTCATGCATCTGACAGAGGAATTACGCTATTCCCAAGGGTTTGATGGCATCATGCATGGTTGACTTCAGTTAGGACTTCAGTGGCAGAAGTTTGGTGGAGTTAATGAGACAGCTAGTGGAGTTGTGTTCTGTTTATTTTAGTTGAACTAGTTGAGATTAGTTTAACTAGCTAATCGATTAGTTATGAGTGGAGTGAATTAAATATTATTTAATTCATTAATTAGTAACTCATTATTCAACTCAAGAACACATCAGTTCACTACAGTGCATGGACAGTTCAGTGGAGACCAGTGAAAGAGGTAGATGAAAGGGTGGAGTTAGCTATCGGTGGCGACATCAGTTGTGCATGAGATTTGCACCACACTTGGAGGAATTGCCCATGATGATTGCGTTGTCAAGCCAAGGAGATTCGAACCTTGGATCTCTATATAGACAGGCCTGGATTGCGCAATAGAGGCAAGGCAATTGGCGGTGAGTTTTTGAACCAGTAACCTGTTCAAAACTGAGCTAGATTGTGGGTAACTGTATGAGAAAGTACTGAGTACTTGTGAGGAGTATTGTACTGAGTTTGTTACTTGATTTCTCCATTATAATATACACAATAGCTGCGGGGTTTTCAGGTATAAGCTTTCCCCATACATACTGTGTTAATGTGTATGATGATTTGATGTGTTATCGCTTGATTTATTTTCCGCATGTGTGATGATCTGAGTGGAAGAGATTATGTGTTGCATATGAATTCGGTGTATGTCGATCGGGGATAGTCTCGGTGGATAATTAATCATTAGTGGCAATTTCTACATGGTATCAGAGCTATTGAAGCAGAGATTGATCATCACAGTGATTACAAACTTATTTCGGTAGACAGAGTCTGCATGCGGGCCGGGTAGCCTTCGGATTCATCTTTCTTCGGAAAGTGAAAGGTCTGGTAAATGCCCCTTGCAGTCAATCTCTGTGCTAGAAATAATTTGTTCTCACAGATCTAGAGCGGCTGAGCTTTGAGGTGGAATTTGAAATTTTGCAGCAGTTTTGTTTTCTTGGTGCCAGTGTTGAAAATGTCTTTCAACGGTTTGCGACTTGAATATGCTCTTGAAGGCAGTTCGAATTATGTTGCATGGAAGGATCACATGGAGGCAGTATTAGAAGATAATGGTCTGAAGGAGTTCGTGGATGCGGATGTCCAAAGGCCCACTGATCCTGCTGAAGTTGAAGCATGGCAAAAGAAGATGGTGAAATGTCGAAGGATCCTGTTGGAGGGCGTCAAGGATCATATTGTATCCAGCCTGCATGGAAAGGCTTCTCCATATTTAATGTGGAAAGCTTTGACGGATCTATTCCAGAGTAAGAGCGACCAAAGGAAGCTGGCGCTCAAAGATAAGCTCGGGAACATCAAGATGGAGAAGGGCGACAGTATCGCCAAATACCTCACGAAGTTCACTCAATGCAGAGATGAGCTGGGAAGTGTGGGGGTGACTGTCGAAGACGAGGACATGGTCGACTGGCTCTCCTTGGTCTTCCGAAGGCTTGGCACTCATATCAAGATAGTGTCAATGGTCGGGAGAAGATGTCGGGATGGGAGCGCCTTTGGGCGGATCTCATGGCGGGGAGGAGATAAGAGGACTACTCGGATAGTCCTTAATAAAGGGAAGTGATGAAGAAAAGCTGGCTTTGGTGGCCGGTGGCCAAAGCAAAGAGAGGGGAAGGAGTAAGAAAACTTCTCATTCTGGTGCAAAGGGTAAGAAGCAGGATATGGCGAAAGTGAAGTGTTTTCACTGCCATGATCACGGACATTATGCTACCAATTGTCCAAAGAAGAACAAGAACAAGCAAGCGGGAAGATCTGCAGATGGAGAAGCTTTGGCTTCACAGTTCGAGCTTGACTTTTCACTGATTGCATGCTTGGTTTCAAGTGTGCTGGGATCGGTATGGTTCTTGGACAGCGGTACGTCATTTCATATGACGGGAGATCGGGAGTTGTTCTCAGATCTGGAGGACAAAGATTTGGGTGTGCACATCGAGATGGGCGATGATGGTAGATACAGTGCGACTGGTATCGGTACCATATCCTTTCAGAGGGAGTCTGGTAAACCCTTTGTGTTGAAGGATGTCATGCATGTACCTGGATTGAAGAAGAACTTGATCTCTATGGCGATGTTGGAGGATAAGGGGTATGATGTGGTCTTCAGCGAAGGAAAAGCCTTCCTACGCAGTAAGACTACTGGAGAGACCCGAAAGATAGGGGTTCGAACCAAGAACCTTTATCAGTTGCAGGTAGATGGCTGCACAACTATGGCATGCAAGGCGGGAGAAGTGGTGAGCCGGGATGATGAGGGCGAACTGTGGCACAGGAGATTGGGCCACCTTCACCATGGAGCTTTGAAGATTCTGCAGCAGATTTCTACTGGGCTTCCTAAGGGCACCCTTGCGCAGTCAGATCAGTGTAAGGGGTGTACTTTAGGGAAGTATGTGAAAGCCACCTTTCATGAGAAGGATAGTCGCGCCACAACGATCCTTGAGAGAGTTCACACGGACGTGTGTGGTCCTTTCTCAGTTGCTTCGACAGCAAAGCACAAGTATTATGTGATCTTTGTTGATGATTTCTCTCGAAAGTGCTGGATCTTCTTCATGCAGAAGAAGAGCGATACATTCGCGAATTTCTGTGAGTTTAAAGCACTGGTCGAGAAGGAGTCGAGGAAGAAGGTGATTGCTCTAAGGAGTGATAACGGTGGTGAATTCATCTCGGCTGAATTCAAGGAGTTCTGCAGCGCAGAAGGGATTCGGAGAGAGCTCATCGCACCCCATAACCCACAGCAGAACGGGGTGGCTGAGCGGAAGAACAGAACGATCGTGGGTGCTGCACGAGCGATGTTGCATGATCGGGGCCTACCCCTTCACTTGTGGGCTGAGGCATGCAATACAGCAGTGTATGTGCAGAACCGTTGTCCTCACAAGGTTCTTGGCATGAGTACACCAGAGGAGGCTTATTCTGGCAAGAGGCCTGATATTTCCCATTTACGGATTTTTGGTTCTCCTGTCTACATGCATGTGACGAAGGATGCGAGAAGGAAGCTGGATCCAACTGATGAGGTTGGAATATTTGTGGGGTACACTGATACACCTCACAACTATCGGGTGTATTTGTCAGACAGTCGCAAGACTGTTGTGCGACAGGATATAAAATTTCAGGAGGAGAAAGCCATGCAGTGTTCGCTTGAGAGGGAGCTACACTTGCATGCAGATGAGGAGCTGTTAGTTCCTAAGGAGGAGCTTCCGGATGTGGATCACCCACAAGAGGAGGTTCAGGAGGTGGAAGAAACCACCCAGGCAGCGCCAACCATCAGAGGGCGCATGCGCACTACAGAAGCTGAGCGACTGGCTCGGGATGAAGAGAAGGTTGTAGGACCACCTACAGCACAGCGCAGACAGAGACAGTCACCGGATCGGTACACTGGATACATGGCTCTTGTGAGTCAATGTGTTGTGACGGAGCCATCCTCTTTTGAGGAAGCTGTGGAGGAACCCGCATGGGCTGATGCCATGATCGAAGAATATGATTCGATCATCAGGAACAGTGCATGGGAGATTGTCCCAAGACCGGTTGGGAAATCAGTTGTAGGTTCGCGATGGATCTACAAGGTGAAGCAGGCGGCTGACGGGAGTGTGGAGAAGTACAAGGCGAGAGTTGTCGCCCGTGGCTTCTCACAGATCGAGGGGATTGACTATGAGGAGACTTTTGCACCTGTCGCAAGGTACTCTTCCATACGGACGATCCTTGCTCTCTCAGCGCAGATGGGGTGGCACATTCATCAGATGGATGTGAAGACTGCGTTCCTCAATGGAGTTGTTGAGGAGGAGGTGTACATAGAGCAAATTTAGATTAGTGTTTCAAGATCTTCAAAGAAAATAGTCGTACAAACACTAAGAGAAAGCACTCGTACGGTCGACAAGCACCTCGTAAGCCAGTACACTTGACAGACAACCATTTCAACTGCTTGGATTCTCCAAGAGGAGGTGATCCAAACCCCACTACTGGTGAGGGAGTCGTTTGATCATCGCACTGTATGCAGATGATCTCGATTTGACTCATGATGAGCAATGGATACTTTCATGCAAGGAGGATTCGTACGAGAGTTTGAGATGAAGTTGACCTGGGCATCCTTCATTATTTCAGACTGAGATTTGGCAACAAGAAATGAGGACTCATGAGCCACAAAAGTATGCCCGAGATTCCCGGAGAGGTTCAACAAAAGAAAAGCCAAGTTCGTTGACACTCCTCACTCCATGAGAAGACAGCTACTTTGTGTCGAGGTAGAAGGATGCCATCGTTCATCGAAGGCTGTGGTCACATGTATCTGTCAATGACCATATATGCTATGCTTAACCAGATTAAGTTATGTTAAGCCTACTAAGTTCTTTGGAAGAAAAGCATGAAGGAAGCAGTAATAGAGGCACATCGAGACGTGACATAGCGGTGGCGATAGACATGGAGCATGCTTGACAGTTTCCATCGATGTATTTGGTGTGAGTCCAATGGACCTGGAAGAGAGCACATCGGGAGGACTTTTCAGCATTGGGTCGATGTTTCGGCAAGGCAGGGGAAGTGGTAGATCCGTGCACTCACCAAACAGAGGTCGAGCACAGGCCAGCTTGGTCAAAAGTAGGCTGTCATGAGGAAGATACTCATTGACGAACAGTTGCATTTGGAGTGTGCAAAGGATTCACCGTGATAACTGCAGTTGCATTAAACCCTGCCATCCAAAGATTTCATGATAGGTCCAAACACATCGACATCAGGTACCATCATATCAGAGATTGTGTTCAGCTGAGAATCATGATGCTTTCATATGTTCCCACGGAGGATCAGGATGCCGACATCCTGACGAAGGCGCTCACCAGGAGCAAGTTCGAATTCCACAGAGGCATGATAGGGGTTGCAGATAATCCATATCTTGCTGAGAGGGAGTGTTGAAAATGCAGCAAGATGATGGAGCTTAGTGAAATGAAGTCGCCTTCACTAAGTGGGCCCGCAGGCAAATTCTGGTGCAAAGTCTATTTTTTAGACTATGTCTATTTTTAGACATATGGAGCATGGTCCAGGGGTTGCAGTATGTTATTCTTGGAGTATTGGTCATGTTGGTAAAAATAGATGGACCTCTATTTTTTGACCTATAGGTCGAAGTCTATATTTAGACTGCCTATCCTAAAAATAAGGAAGTCAAATATTATTTACCCTTAATAATATTTGGACTATAAACTTCAGTTTACTCTCTTGGAGCACTTCAGTTCGAGCCTTGGAAGTGGCTCATGCATCCGACAGAGGAATTACGCTATTCCTAAGGGTTTGGTGAGCACATGCATGGTTGACTTCAGTTAGGACTTCAGTGGCAGAAGTTTGGTGGAGTTAATGAGACAGCTAGTGGAGTTGTGTTCGGTTTAACTTAGTTGAACTAGTTGAGATTAGTTTAACTAGCTAATCAACTAGTAATGAGTGGAGTGAATTAAATATTATTTAATTCATTAATTAGTAAATCATTATTCAACTCAAGAACACATCAGTTCACTACAGTGCATGGACAGTTCAGTGGAGACCAGTGAAAGAGGTAGATGAAAGGGTGGAGTTAGCTATCAGTGGCGACATCAGTTGTGCATGAGATTTGCACCACACTTGGAGGAATTTCCCATGATGATTGCGCTGTGAAGCCAAGGAGATTCGAACCTTGGATCTCTATATAGACAGGCCTGGATTGCGCAATAGAGGTAAGGCAATTGGCGGTGAGTTTTGAACCAGTAACCTGTTCAAAACTGAGCTAGATTGTGGGTAACTGTATGAGAAAGTACTGAGTACTTGTGAGGAGTATTGTACTGAGTTTGTTACTTGATTTGTCCATTATAATATACACAATAGCTGCTGGGTTTTCAGCTATAAGCTTTCCCCATACATACTGTGTTAATGTGTATGATGATTTGATGTGTTATCGCTTGATTTTATTTCCGCATGTTTGATGATCTGAGTGGAAGAGATTATGTGTTGCATATAAATTTGAATTGTATGTGATCAAGATAGTCTCGGTGGATAATTAATCATTATTCAGCAAATTTCTACAAATTAATGATGGGAGGCTATTCTTTCCACCATCGTTTTTCATTCAAAAAAAAAATAAATCACTTTTTTCTTTTCTTTTTGGAAACCTAATCATTTAGTTTTAATTAAAATAATGATTTCTTACATAGGTTATATTTGTCTATACAGTTAGGATGTCAATTTTATTTACTATTTGGGCTTCCTTGATCTAGCCATTAATGTTGTTGACACTAATAGATTAGTTTTACATTTGGCCCGGGAAGAATTCTCTCTACCTTGTTGACATTAATACTATGGTGTCCCTTATTGAATTAGGTGAATTTTATCATTGGTTAATTAGGACTTGATTTCGTCAATTGATTATAAATATACCAACTTTTCTCATGGTGATTGATCTATTGCATGCCATCACTCACAGTTGGTGTAGTTGATAAGTTGTTAAATAATCTTAGTTCATAGTAGGTATTCAATGTTTATACAAGCAAATGAAATTGATTTTTCGATGAATCATTATAAGAATGCTTATAATGTATTATTATTCTATATTTGATAAGTATAGATATGATTCTCATATTAATGATGTTTCATGATGTGATGGTATGTGGTAAATGGATATAATTATGATGAGAGGTTGATGATGCATATGTGGTGGTTATTTATTTATTTTTACGATAGTGATGTTGTATGCTAATGAGGGATAAGATATGCATAGGGATCATGATGTTATGATATGATGTATATTGGCATGTTGTTCATTTATTATGTGATGTCATGATTCATATATGTTGATGTTATAACTTATGATGGTATTTCATGATGTGAAGCATGTGGAATCAATACAGATTTTGTGACATACATGAGGATGTAGTTCTTTACTATTTAGAATGTCGTGATTAACAACGATGTTATGTTATCATGATGACATGCAAAAGTTGGCATGTGGATTATTTTTTATCATGTTATGATTATAACTAATGCATTGGATGCATGTTTAGATGTGGTGATTGGCAGGAAATCCACAGATGGGTCGAGAAGGTCGGTTTATTTGATGATCT